>CM037920.1:342500-377500 GCA_021346845.1 Apeltes quadracus
GTCTGCGTGAACACGCCACCTGCAGGTCAATGACCTCACCTGCTGATTCAGCTTGACGAGACGCACAGCGAGACGCCGCTCTGTGATTCCATTCAAATCCTCCACACGGTTTCTTTCTTCCTCCTGAAGTCTCCGATCACGAGGCGCCGCCTGGAATCTGCTGCGCACGCCGGAGCGCGCCGCTTCGCTAAGCCCCAATTCAGGAGGGACTGGGACGCTGGACTGGGAGCGGCAGGGGGCACTGGGACGCTGGACTGGGAGCGGCAGGGGGCACTGGGACGCTGGACTGGGAGCGGCAGAAGGGCACTGGGACGCTGGACTGGGAGTCAAACTGGTCGGTTCTGTCCAGGTTTAATCCGTCGAGCACAAAGCAGCTTCTGTTCACATTTATTATAAAAAACATTTAAAATAACACTTAGAGTAAAATTATTTTCATTAAAACATTAAATCAATTGACCTGTCACGTGTGATGCGTTCAAGGACACTAGGAACTGGGACAATGAGAAGACGTCCGGCTGATTGTGCTGATGACTGTTAAGGACTCACCTTTAAAAAGGCTCCAGTGGAAATTATATTCCAAGATGGCCGCCCCACTTTTAACAGACTGTGAAAACACACAAGCAGCGATTTATTGATGAAACCTGCCACTGTGGGAAAGAAGCCCAGATTAACTCCTTAAAAATAGCAGAAAGTAAAACATACTTTACATATTAAATGTACTCGGTTCTTTAGAGAACCTGAGACAACAGATACACAAATATACGCATCTCTTGGTCATGTGACTACGTGGAGTTTTTTTAATCATTGTGTTACTGAACTTCCCCTCATGCTGAGTGGGTTTCGTTCCTCACATCGTATTAACGGGTTCTCAGTAACTACAGAACATGAGCTGATGTTTAAGTACAGAACTCGTCCCGTAGTTGTATTTGACTTTTTCCTCCACATTCACATTCATCTGATCTCTATACTTCCAATCGATTGATTGGTGTGTGGGCGGCGGCTTGTTGTCAGGTAAGTTTGCATCATGGCCTTGACATGAGATTACCGACACGATGTCACCACGACGGTTACACAACACGACCAACAACCGGTAAACAGGAAGAAACCCTCTCTTCATTTACGGGAGACCTGTCAATCACAGGTAGTCCCGCCCTGCATCCGCTGCTCCTCAACTGTGTAACTGCAGGAGGACGAAGAGCATCGGCTGATATTGTGTCGTTCTTTGCAGAGACTCACATGTTGGTGATGGAGGACAACCGGCTCTCAGGGAGCCTTAAAATACCTCAATCTGCCGTTAATCCAGGGCGATAAAACTCCAAAAGGGATTATTAAAGTGGGCAATTTAACAGGTAAAGTTTAGTTCTGTAACTAAACATGTGACACAATAGTTAATACGCATTATAAAGCCGACACCGCCTTCTTTAATTGTGTTGTCGGTATCTCTAATAAAACCTTCTGCATTAGGAGGTTTGCAGAAGCAGCGTGAACTTCCTGTTGGAAACAGGAGGAGTAAATAGATGTTAATGTTAAACGTGTGTGGGGGGGGGGGGGGGGGGATTAACGGCGGCAGGTTTATCGGGGATTAGCGTGCGGCTGCTATCTGCCTTCACACTAATATTGACAGACGTTGTTGTGGTTTTAATTGTGTCAATCCGTATTGTTGTGGGCCGGATTAAGCCTGGTACCTTCACCCCCCCCTCGTCCCTCACGCTGTAAACACTGTTTCTCCACCGTGCGCCGCATTAAATGCAAATGTGTGTTTCCTGAGCTGCTGTTCGGGCCGACGGGGAGAAGAAGAAGAAGTAGATTATCGCTCTCACTTAATCCTCCGAACGGCTAAACGGACCGGCGGGAAAAAAGGGAAGCGAACGGCAATCTCATGTGGTGGATTTCAGCAGATTAACCCCCCCGATTAATCCAGCTGCTGCCTCATATGGGGGGGGGGGCATTAATATCTGCACCTCTGATGTCACCTGATTCCTGTGTACAAAGAGACAACGTCCATCGATGTTCAGACTCTGAAGCTCAACAGAATGAATGAATGAATGGACCTGAATGGTGAGTGTGTGTGTGTGTGTGTGTGTGTGCGTGTATGTGTGTGTATGTGTGTGCGTGCATGTGTGTGTGTTTATTGTGTGTAATTGTTTCAGTAATTTATGATGAAAACATCCCAAATATCTACATTTAATGACGTTCGTATTAATACAGGCTCACATGTTTTGTCCCATATTAAAATGAATTATTGATGGTTTCCAGCATAAAGAAGTTTAGTATTAAAGCAAACATTTTACACCAGCATGGCTAGAATATATTTAAATATATCTCACACGAAAATTCATTTTAAATGTTTCCTGGCGAGGAGCTGAACCCCGAAACCAACGGGCTGTAAGGATTTCACGATTACGTGGGATTATTACTTAATACTCACTGCCGCCTGGATTAAAACGAACAAGTGAACGAGATGAACAATCGCACAGAAACGAGTTTGTGTTTGAGTTTAGAGGTTAATGAGATTTTCTCTCTTCTGTTCCAGTGGCAGGTTAGCCTAGCTTAGCACAAAGACTGGAACCGGGGGGAGCTGTTAGCATCTGAATGAATGCTGGTCTGACCCACTTTCAACCAATCAGAGAAACCCAACACCCCCCCCCCCCTAAACTCTCTGTCTTTTTATCCAGATTAATGCTTCAACATATGCTGCCCCCCCCCACTGAGTCAACGATTTAGTCCTCAACTTTGTTAAAATAAAGTAATAATAATAATATCTCAGCTGTTGAATTTGTTTTTACTTTTGTCACTAGAATCCAGGCGGAACAGCTGAGTGAATATTATTTCACTATTTTCTTTTTTATGAAGAAAACGTCCAAATGTGTAAATGATAAATGCTGAATAGGACGTGAATTAAAATATATCAAGTTCACCAACAGTTAAAAACGGATATTTGGTTGATTCTGCAGTTAAACGACTTCCTTCACTTCCGTTCATTATTCTTGTGGTTTACAGACTCGACTCCTCAAACATTCTACTTTAAAGTTTCAAATATCAGCAAAATTCTGCAAAATTTCAAAAACTATTTTTGGTATTTTTAAACTTAAATTGTAGCTGAGAAACAAAGAGATGATTAAACACTGAAGTACCTCAAACATGTTTTTAACTGCATGACTCGATGTACTTGACATTTTGTTTCATAACGCTGCACACACACACACACACACACACACACACACACACACACACACACACACACACACACACACACACTGTGTCAAACCCAACAAAGATATTCTCGGAACAGTATTTATTAGTTATTAGCAACACATAAATATAAATGATACCCAAAGACCAGAACGATCAACTCAAATATGTAGCATGAAGAAGGAAGAAGCAGCTCCCGTAACTTCTGTTATAGATCATATTAACACTTATATACGATGTGTTAATATTATACTTATATTAACACTCATCGTGTTTTATCTGCCGGAGCCTTTTTCATCCAACCACGTTGGAACAGAGCGCCGTTTAATGAGGCGAGGAGAGCAGGACCGAAACCTCCCGCCTGAATGCTCCAAGAAAGGACGAGGAGTGAAGCTGATTGTAACCGAGCAGCCGGAGCTCACATCACATGGACCTGCACACGAGGATTATTATTACACGGATGTATTAAGTATATGAACACATTGATCCATCAGCAATACAATACAAAGCGCTGAGCTCATCCAATCAGATGCTCCTCGATCCAGGTTATTAAAGGTGGCCGAGCCTTTTCAGCGACGCCTCCAAACCTCTGGAACATGGACCCTTTCCTGTGAGAACAGCTCGGCGCATTGAAACGTTCATGTCCATGCTTCAAACCCACTGCTGCTCTTTGGCTTTCAACTCAGCTTGAGCTTTGACATCTCGACCTTATTCTTTTCTACTGTCACTTACTTTGTATTGTACTTTGTGCTTTGTTGTGTTTTATTGTCTCATTGGTTTTGGAGCTTGTTAAGCTTTTAAATGTGCTATATAAATCAAATTGAACTGAGCTGAACATAATATACACTTTGTGTATTTCAATGTTGATATTTTTTTATTTATTCACAGAGGTAGAAATACTTTCATCTGATATTAATCTGTTAATTTGTTCCTTAACGGATGGATGGATGACACAACACAATGACGTCAAATATTCCAATGATCAAAACAAATCAAGTCACAATAACAATATTCTGAATGTTCATAAAAACATGCGTTAATGTACAATATGTAGGTTAACAGCCGCATTAATGTAAGTAGGGTAATATCAGGAGGTGTTTATGGATTTGGTGTCCGCTAATCCTGCGTCACAGACAGATGTTCATGTATTTAATCTGATCAGCCTGAACTGCCTGACACTTTATTCTGAAAATCCTCTCCTATGAACTCACCCTTCAATACGCTCAAATCATCCATGATCCAAAACGCACAAAGCCCGGAGATATGGTTGTATCCTAAAGGTACTGTGTTGGAAGTACTTTACTGTGAGTCGTAAGTGCTATTAGAAGTACTAATGGAGCTGAATTTCTTTTTAGCGTAATAAATTGGATGTGTAGCCATCTTGGACTGACAACAACTTTCCCAATACCTCAAACATCAAGCAAGTGCAACACAAGACAGCAAATACGTCCCTGAATTACACATCAAAATAACGCACAAATTCACTCATGAGGTCGGAATGCACACACGTCTGTGAAATGATGTCATTCCTACGTATGGAAGTCAGTCACAGCCGCTGATCGGATGGGGAAATCAATATATACATTAACCACCTAGTTAATTCTACAGTGTATACACTGTAAAAAATAATCTGTGAAATATACGGTAAATTACTGGCAGCTGAGGTTGCCAGAGGTTTACCGTAAAAAATAAAGACACACCGTAAAAGACATTACGGTGTGTCTTTTTGCACCCGTAAAATATCCACTTGAGAACCGTTTTGTTTACAGTAAATAATTATTAAAAATAGAATATATTAATTTTATACAATAAACGTGTAATTAAAGTCAAATCTATGGTTTCGTATGAATAAAATATATATATGAATTCAATATAATAAATGCCTGGATTTATGATTTCTATATGAAGCAATGGTTTCATAAATATATTAATTTAATACAACAGCACCTTTTAATTACATTCAGATTTGTTGGCCTCTAAATGAACGAGCGTATTTCAATAGACTACCTGTTGTATGAATACGTAATAAATAAGTGGATAGTTTGAATCCTCTCGGTCCTCCAGCGACCTTCATCACGACGCTCAGCTGCTCTTCTTCCTCTCGTCACATCCGTATGAGGGGCATCGGTGCTTCTGCACAACCTTGATACCACAACATTCATAGAAATACTTATGTTTTGCTTTGGATCAAAGCCTCAGCTGGACGACATGTGATGTGATAACGACACGTACGCAGATGTTTCACCTCATTGACCTTCACTTCCTCCCCGGCGGGACGGCTAATCTAGACATTTAACGCGTGTTTCACTTTAGGTTGTTTCTGCTCAACCGATGACACAATCCGTACTTTATATAATCATGTGTGAGCTGCACTGCGTCTCCTGTGAGGAAACCCTTCCTGCAATAGCTTCATCTGCTCATCTGCATCGCTGACGGCCCAGGTTCGCGCCGCTACCGGGCCTGTAAGCGCCGCTTCCTGTGTGGGCGGGACCTGTGTGGGCCGAGGGGCAGTGTGTCATTGGCCGCCGGCAGGTGCGTTTTTTCGTGAGCGCCGGCTTTTTAATGAGCGCTCGTGGGACTCGGGCTACCGAAGCGGCGCTAACACGGCCGCGGGCTCCACCCCGCCCCCCCCCCGCTCCAGCAGCTGCTGCTACGTAGCACGAGGCTCGCTATGAGGCAGCGTCCCCTGGGGGGGGCTGGCTCCGCTTCAGGGCCTCAGAGGCAGCAGAAGGAACCTTGAAGCTGCGGGTCGAGAGCAGAATACGGATGCGCTCGGCTCCGGACTCCCCGAAAGCGCTTCACAACCCCCCCCCCCGCAAAAAAACCCCAAAGAACATCAGGGAGTGCGAATCCTCCCAAATGCTCGTTTCAGCTGCTGGATGTGGATGATCGAGACGCCCAAGAAGAAGAATGACTACTTAGTGTTGATCACATGGTGTGATTTTATAAAACAGTGGATATTTGTTTAATCTTTACGCATCTTTTGAAGCATTTAATGGAGGAACATCTTTCCCGCCCTTCATGAGGAGGCCGCATTGGTCCCAGAGAGGAAGTGACTTTAACTGGCGCCCTTAAGAAGCCAGAAACAACACATTGAATGAATCAACACGTATGTACGATGTTCGCGTGTTTGTCCTTGCAGAACTCACACTGATGTTTTTTGGATCCTTTTGGAAGTTTGGTCACAAAGATGAAGATGAAGTCTTCTCAGTTGTTTGTGAGCTGGATGATGTAACACACACACACACACACACAGACACACACAAGATGTGTTGTCAGTGCACCTCGACACCTCCTGACACACGCCACTGGAAGCCCTTTTGTTTCCTGGCTCCCAGTAACAATATGGCTGCCAGGGTGAGTGACAGCTGCTGTGTGGTGGATTCAGGCGTCAGCTGACAAACTGACAGTGTGTGTGTGTGTGTGGGTCTTTGTTACTGACATTGTGGGGACATCCGCATGAAGGGACATTGTGCGGACACAAATCTTTTGGGGTACAAAATGAACGGCGCCATAGAGTCAATCTTCACATGTATGTTGAAAAATGTGTTTGCAGGAAATGAATGTAAGTTAATGTTGAAATGATTTACAGCTATGATTTAGCTAAGCCACCTTTAATTTGAGCGGGCAGACGTTTGAGGTGTGGTATTTATTATAATATCTGCTGGCCAGAGAAGAAGAGCATGCAGTCGGGATCTTGTAGTATTATAGAATCAAGTGCAATAAAGATGCATTCAAGAATACACATAAAGTATTCACACACATCAGCCTGATGAAACCTTAGTTCATGAGAAGGAATGAACCTCAAGGCTCCTTAGAGACTTTACACTCAATGCAATGACATTTACACTTATTATGTATAATAGTCTGACTTTCTAACTTCTCTTGACTTTCAATAGCAGCCTTGCAGTATTATGAGACCTAAACGCATGTCCACCTGCCAGGTGAACAGTGGTATGAAGTTTGTCAATAAAAGCAAAGTGTGACAAAGTTTAAACAGATTTATACAATGACGGATGTAGAGAACAAGTACCTGAGCAGGTAGTATTCAGAGTACCTGAGCAGGTAGAGAACAGAGTACCTGAGCAGGTAGTATTCAGAGTACCTGAGCAGGTAGTATTCAGAGTACCTGAGCAGGTAGAGAACAAGTACCTGAGCAGGTAGTATTCAGAGTACCTGAGCAGGTAGAGAACAGAGTACCTGAGCAGGTAGTATTCAGAGTACCTGAGCAGGTAGTATTCAGAGTACCTGAGAAGGTAGTATTCAGAGTACCTGAGCAGGCAGAGAACAGAGTACCTGAGCAGGTAGTATTCAGAGTACCTGAGCAGGTAGAGAACAGAGTACCTGAGCAGGTAGTATTCAGAGTACCTGAGCAGGTAGTATTCAGAGTACCTGAGCAGGTAGAGAACAGAGTACCTGAGCAGGTAGTATTCAGAGTACCTGAGCAGGTAGAGAACAAGTACCTGAGCAGGTAGTATTCAGAGTACCTGAGCAGGTAGAGAACAGAGTACCTGAGCAGGTAGTATTCAGAGTACCTGAGCAGGTAGTATTCAGAGTACCTGAGCAGGTAGAGAACAGAGTACCTGAGCAGGTAGTATTCAGAGTACCTGAGCAGGTAGAGAACAAGTACCTGAGCAGGTAGTATTCAGAGTACCTGAGCAGGTAGTATTCAGAGTACCTGAGCAGGTTGGGAACTTTGGGCTGCAAAGTTAACTTCACTCTTAATTAATCGTAAAACAAAAGACTCCTGGCGGGACGTCCACACGTCACACTTCATCAGCTCCAACGCCACACGCCACCATCACTGAACGATGAGAACAGTGTGATTATTGATCTGCAGCGAGCGCAGTGCAGAAGTGATCCACTTACCTTTACTGAGTCGGTGGAATACAGACTGGCATCTTAACTCTGCGAAGGCGACGGAGAAGATGCGGCTCCTTTGTAGCGCTGCAGAAAAGAAGTGGCTCCGTTTAAGTGGGATCAAGGAGCCAGTGTAAATACGAATGGTCTCCAGAGAGCTGCCGGTTATTAATGAGTGCTATTGGTCGGTCAATAATGTAAAGTGAAACGGAGCATGACCATGGGAACGGCTGCTCTTCCTGGGATCCATTCATCCTGAGGAACACGGATGAAGATGGTCCACGGTCATTATGAAGCACACCAGCGTTAAATATGCCCATGTTGTAAAGTAAAATGAGGCAATAAATAGCCTTGAACACAACTTTATTTACTTAACATACGATATATGGACATTAGCCATTCTGACGCTATTGACTTAGCGTACAATGTTCGTGGACATCCATCCTTGTATGTGCTGGCGGATAGATGTGAGGCTGGACACGAAGGTTGGATGGTTACACAAATAAAGGCTGGATGGAAATAATTACACATAACAATTAATGGTGATCAGCCCTCAGATGAGTGACCTTGCTCACCATGGCAACAAGAAGACGCAAACACAACAGCAGTGGATGCTGAATAGCTGCATGTGTGTGTGTGTTTCATTTAATTTGAGACAAGCATAACAGTTCTGTAGCTGGAGGCACATTAACGCGTGTGTGTGTTGCATTAATGAAAAAGGATGATGACACACACACACACACACACACAGTAAAGCTCAAGGCCCTACAGGCTGAAGGGAGTGTGTGGTAGTTGCATAATGTGTGTGTGTGTTTGTGTTTCGGGGGGCGGAGCCGGCAGATTGATTAGCAGTTCTTTTGCAGCGGGTGCCATGGAAACAGATGGTCAGGAGAGAGAGGGAGCCATTTTTACACAAAAGTGTTTTTATTTTGGAAACATTGATTCATCTCCGTCCTGTTCGGCATCACTTTTCACCTAAAAACCTCCTTCACATTCAAAGGCTGACATTTCATACTTTGTATACCAATCTAAAGCTCTAGGGGGCAGTGTGTCACGACACCAGACAGAAAAACGATAGAAAAGCTTCAGCGGTTCAATATCTGTTTGAAGCTCGAGGTTCTGCGATAAGGCCGGCGCCATCTTGTTTTTCTCTCAACCAATGAACGCAGGAGGACGGAGAGACGCTGTAGGGACCTGTCAATCAGCGTGTAGCCCCGCCCTCAAGCAGCCCCATGCGGCGCATTAACATCAACATTAACATCAACATTAACATCATGCTGCATTGAAGAAGACGGGACACCGTCAGACACGGCTGCTTAACTGTATTGATCCCGGATTGATAAGAGAGCGTTACCCAGCACAGCATGTCTGTGTCTGTTACCGAAGCCCCGCCCACTGTTGATGTTTCTGTTGTGTGATTGGCTGACTCTCCATCATGAAATCAAGGTTCTATGACAGCGACTGAATCATTTCACTGACGACCTGACAGGATGTTCCTCTTTGTTTCTCATGCTTTCATCCTGTATATAGGAAGTGGAGTAGATTCAATAAATACATCCAACCCTTCCTCCCCGCCTCGTGCTCCTCTTCCTTCTCCTTTTGTGCGGCAGGTCATCCGGCTAACGGGTTAATTAGCCGAACGAAGCGCTCGGCGGACGAAATGTCAGGCTCACTGGCTGCGGTTTGACTTCCGTAACGACAGGGTCGAAGGTCAACGGCAGGTTGAGCCAACCTTTTCCCTCTCACCTTC
Organism: Apeltes quadracus; assembly: GCA_021346845.1. Classification (NCBI taxonomy): domain Eukaryota; kingdom Metazoa; phylum Chordata; class Actinopteri; order Perciformes; family Gasterosteidae; genus Apeltes; species Apeltes quadracus. Next base: position 352,303 of record CM037920.1, read on the forward strand.
ATCTAAATGTCACCCAGGAAGCATCAGCTTAATGTGGCGGGCTGAAGGCGGGACGTCGTCCTCACTTCCTGTTTGTGAAGCTGCTGCTCACGGCCACCGCAGAGAAAATATCAGACTCTAAACACGACGTCAGGAGGCTTCTAACGGACATCGCCTGCCTGGTGATGATTCCTCTCAGGCCTCCGGTCTCTCCTGTATCACAGATTCACCTCTGCAGGCTGAACGTGTAACATTTCCTCAGGACGATGAACTCTTCAATGTGCCGCGTAGCTCCACCATCAGCCTCCATTAATGCCGTAGCGTCTTCATAAATAAAGGATGAATTATACCAAGTGGAATCAACTCCCCACCGATGCCCATCACAATGACTTCAGCACGCGGGAGCAGAAACCCGCTGATTGCTGCTGACTCATTAGGAAGCCTTTTCCTCCACAAACAGAACAATTACGAGAGTCTGAAATTCAACGCTCAGGCTCAGTGGCTTTTTGAGCTAAATGCTCACAATGCTAACCTGCTTAGGATGAAGCTGAGTTTCCTTCATGTTGATGTCGGCTCTGTTTCCACCTGAGTCGATGGCTGGAAGTACAGGTGTGACACGCTGAGGCCCGATTGGCTGAGAGGCGTTCAAACCTCACCTGGATCAGTAAACAGTGCAAACGTGAGTTTATGGTCTCAATCTCTAGTTTCTAGTCGGGTCTCAAATGAACAAATGCAGTATATATTATCAATAGTTGATTGATTGATTGACTGTATCGGAATTAATAAAGCCCTGCAGTGCTTAGCTCCTCCTCTTTGTCCACAGGTAAATTTAGTTAAACCACACCCCCCCAAAAAAAACATCAACAAAGATTGATGATGATTAATAAAAGACTAAATCCCCAGTTTGGCTTCTTTCAGACTTTCAGAATGACCGTTGAGCTTCCAAAATGGCCGGGTGCAGGGGGGGTTAGCCTAGCTTAGCCTAGCTTAGCATAAAGCTTGCAACGCTTCCTCCCTCCCAGGCAGAGGAGCCTCTTTCTCAGGTGGTTGGTGTGAAAAGGCCTTCAGAAGTTACACGGGACCTTCCAGCGTCCTCGTCTCCTGAAACGCCAACTCGCTTCCACCGAAACGCACCTGAGGCTGGTCCGAGGCGCCGCTACCCGGGGACGCCGTCCACATGCGTCCCTTTGGGTCTCACAGGTCCTTTTTAATAATGGTCTTCAAATGAATCGTTTGTTCGCTGAAATTACAAATCAAATTGAATTCCTCATTATTGTTATTTAGCCTTTTCTTTCAGACACCATTCAACTGTCTTTAATGATTCAATAATTCAGTTCAATAATTAACATTGTTATGTCCTCGTCCCCCCGACACCGTGGACCACTTGGATGAATTCACTTTAACTTTGTGGAAACTCTGATTGGATGTTTCTCTGCAGGACTTTGCTTTTTTTACCTTTTTCTTTTCTTTCTTTTCAAAGTCAGCGAAGTAGAAAGAGCGTTTCTCTTTGTTTAATGATGAAGGATGATCAGATTAATCCCGCGGAGGATTAAAATAACTGCTTTTGTTTTTCATAGCGGGATAATTAGCCCGGTCAGCTTCCTGCTCGCAGGTTCTGACGGCCTCCCTCAGCTCCCCTTAGAGCAACCACAGAAGAAGAAGGTGTCCTGCACAGGTCAAACCTTTTTCCCTAATTGCATTTAAAAAGGAGGAGATGACGGCATTTACCGCCCCCCCTTCTCTGCCTCTGCTTTGGTGTCTCAGTTTAGCTGTTGCTTTGTCATTTAAAAGGCTCTTTTCCTCATAGACGTCTATGGGAGCAGAGCAGTCGCCCCCTGCTGGTCACTACAGAGAAGTAGAGTCATTTCCTCATAGACGTCTATGGGAGCCGAGGAGTCGCCCCCTGCTGGTCACTACAGAGAAGTAGAGTCATTTCCTCATAGACGTCTATGGGAGCCGAGGAGTCGCCCCCTGCTGGCGTACGGTTACCATTTATTTAGAAGAGAAAAAGTGTTACAATGAGAGATGCGTCTCAAGCTCTTTTTTCCCCCTTATGTCCTTGAACGCTGGTTCAACCCGGTTCTCCTTCCGTAGCACCCTGTGTAAGGTGCGTCACCTCAGATAATAGTTTATCTCCATTACTCCTGTACTTTTCCTTACATGGTCCCATCCGGTCACAACATCTAGTCTACAAGTGGACGCACAAACAGTTAAACCGTGACGTCCGTTTGAAGAAGCAGGCGCTGTTTCCTGGTTCCATCACGAGGTCGGCGTGTCCTCTTTGTCACCCAATGAAACACAGGCGCTGCCTCTCTTTGGTCCCTGGTTTCAGTGTCCTGTGTCATGTGACTGTGCAGCCTGCAGGTGTGTGTGTGTGTGCAGAGGCAACAGCAGGAGGACACAGACTCTCCGTTCTGTCAACTAACTTCTCCACTCTGATTGGAAGTGTGAGCTGAGAATATTGATCAGCGTATCAGGCCGATCAGCCGGGGTCCTGCAGGCCCAGCAGGTTAATCACCCAGAGGGATGCTGGGAAACGGAGTCCCTCCTCCGGGTGGTGGACGGCTGCGACGCTGCTGGTGTGTTAATTGAATGTGATTCTAGCGCTTGGTTTCTGCGTCTGATGCTTTGATCTGTTTGTGTTTGGTGCATTTAAAGGATGAAGGTGTGTGTCACTTTAATCAAACAAATCCTTTGATTTATTAACGATTACATCAGATATCAATAATGTATATCTGACAATGAAGTGAGTAAATGAATACATTTACAATTTATTTTAATTAATTAAATTGATACGATACAAACAAAAGCAATAAAAATACAAATAAAATATATTTAAATTGGTTGAACGTCTCCAATAGGAATAATGTGAGTAAACTATTGAATGAATTGAACAAATATAAATACGGGATCAAAAATCCTTCAAGTTTTTTGAAGTAGAAACTGAGCATAATAATCTTAATCTTCTATATGATGATCATGTTAATCTGGGATGCAACGAGTCCGGTTCTCTGTGGAACGGAACGTTCCTGATCACTAAATGGATTCTTCTCCCACAGCGATCAATATGTCCGATCATCACTACGTGTTACATACAAATATGTGGATATTAATAAAGGATTGTGTCATGTCAAAGAAACAAATGATAAAATATAGTTGATTAAATGATTTAATTCAGCATGTAGCTTTTTTCACGTATTGATAAGTATATTATTATTATCATCACTGCTGCAGGAAAAATACAGAATCCAACTCTTTGGATTATTTGAAATCAGTCGTGTGGAGTCTTTGGCATTTAAATCCCCGTCCTCAGTGATAATCTCCTTATTTACTCATTTTGAGTTTTATATCCACAAAGGCAGCAAATTATTCAAAGAGTAATTTAGATAAAGTTTAATTTCAAAGCGTTCTACCCTTTAACTTCATTCAGCCACTTGGAATCAAAATACACACATTTGTTTTTTAATTCTCGTCTCAAAAGCAGAAATTAATCTTTTTGTTAAAGCTGCATTTTGGATACAGATGAATAAAGTGAGGCGGCCATTTGCAAAGGACCCCCCCTCCCCCCATACACACATGAAGCCCCCCCCCATACACACATACACATAACGCCCCCCTCCCTCCCCCATACACACATGAAGCCCCCCTCCTCCATACACACATACACATGAAGCCCCCCCCCTCCATACACACATACACATGAAGCCCCCCCCCCCCCATACACACATACACATGAAGCCCCCCTCCTCCATACACACATACACATGAAGCGCCCCCCCCCCCCCCCCCTCCATACACACATAAAGCCCCCCCCCCCCATACACACATACACATAACGCCCTCCTCCCCTCCATACACACATGAAGCCCCCCCCCCCATACACACACATACACATAACGCCCCCCCCCCCACACACACACATACACATAAAGCCCCCCCCACCTGAAGTCCACTCTCACACTTTATAGACGTCGGTTAGAAGAAGCAGAAACAGGATCTTGTCACGTGCCGTTTTCCGCCTGCAGGTGGCGCTCAGAGCGCGAGAGACGCTGCCGCTTCCCACCGCTGCACCGCGGAGGGAGACGAAGGGGACACGAGGGGGGAGAACGAGGTGGAGTAAGGGGGAGACGAAGGGGACACGAGGGGGGGACGAGGGGGAGTGAGGGGGGAGACGAAGGGGACACGAGGGGGGAGAACGAGGTGGAGTAAGGGGGAGACGAAGGGGACACGAGGGGGGGACGAGGGGGAGTGAGGGGGGAGACGAAGGGGACACGAGGGGGGAGAACGAGGTGGAGTAAGGGGGAGACGAAGGGGACACGAGGGGGGGACGAGGGGGAGTGAGGGGGGAGACGAAGGGGACACGAGGGGGGAGAACGAGGTGGAGTAAGGGGGAGACGAAGGGGACACGAGGGGGGGACGAGGGGGAGTGAGGGGGGAGACGAAGGGGACACGAGGGGGGAGAACGAGGGGGAGTAAGGGGGAGACGAAGGGGACACGAGGGGGGAGAACGAGGGGGAGTGAGGGGGGAGACGAAGGGGACACTAGGAGGGGGAGAACGAGGGGGAGTGAGGATGGAGACGAAGGGGACACCAGGGGGGAGAACGAGGGGGAGTAAGGGGGAGACGAAGGGGACACCAGGGGGGAGAACGAGGGGGAGTGAGGATGGAGACGAAGGGGACACCAGGGGGGAGAACGAGGGAGAGTAAGGGGGAGACGAAGGGGACACCAGGGGGGAGAACGAGGGGGAATGATGATGGAGACGAAGGGGACACCAGGGGGGAGAACGAGGGGGAATGATGATGGAGACGAAGGGGACACCAGGGGGGAGAACGAGGGGGAATGATGATGGAGACGAAGGGGACACCAGGGGGGAGAACGAGGGGGAGAAAGGGGGAGACGAAGGGGACACCAGGGGGGAGAACGAGGGGGAGTAAGGGGGAGACGAAGGGGACACCAGGGGGGAGAACGAGAGGGGGTGAGGGAGGTGCGGCGGGAGGGCCGGGTCACCGTCACCACAGCGAGGGAGATCTGACCTGTGATCTCGAGCGGCCGCATGCAGCTTCCGCCTGGTTCCATCACGAAGACACGAAGAAGACACGAAGAGGACACGAAGAGGACACGAAGAGGACCTGCAACCAAAGATGGCAGCCGGCAGAAGTCCATTTGTCCGGAAAAGAAATGTCACAAAATGTTTGGAATCCCGCGCAGAGTTTGTTGTTGGGCTGGATGCCCCGCCCCCTCCTGGTGTAACGTATACAGGGAGGGGGGGCGTGGAGGGAGAGAGAGAGAGAGAGAGGGGGAGAGAGACCTAGAGGCAGAGCGAGAGAGAGGGGAGGGAGGGAGGGAGAGAGACCTAGAGGCAGACACAGAGGGCAGCGCTCACTCACTCCGTGTCTCGTCGCAGCGCAGCGGAGCGGCAGGAGCCGCAGTGAGCGTCGCGCAGCGCACAACTGACCGGGACCTCCGCTCTGAACTGCCGGACTTACCGGACCGCGTTTCTTTGCTTTACGGGGTTTTAACCGTTTTTTCCGCCTTCTTTCTACGGCTCCGGTGCTCCGTGCGCGTACACTATAACCACCGGCCGGAGGATGCTGCCGCTGCCGCCCGTAGAAGCCGCCCAGTGGTAGCGCTCCGGACGGGTGTCCACTCCCCGACTACCCGACTCCCCGAGCTGGGCTCCAGCTCCCCCCGGAAAGAGCGCGGACCTCCGGGTCGATGCTGAGCGCTGGTCACGACAGTAACACCGGACAGACATTGCGAGAGGAGGAATACTGTTTGGTTTTTCCTGGATTTGTTTGAATTCGTTCTGACGTCTCTTCCACGCGCTGTTGTGGATTAGCACGTTGTTTTTTACTCTTCTTCCACCTGCGGCTCCATCTGGGTACCGAGGAGGCGCGCAGCCCGTGTCCGAGGTTGGAGCGCTCAGAGCCGGGTAACCGCGCAGCTCTCACCCGGTCCAGGTAGGAACTTCTCCTCGCGCAGTCCCACATTACATAACATGATTTACATTCTCTCCTCCTTTGACGCCGCGTACAGGCGGAGTGGATCACTTTGTGTTCCGTTTAACAGCGAGCTGCTGCTTCTAAAACACTTGTTGGTGAAAATAAATCGATCGCATGTTCATATTCACGTCTAATGGCTGTTTCACCCGCATTACACTATAGTGCTATCGATCCGTATCGATCCGTCCCCGGGTGTCCGTCGTAAATCACAGCTTCCGGTTGGTCATTTCTAGTTTTTTTTCTACAGTAATGGAGTACAGTGCAGCAGTGCGCGAGCACGGCTCCCCGTGGTGCGCGTACGCGCTTCACCATGTCTCCCTTCTGAGGACTTCTGAGCTGCCTTCAGGGCCCTCTGGGTCCGCAACAATACGCACATTTACCCCCCCTCCTCCCCCCCACTCCCCCCCCCCCGGGGCACCTGTAGCTTCCCGTGAAACACCGGTGCGTGTGTGCGCGTCCAAATAAAGGTGCAGCTGGAGACACTGGATGCGCAGCAGCCGGAATGCAGCGTGTCCGGTTCCTCCGGGGCTCCAGAGAGGGGGGGGGTCAACCGGCTCTACGTGTTAGACAGAGAGGGGGGGGGGGGGGTATTCACATGCAAACCGTTCTGCCCCCACTCGAGGAGAGGAGTGAAGCCGCTGCCCCCCGCAGACATTCATTTGTTCATTTAAATCAGAATGAACCAGGCCGCTGGGGGGGGGTGGGGGGGGGGGGTCGATACCCGGCCCTCCGGGGCTCCCTCTGATTCGGGGGTGGAATGTGGGGGAGGGGGGGGGGGTTATAAGCGGATGAGCGTTAACAGGAAGGGGGGGACGAACGGGTGTCCAAATGAGAGGGTTTGGTTTGTGATGTGGAACACACCCGCACACACACACACAAACACGCACACAAACACGCACACAAACACGCACACACACGCAAACACGCACACACCCGCACACACACACACGCGCACTTTGAGTCCGACGGGAAGGAGAAGTAAAATCCGGAGCTATAAATCGGACCAAATAAACATCATTTTAGTGTAAAAGCTGTTTTTGTTTCTTTGTTTCTGTTTGTGAATCAGAGACGTTCATATTATTATTATTATTATTTATTATTGTCTATATAATAATATCAACCCAAACTGACACGTGACATTATTATTAAAGCAAACACGTAAGAAAAAAAACAGTATATTAATTTAGCAATCCTAAACATGAACAATGTATTACGCTGTTATTGATTATTGTTCGGGTTATTAGTCGCAGTAGCAGCTGTTTCACCATGACATGTGTCACAGTAACAAACCTTTTGTTGGTTGGGCGGTACGGAGTAAGAAGGGGGGGGTCACTGTCTGTAGGTCTGCATGTATTCATGTATTTAGGTCTCGTGTGTTCCGTGAGGAATAAATATGTCTCTGTGGATTAAAAAACAATTCACCATGATACTCAGTACCGACCGGCTGTTCATCTGCCATCCACTCCCATAATCCCCTTCTGCAGCGGTGTGGGGGGGGGGGGGGGGGGGGGTCAGTGCGTGAGGCTCACACGTCATCCTGAAGGAGACGACTCACCAAAACCATTAGAGCCAGTGAAACCAGTGAGTCAGCTCTCAGGCAGCTGGGAGGTGCGTTCAGGGCTCAGCTCGCTGTTGACTCAAGGTGCGTCTACAGGTGTTTGATCGTCGTCACTGTTGCTTCTCTTGACTCTAAACTCAGGTAAACGTAAGTAGACGTGATTATCGATCATACATTTTATTAGACACAAATGTCGTGTGTGATTTTAGCAGCCGACCTTAATTAATCTACGATACTTAATTAGCAAATGCTAAATATGATGGTTTTAACGCTGCTCGCTCTCCTTCTGCTGATTGGTTGCTTTCACATGAGGTCACATGATCAGAGACATTAATGATGTCATCAAGTAAAACTTAATTTACTCGGTAAACATTAAACATGAAATGGTCTGCTCCGCTAGTTTTTGCTAATTTTCCAATTAGTGACGAATTTACTAAATGTAACATAATAAGATTTACATAATCTCTTGTTGCTTTTAGGCTGCTGTGTTTATTTAGTGTAACTGTTTGTGGAGTTCATATTATTCTGCAGCCTGAAGGTGTCACAGTGTGTCACTACCTGGAAGGTTGGATAAGAGCAGGAAACCATATTTATAAACTGGCCATTGTGTGTGTGTGTGTGTGTGTGTGTGTGCGTGTGTGTGTGTGTGTGTGTGTGTGTGAGTGCGTGTGTGTGTGTGTGTGTGTGTGTGTGTGTGTGTGTGTGTGTGTGTGAGTGCGTGTGTGTGTGTGTGAGTGTGTGTGTGGTTGCTAATCTGGATCAAACAATGGTAGTGAATGGAGTCATTAGAGTAATCCCCTTTTGTGCTGCAAGCACAAAGTTTGTCACATTCACAAAAAACAAGACATCTACAAAATATACATCTTTCTTTATTAGTGACGTAGTACAATTATGTTGTTTATCTGCCTCGGTGGTGGACAACCATTACCTCCTCAACTGGACCAGTAGTCCACTCTACAAACCAGTAATCCACTCTACAAACCAGTAATCCACTCTACAAACCAGTACACCACGTTACTTCTTATTTCTATAAAGTTGGCATTAACACCTCTGAGCAGCTCTTATAACGTGATGCAGGTGGGACATTAACACACACACACACACACACACACACACACACACACAGTGGGGGGCAACGGGCCCATGAAGCTGCTTTGTGATGTACAGACGACACACACACTCTTTGTCCTGGATTCAAACCCTCACACACATTATTGCCTGGTTCTTTACACATGGAAACGTCCTTGTGTGCCTCACAGACGCACACAGACGCACACAGACACACACAGACACACACTATGGGGGAGAAACCCTGAGACTGTGGGAAACAGGACGAGCGGGACAATCTGGTTTAACCCGCAGCGTCCCTCAAGAGACAACACAAACACGCACACACGCACACACACACACACACACACACACACGCGTGTGAACAAACATGTCAGAAGGATTTTTCGCAAACTTCCCAAAAGCCTTTTCCTGTGATTCCTCTTGTTCATGTTTTAAATTGTGCTTAAAATGATGAAGCAGATTTCTTGTTGACTTTTCTTAGTTTTTAATGAACAGATTTCTAACAGCCGGTTTCCATCCTATCGGACTTTTCAACCTTTTGTTTCTGAGAAGAGCAGCTTGCATTAAAGCAACAGTGCATTGTGGGTAAGCTGAGGAGGTGGCACCTGCCAGGAGAGAGTTACAATAGTCCAAGCTGCGCCTCCTCCTGAGTGAGGAGGAGTCGTGTTCTCCTGGTGTTCGTATCTTCAGCATCGCGTCGTCGCTGTGATCTTTGGAGTCACACGAGGTTCTACGTGTACTACGTGTTTCTGTGCTTCTCTAGCGGGCCCCCGCGGGCCACACTGTTGCTTCAGCTCCGTTACCACGGTGACGCCTGAAAGGTCGCAGGGGTTAGGGGTCAGAGGTCACTGGTTCGTGACTATTTGGCAGCTCGACAGAAAATATAAACGTGTGAAAATCAACACACTTGTGTGGCACAAACACACGCGCACACAGAGGTATTCACGTGCACATTCACACTTATTCACATTCATACCGGGTCATTAGCTGTGTGTGTGTGTGTGTGTGTGTGTGTGTGTGTGTGTGTGTGCACAGCAGGGAGCCCGGCAGTCGACACTTGGACGAACAAATGGACAAAAGCCACAGAATGTTTGGTGCTTTACGACCTCGTTACAACGCAGAGACTCAGCAGAACTTCCTGTACTGAATGAAACACTCGAGTGAAGAGTGAATGATTCATTTAGTCAACAGTCACATACGAAGCCTCTCCTGTCAGAGACACACTTCACTTAGAGGACAGAAATCTACCAATTCAATGCTTAATGTTCTTAATCTGTGACTCTGCCCCCCCCCCCCCTTGTCTTTCAGAGGGGTTCTGTGGGGCGGAGCCATGGCGGCGCCCAGACGGGCCCTCGTCCTCTACCTGGCGCTCGTCCTGCGGGCCTCCTGCGGCGCGGCGACCTCCGACATCCTGTACCGGGTCCCCGAGGAGCAGCCCCCCAACACGCTGATCGGCAGCCTGGCGTCGGACCGCGGCCTCCCCGACACCGGCCACCTCTACAAGCTGGAGGTGGGCTCGCCGTACCTGCGCGTGGACGGCAAGACGGGAGACATCTACACCACGGAGATCCCTTTGGACCGCGAGACGCTGAAGGACTGCCGTAACCTGCTGGAGGGCGACGAGTGCTTCCTGGAGTTCGAGGTGTCCATCACGGACATGGTGAAGGGGCTGGGCTCCGGCCCGCGCCTCATCGACGGCCGCATCGAGGTGCTGGACATCAACGACAACACGCCGCAGTTCTCCTCGCCCATCCTCTCGCTGTCCATTCCCGAGAACACGCACGTGGGCGCCCTCTTCTCCATCCCCATGGCGACCGACCGGGACTCCGGCGGCAACGGCGTGGCGGAGTACTCGCTGACGACGGGGCCGGACGCCGACAGGCTCTTCACCCTGCAGGTGGCGATGGACCAGGACGAGAAGCTGCCGCAGCTGGTCGTCATGGGAAACCTGGACCGCGAGAGGAAGGACTCATACGACCTGAACATCCGGGTGGTCGACGGCGGGGAGCCGGCGAGGGCGAGCAGCGCCCTGCTGAGGGTCACCGTCACCGACCAGAACGACAACGCGCCCAAGTTCGAGAGGAGCCACTACGAGGGCGAGCTGCCCGAGAACAGCCCGCAGGGACACTCCGTGCTGCAGGTAGAGCGCCGCGGTGGGAGGAGCCTAATCAATAAGGCTCACCTGTATCTGCTAGTTATCAAGCGATCGAACAGGAAAGAATCGGAACATCAGTCATCCAGCGTGACTTTAAAGTTCTTTCCTCAATGGAAACCGGGTTTTAAAGCTCCCCCCCTGGAGCATGTTATGCAACATTACCCAGAATCCCAAGCCAACATGACGCACACAGAGGCCCGGCGGGACCTTTGTGTGGGCCGTGGGATCCGCCGCCAGTCGTCACACATTAACCACTGATTCAACTCCACCTTTGAGCCCGTCCGTCGTCGTGGCCCCTCCCCTTCCTTAACTGTTGAATATTCATGAGTGTTACATCCAACCTTAAGCGTTTAGCTCCTTTCCTCGTGACGTTCAAAAGCCCTTTAAATTAACGAGTAAGTGGACCTTGAGTTAACACTTTTTGCTCCAAGGAAATGTTCACCACTTATAGTCATTGATTAAGTCAAGTTTTGATTCAAATGTTGCTCTTTCGCCCGATTGGTGCGCCATGAGGCCTAAGCCCCGCCCTCCCAGCAGCAGGAAGAGCAGCTTCCTCTAATCGGGCTTCTTTGTCCTATTAGCGAGGTGATCGTTTTCCCGCCTCTCTGAGGAGCATTGTCTTCAAACGTGGACCTCACTGGAGGCTATAATTGAGAATATTGACACAGTCATCATCTTTAACCACCGACAGCCAAATAATAAAGAAAGGAAAAGACGATAAAGGAGAGGAGATAAAAAAGATTCTTTGACATCGAGCTGATTAATCAATTAAAAAAGAACCGAACCTCCGTGTAATTATGACGGGAAATACGCCGTGATGCACTTCCTTCTCGGTGCATTCGAGGCAGTTTGATCCGAGCGAGGATCACGGACTCCAGGTCCTCGGCGGGTTAATTGTTAACCGGGAGATAAACTGTGTTTTTTATTTGCCCGGGCCTCACCGCTCAATGTCCGTCCTCAGAGAGCTGTCAATGATTCACCGCCGCCTGCCCATGTCTGACGCTTTGGGGGATAGGGGGGTGGGGCATCATTTCACTCCCGCTTCCTTTAACCTTATCCTCCCTGACGATGATGGGTGACTTCCTGCGGTGCGTCACGGTTCGTCGCCCTCAAGGAAACAGGATATTTATTATGTGGCACAATCAGTGAAATGAATATTCAAACTGGTTCCTCCAGGACGTATTTTACGGCGTATAAAAGACACAAAATACATATTGCTTTTTAAATCAACACTGAGCTACTTTGAGTTCAATTCCCCAAATGTACTTACATGGTCTTTTGGAAATGTGCTGGTTTAGTTCCTTGCTGAGAGTTTAAGGAGAAGAGCTCTTCACGTTTAGCTTACCTTAGCTTAGCATAAAGACTGTAACGGTGTGGGATGGGATGAGTTCTTCCAAAGCTCCCAAAAATGAACACATTATATGTTTAATTTTCATGGCCATGCTAGCTTTACATTTGTAGTCGTTATGCTAAGCCAATGGGCTATTCATCCTACAGACTCAAGAGCGCAATCTTCTCTAACCTTTACAGAAAGAATCCCAAAGGTTAACGTACATTCCTGTGTCCTCGGACACTAGTTTGATGCTGCTGTTTCAAGAAAAAATAATCCCCCACCAGCTCATTTACGGCCTTAAAGTGTGAACCCCCCCAGTCCCCCCTCCCACATTGCTGTGCCAGGTGAAGTTTGTGGAAAAAATGCTGAGTCGGCAGAGACCTTGATGTTCCACAACTAATCTATTTAAGAGCTACAAGGCGACCTACATTTCTCAACAGCAGCCAAAATAATGCAATTAAGCGGTATTATCTACGTCCTAACAAGGTCGTCCTAACGAGGACCGGACCTCCGTTTGTTTCCCTTTCCGGGTCTCCTAATGGGCCCTAAGGAGCCGGGGCTTCTCTGAGGATGAAAGGAGCATTGACGTTTGCCTGTCGGCTAATTAGACGCTGGTGATCTGGCATAACGAGTGCTCAAAGTTGGCTTTGATCGGCTGTTACGTGTCAAACAGAAACAATGAGGAGCTTGTGTTACATGTGTGATGATATTCAGCTAAAGGGACGTTTCAGTGTGTAGTGGGATTACTGCGCAACCTTTTGGTTTGGTTCTTTGCTCAAGAAGAACTCTTCTTTGTTTTTTTGCAGGTTCGCGCCAACGACGCGGACACTGGCACCAACGGGGAAATCGACTACAGCCTCCATCAGGCCTCGGAGGCCGTCCAGAGGCTCTTGCGCATTGACCGCTCTACCGGTGTCATCTACGTCAAGGGCCTGGTGGACCGCGAGGAGGAGAGCTTCCTCAAGTTCTTTCGTGGTGGCCAAAGACCGCGGGTCCAACTCCAAAAGCTCCAAAGTCCTAGTGACCATCAATGTCCGGGACCTGAACGACAACGCGCCGGCCATCGAGATCCGCGGCATCGGCCTGGTGACGCACCAGGGCGGTGTGGCCAACATCTCCGAGGACATGCCCATCGGCACGCCAGTGGCGCTGGTGCAGGTGTCGGACCGGGACGAGGGGGAGAACGCCGTTGTGACGTGCGTAGTTGCTGGCGACGTCCCGTTCCAGCTGCGCCCCGCCAGCGAGTCCGCCAACGACCGCAAGAGGAAGTACTTCCTGCAGACCACCACCCCGCTGGATTACGAGCGTGTGCGGGATTACAGGATCGAGATTGTGGCGGTGGACTCCGGCAACCCGGCGCTGTCCAGCTCCAACTCCCTGAAGGTTCAGGTGACAGACATGAACGACAACGCGCCCGTCTTTTCCCCCTCGCTGCTGGAGTTGGACTTCCCCGAGGGCAACCAGCCGGGCGACCGGGTGCTGTTCGTCATGGCGACAGATGCAGACAGTGGCACAAACGCCGAGCTGGCCTACAGCATCGTGGAGCCAGCGGCCTCCAGGCTGTTTGAGATTGAGGCCGACACCGGGGAGATCCGCGTAAGGAACCTGCTGGACCGGGAGGAGAGAGAGCGCTACGAATTCCGTGTGGCCGCGGCAGACAAGGGCGTGCCCTGCAAGACCGGCACCGCCACCGTGGTGATCAACGTCCTGGACCGCAATGACAACGACCCCAAGTTCATGTTGAGTGGCTACAGCTTCTCCGTCATTGAGAACATGCCTCCGCTGAACCCTGTCGGCGTGGTGACGGTCACCGATGCCGACAAGGGCGAGAACGCCCGGGTGAGGCTGTACGTGGAGCCGGACAACGGGAAGTTTGTGATCCAGAACGGTACGGGCACCATCCTCTCCAGCATCTCCTTCGACCGCGAGAAGGAAAGCACCTACACCTTTCAGCCTTAGGGCCGTGGACGCCGGCGACCCGCCGCGCTCCTCCTTTGTGGGCGTGACCATCAACGTGCTGGACGAGAACGACAACGCCCCCTATGTCACCAAGCCGGCCAACTCCTCCTACACCTACATGTCCCCCGTCACTCCGCTGGACACCAGCGTGGAGGTGGTGGAGGCCGAGGACATCGACTCCGGGCCTAATGCCGAGCTGGTCTACTCCATCACGGGGGGGAACCCGTACGACCTGTTCCACATCTCGCCCGACAGCGGGGAGATCATGCTAGTGCAAGAGTTCACTGGCAAGCACAACGGGCTGCACCGCCTGGTGGTGAAGGTCAGTGACAAGGGCAAACCCCCTCGACACACCACCGCCCTGGTGCATGTGTTTGTCAACGACACCAAGTCCAACGTGTCCCTCATCGAGGCGCTGGTGGGGCACAGCCTCTACACCCCTCTGGACCGAGACATCGCCGGGGACCCTAACTACGCCCTCGCCCAGCGCAGCAACATCTTGTACGGCAGCCTGGCGGGAATCGCCGGCGTGATCCTCGTCATCGTGGCTGTGGTAGTCATCAGGCACCGGCTGCAGAAGGACACCAAGAGCGGCTACCAGGCCGGAAAGAAGGAGAGCAAGGACTTGTACGCCCCCAAGCAAGGCCCTAAAAGCAGCAAGGGGAAGAAGACCAAGAAGACCAAGGCTCCCAAACCGGCCAAGCCACTGGAGGAGGAAGCGGAGGCCGGCCTGCAGAAGGCCCTTCAGTTCAACCTCATCAACGAGGACGTCACCGACAGCCCCCGGATCCACCTGCCCCTTAACTACCCGGGGAGCCCCGACCTCGGGCGCCACTACCGCTCCAACTCCCCTCTGCCCTCCATCCAGCTCCAGCCGCAGTCGCCCTCCGCCTCCAAGAAGCACCAGGCCGTCCAGGACTTGCCGGCCACCAACACCTTCGTGGGCACGGGCGACAACAACTCCACGGGCTCCGACCAATACTCGGATTACAGCTACAAGGCCAACCCGCCCAAATACAGCAGCAAACAGGTAGGAGACTACGCAAACACGCCAATGTACACGGACATCTATTGGACCAAGCAGGTGTGGTAGTTGCGCCAGGACTTGTTTTTTGAAACCTATTCCTCCAACCAAAAGCCGCACTGATTCCTCCTCATCCTTTACAGCTTGTTTCATAGTCTGTTTTTGTTTTTTGGGTTGTTTTCTTCCATTTTTGTTTTTTGGGGGGTTTTATCACCGTAAAAGATGATTTGATAGGCCAATATGGGCATACCGATATCTATCAAACCCTTAAAACTATGTGGAGAATATATATATTCTGTTTGTTCTCGTGCTCATTATTCATATTTTATTTTATGTTTATTGTGTTCAGTTGTTACAATGTTTATGAAAAAAGCCAGTAAACAACGAATTGAAGTGGTGCACATTCTGGATTTATGAAGACGTGCAACATTAATAACCTCCGTTTAGTTGTTTTATGTTTCACCTTTTTGTCACTGTGGGTTCGCATGAAGGAGCATTTTGTGTGTTATTACTCTCAAGACATCCTCATGTTTTTTGATTCTAATGAAGAGGAGTTAATCAGCTGCTCCTTACTGTGGGATCAGCGTGATGGAGTGTGACTGTGAATTTGTGATTTATGTTGTTGTTTTCTTTGGTTTCCGGACCGGAACCGAGCGGCACAGAGTGCTTCCTCCCGGGTCAGAACCAATGTTTAGACATTGGGGGGGATTTGTTGCTGCTCCATATCTAGTTCTGCCGGGTTTCAAGTCGGCTGTTTGCACAGATTAACGGCAGGTCTTACCCTGCGCCCGCTGTTGCCTTGTTTTACCCAGAGTGCCTTGCTCTACTCTATTTAATGTACTAAAAGAGGGAGATTTTTATTATCTTTTGTGATGAAAATTAAAAACGTGCACTGTGAAAAAAGTTGACAATCACATCCCGGGGTGTTCGGACTGTACGGATAGAAGTATTTGTTGTTGATTTGTTTATGTTGTGTGTGTGTGTGTGTGTGTGTGTGTGTGTGTGCTTAACAAAGAGCATTACCAAAGACTCTCTCACACACACACCTGGCATGTGTCGTCACCGCGACGTTCACCATGTGGTTTATTGTTTTGCCCGGAGTGGCTGACTTCCTGTTAGCGTTAGCAACTCGCTAGTCAAATAACTATGAAGTCCCGCGAATTCTAAAGCCACACGGCGTCACACACATGTACATTGTTTTTGTTTGTGTTCTTACACTTCGAAAGCAGATTTTTATTTCAATAAAACGTGTTGCTTTGAAATGCTAAAGAAGTGGCGCTCTCTGTGCTTTTACTGTGGGGTGGGCGGGGCTACGCGCTGGGATGTGACCATCTTTACTCCCATTGTCCACACATGAAGTGGTCAAAAATATAATAATTCTGATATATTTAGACGGCCACGTCACAATTTTAAGGTTATTTTGACCGTTTGCAGGAAGATAAACGAAAGTAGAAAAACAGTAGAAAGGAGAGCATTAACATTTAGAGAGCGATGCTAATGGTGCACTGCATAAATAATGTAACTACACTGTTTTCTATTCATCTGTTAATGGGTAAAACATTGATCTAGCAGCTAGTGGATAAAATATTATATACAATCTATTGAATAAGTTTAGGCAATTTCCCATATATATAAATGTCTTAGCCTCTAACCCTCTTAGCAGGACCTGTTAGCAGCTGCCTACCTGTTGGTATGTCACACACACACACACACACACACACACACGCACGCACACACACACGCACACACACGCACACACGCACGCAAAGCAAAGATCAAAGCAACTCTGGACGGGCACCAAGCCACCGTGGGTCAAAGGTCAAATATCACTAAGAAACCCAGTTATTAGCAGCTGAGAAGGAAGCAGTCAAAGGTCAATGAGGAACCTCTGCCCCCCTCTTCAGAAGTCCACATTAACAGTTCAATGGTGTCCTTCCTCATTTTATACTGACTGACTCGTGAGTCTCCATGGAAACACAACGACCCGTGAGTGTGTGTGTGTGTGTGTGTGTGTGTGTGCTGACTCATAGTAGAGTCCCTCCCCCCCTCCATCCAATCTGGATCAATCCCTCCTTCTGTGAAGAGCTTTGCCCTTTGAATGGAGTGTGTCTGTGTCTGTGTGCGTGTTTTGTAAGTCAGTGTTTGTGTTTGTTAACACACACACACACAGCCACCAGTTTGCACGTAAACAATAGAACAGCTAAAAGTCTTTCCCTCTTTAGTTGTTGACTAGAATAAAATCCTTTTATCTGGGGACTACTTTATCGCAGAGCGGCGTATCCCTCCACCCGCTTCTCAGTAAACTGGTGGAACCACCTTCTCAAAGAAATGCATGCTGGGTAACGCCAGCGTGTCTGATAACCCAAGTTATCATCATCGCCACCGTCTTCATCTTTATTATCCTCACAACCCTCATTATTAACATCTTCATCACGTCAAAATCATCATCACGTTACTCTTCTATACCTTAATCATAACCATTTTACATCATCATCTTCTTCATCACCACTATCGTCACCGAAGCATTTTCCAGACCTGGAAACGGTTTTAAGAAGAAATAAAACCCAGTGACTTATACTGTAATATTACAATTTAAGGCTTTTATTTATTGTTATGTGTCAAGACCAGACAGGAAAAGTATCCTCAGTAATTATTCGACATAATCGCGATTGTAAATGAATCCAGTGAAGGCACGCTGATGATGTCATGTTAATCTACAGTTAAAAAATACTTCTTCATGCTGTAGGTGGCTGTCAACAATAATAAAACAAACAACTGTAATGGAGGAATGAAGCTTTTTTTCATCCAAAGATACCAAAAACGTTTTGGTTGATGGTTCCTAAGTTCATAGTCTTCATGGTACGCAGGTGATACACACATTGGTTTAGCCTCCTACCTGCATTGCAGCTAAGTAAAATAAACATGTCTTTATAAAACACTTTGGTTTATGACCGATTCAAAAGACTATAACGGATAAACTACTTTATGTTAAACAGCAATTAGAAGATGATAGCACCCCAACGTTAGCATAGTGAGCGGAGGTAGCGTTAGCACCCTAACGTTAGAATGGTGAGCAGAGGTAGCGTTAGCACCCTAACGTTAGCATGGTGAGCAGAGGTAGCGTTAGCACCCTAATGTTAGCATGGTGAGCAGAGGTAGCGTTAGCACCCTAACGTTAGCATGGTGAGCAGAGGTAGCGTTAGCACCCTAACGTTAGCATGGTGAGCAGAGGTAGCGTTAGCACCCTAACGTTAGCATGGTAAGGAGAGGTAGCGTTAGCACCCTAACGTTAGCATGGTGAGCAGAGGTAGCGTTAGCACCCTAACGTTAGAATGGTGAGCAGAGGTAGCGTTAGCACCCTAACGTTAGCATGGTGAGCAGAGGTAGCGTTAGCACCCTAACGTTAGCATGGTGAGCAGAGGTAGCGTTAGCACTCTAACGTTAGCATGGTGAGCAGTACACCTATTTCCTATTAATATTCAAATATCTCGTCTGCAGGAACTTACCGAAACATGGGAACTATTTCTGTGACTTTAAGGGATCTAATTTCTTTCACATTTTTTTTCTTTTATCTTTCTTTTAGTAATAATCCAACTCTGTTAGCAAAGAGATAACAAACACATCAATTACTGGTAATAGACAAACAAGCATAACTGGTAGTAGATTGATAGTTTCAGGTTGTGCGTCTGTATGTCTGTATGTGTTTGTGTGTGTGTGTGTGTGCGTGTGTGTGTGTGCGTGTGTATGTTTTACAGGTTTGGACATGAACAGGTAAAGATACCTGCTCACAAAGGAGCTTTTGTGACACAAACACACACACACACACACACACACACAGAAACACGCAAACATTCCTGGACAGCAGCATCACTCAGCACGACGTAATCCTGTGTGTGTGTGTGTGTGTGTGCGTGTGTAAACTAACTAGGTGTGTCACACAGTGACAATGTCAATATTACATTGCATGTCATTTAGCTGACGCTTTTCTCCAAAGCGACTTACAATAAGTAAATATAATTAAACATATATATAATGTTGTCGTCTCTTTCACCCTCTGAGGGCCGACGTCATACAAAGATCACTGTGTGTGTGTGTGTGTGTCTGTGTGTGTGTTACCTACAAGTGGAGCCAGATTTAAAAAACAAACACAGAAAACAAATCAATTTGTTGATGTGTTGCTTTCTGCAGTGTGTGTGTGCGTGTGCCTGTGTGTGTGTGTGTGTGTGTGTGTTGCCACCTGCTCCAATAACAAGCAAAGTGGAACGGAATCAGGCCTCAGGCTTCACACACACACACACACACACACACACACACACACACACACACACACACACACGGGCACAAGAACTCAACAGGCGAGTGACAGTAATGGAGGAACGGAGGGAGGAAGAGGAGGATAATAAGTACCCAACCTCACAGGTGTTAGTTGTGTGTTTTGTGTGTAAGTGTTAAATACAAGGCGGGTAGCAGGTGGTGTGAGACACACAAACACACACCTGTAGGCGGGGTCAGAGGTCAGTTGCTGTACACTGAGATGCTGAACACACACACACAGATACAGATGCTGCAGATGCAGATGGAACATGAGTCTGCTGTGATGGAGAGTCAGTGAAGAACCAGACTTTGTTCTACTTACAGTCGTTCTACTAGTCCATGTATGTGTAGTACTAGTAGTAATAGTGCGTAGTGGTAAAGGACCTTCTGTTAAACTACGGTCGCCACGGTAACGTCCTGACTGACAGAGAGTAGCATGACATCGTCAACCAAGCACTCCAGCGTGCATCTTCATCACCATCATCGTATTCACACTGAAGACAGCGCGAGCTGCTCAAAAGCTCCACAGGGGAAGAAGACGAGTGAGTAGAGCTCGACTTCTACTGAGAGAGGGGTGTGTACACCTGTCCGTTAGTGTGTGTGTGTCCATCCGCCTTTACCTCTTACTTCCTTTTTAGTCACCTCTTCATTTTTCTCCTTGTCTTGTTCATTCCTTTCCTTTTATCCTTTCCTCCTCCACTTCCCTCTGATTCCTTTTTGTTTTCCTTTCCTCTCAGGCCTCCTTTGCATTTTCCCTCCTCTTTCCTTCTTCCTCCTTTTACCCTTGTTGACTTTTTATTACGTTTCCTTTTCCTGTATGTTTCCTTGTGTCCTTCTTGTGATCCCTTGCTGTTAGTGTGTGTGTGTCTCTGACATGGGACATTGATAGTGTGTCTCTCTGTTAGTGTGTGCGCTCAGTGACCAGATGTTGTGCCTTCAGATCTCTGTTGTATTTCTTCTTCTCTTTACTTTGGTTTCCCTCCTTACGTGCGATTCTTTTGCGTTATAAATGACTCGGTGTTAATAATAATAAAGACACGAGCTGGTCGTCCTCTTGGTCTTAATCTCTAGAGGCTAAATTAGAGGATTGAGGTCAGATGTTAACATGCAGCTCCACAGCTGCACTTCTTCCTCTTTTTATTCCCTGAATGTTTTTGTGTTCTAAAAAGAAACAAACGCTTCCTGCGTCGGTGTTTCCAGCGTTTGCTGCCGGGAGGAAAAAATAAAACCACAACTTTGATAAAGAAAGGAGCCAATGAGCTTTGAGCTGAGAGACAAACGTTTAGGATGAAAGTCTCCTCACTGAATCAATGGAAGATTCTGGGCATCAAATACATGAAAGTATAGAAAGTGTTCACCGGAGGAAACGTCTAAATGTAGTTCACCTTATTCCAGAGAGGAGGCGGAGCCGACTGTTTTAGACCATCAGCTGGTCTACAAAGTTAATATTCCCTACAAAGTAAAACCTCTTACGGGATAATTATCTTCAAACCTGAATCTGGGGAAATATTTTTTAAATACTTTTCACCACAAAATCAGATTAAAGAAGTGATCCGCAAATGTCTGCTTTGAAGGTTTCTTCTGAGATAAGAGACACACTGCGTGTTTTGGTGTGTGTGGGTCTGTAGTAGTGTTCATCAGATGCGTGTTTGTCGTCCACCGCTCGCTGCCTGTCGATCGAAGTCATCTGTATCTGATCGGTGCTCGGTATCGGTATTGATCTCCTCTCAGTCACCTGGACAACAGGAGGACACAGCTGTGAGGAACTCAGGTCACATGGGACCAGGCATGTTGAGACAGGTAAAGCCCTCTGTAGGTACCGTCTCCTCTCTGCGGGTGGCCAATACCCCCCCCAACAACTAAACACACTCAGCGTGCCGCTGCAATGGCTGCTGGGTAGTTTGCTTTGACAGATTCGCCTGCTGATCTTCACTTTGCTCATTGCTGTTTTAAACCCCTTAAAAACTAGTTTTTTAGTAATTTGCTCAGTGGAGAAAAGAATAAATATTATTTTATCTCAACTTAAGAATATGACGATTTGCTGCTTTGTGTTTCATATTTTTTCTTTTCTTCCATCTTGTTTTTTTTCCTGCTCATCATTTGTGATATTATATATATCATTATAGAGATGTTATATTGCTTATAAACTGAATGAGTAATACTTCAGTCATAGCTTTAATACTTGACTTTAATGTAGCAGAGAATTTTACATGGTGTTGTGCTTTACATTAATCATCATGGTAGTTAAAGGTGAACGAGTTTTTCTCACACTACACAATAAACGAAACAATAATAATTCAAATATAATACAAATATGAATAATTAATAGTAAAAATATGCATAATATTTAATTAAACGCATATTAAGAAATACAGTTTAATACAGGGTAAAAAAAACGCAACAAAATCAGTGACGATAAAGTGAAAATGTAAGAAGTTACGAGGACTCGTTGAATTATAAAGAATCTGCGCCACCTGCTCATCGATTGGTTGAATCCTTGCAAACCCATTGGATGATTGGTCACAGCTGACCAATCGCTGCGCTAGGATCTGTTCAATACATCAGCAGGAGGCGGGCACTAAATAATCGAATCACCCAACATCTCCCTTCTGCTAATTGCCCCTTGATTGTCGGTAGCCTCCTTGGAAAGTAACTTGGAGGTGAGTAAATGAAGCGCTCCATATGTTTATTCCTATGAGTGTTGTTATTAGCATGCTAGTTCTCATCTGGTTGGTTACCAGGTTAGTGACAGGTGTGATTCGATTAGTTAGAAGCTTAGTTACATGTTGTTTGGCCTGGTAGCATTTTAGTTAGCAAGCTCGTTAGGTGAGCCAATTAGCATGTTAGCACGTTAGCTATATGCTTTTCACAGCAGTTCACAGTTAGCGTATTGCGTTAGCTAACATGCTAGCTGTGTGATGAGTTGGATGCTGGTTAGCATGTGAAACACAACTAAACGAACGCCACAGTACACATGAGTGAGTGTGTGTTAGCTTAGCGGTTAGCCTCGCTATGAGTGGGGTTTATTACAGTAGAATGCAACTAACCTACTTTACTGTAGTGTGTGTGTGTGTGTGTGTGTGTGTGTGTGCGTGCGTGCGTGTGTGTGTGTGAGAGAGAGAGTGATGCCACTCTAAATTGCCAGAATGAGGTGTGAATGTCTGGAGGCAAATGAGCTGCTGATTTCACCAGCTAGCTTTAGGAAAAGTGTGTGTGTGTGTGTGTGTGTGTGTGTGTGTGTGTGTGTGTGTGTGTGTGTGTGTGTGTGTGGGTGGGCGTGCGTGCGTCCGGGCCCTTGGAAGCCACAGCCAATCATCGTCCATCATTGAGTTTTGGTTCTGACGGCTTGAAGAGGCAGAAAGTCCCTGAACACCTCAGAGGAACTGCCTCCAGTGCTGCTCAGAAGGGTGTGTGAGTGAGTGAGTGTGTGTGTGTGCGCGTGTGTGTGTACGTGTGTGTGTACGTGTGTGTGCACGTGTGTGTGCATGTGTGTGTGCACGTGTGTTGAGATTTTGCTTGCTTTGTTTCTGAAATGAAGAGAGAAAAAAGGAAGAGCAGGAAGACCGGCAGATTTAAATAAGTTAGAAGTTACCAGCGGGGCTCATTAACTTTGAATGCTCTGGTTTCTGGGCAACACACACACACACACAGCTACACGCACACACACACACACAAAAACACACAAACAGCTACACACACACAGCTACACGCACACACACACAAACAGCTACACACACACACAGCTACACGCACCGATTCACTGAGCAGAATCCTCTCTGCCATCATCGTACCTTATGTTTGCCCCCCTTTTGTCAGGCAGCCATGACCTTTTAACCTTTGAGTAAATGATGGTTCACTTGGAGTCAAACAGACCATGAAGCAGGTGATGCTTTAGGGCGGGGCTACACACTGATTGACAGGTTGACGCCCTGAGCGGTTTGGACACCTTTTCAAAGTGTGTCTCTCTACGTTCTCTTCAGGCCTTATATGGTCACTTCCTGTTCACTGGTCAGTCCGCTGTCACAATGAACTAATTATATTATTCTCTCATGTGAATCCATGAAAGGTGTTTTTCTTTTCACAAATGTAGCTCACTTTGTTATGAAGTTTAAAATAAGTTCAAAGGCGACTTCTCACTTCCTGGGTCAATCAGAACATCGAAAGAGGTGCATTGTGGGATACGGAGGATGCACAGCGTTAGCATTCCTCAGCACGGAGCTGAATGTCTCGAATAACAATGTGAATCCCAAACAGGAAGTGGTCTCGTCTGAACTTTGACCTTCCTCCTGTTTGTTCCCTCTCTGAATATGGAACGTGGATCCTCCTCCGTAAACTCACGTCATCGATTGTTGCGACTCTCAGTGAGCAAACGCCGCCATCGACCCGATTTTGTTTAACAGTATTTGTAATTCTGTTCTTTCCTAATTAAAATAAAATAAAGCTTCATGTGGGAAAAATATATAGCACTAAAATTCATCAAAATAAAATGGATGGAATTGAGCATCAAACCAAATGAACAGTTTGCTATTTTTCATTGGCATATTTAAATATTAGTATTTAATAGTGGTGTAATGATTCGTTTTAACAACGTGATTGTGATTTGGTTGAATCGGGCTCGGGACGGCGGTGGGTCGGCTCAGTCCGCTAAAGCCTTTATCATTAAAAGTGCTAAGAAAAAAGTCTGACGTGCTTAAATCCAACGGGTTATTTCCTAGTATCGATAAAATCGATTAATTACATTTTAAAACGATGTTAGATCGATATATGTCGTCCATAAGACCAACCCGCCGAGCACAGATCGATGTAGTTGGATCGGAGGAATATAAATCGATACATCGATGTAATAGATGGATCGATACACGCCTAGTGTTTAACATACTGTAAATAGTATTTAGCTGAAGATATCAGGGATCTAACAGAAATCTATTTAACACCTCTTTTTTCTGCTTTGGTCTACGTATCCCATGATGCATTTCAGTACAGAAACTGCAAAGGCAGATATTTAATCAACTAGATTCTTTGTGTCGAGAATGTTGCAAAGACAAAAACGCATTTATTCGTTTTTGTCGGAAATAATGATTAATGATTTATTATTTATACAACGCAGCGTTTGTTTGTATTGTGGCGGTAAATGTTACTGGTTTACAGGATTTATGCTAAGCTAAGCTAACTGGCTGTAGCTTTTACCCAACCCTGGATGTCATTGGGGAATTGAACTGGCTACTTGCTGCAGCTTATTGATCTCCAACGGCGTGAACATGTGAACCAGGACACACACACACACACACACACACAACGTTCGATTCCCCCCTCGAGGCTCCCAAATACGTGTCACTCGTCCAGTGTGTTGTTCTTTGTCTGCCGGTGTGTGTGTGTGTGTGTGTGAGAGAGCAGGGATCTGATTGGACCTTTGATGCTGTCATCCAGCCGCCAGGCAGCAGAACTGTGTGTGTGTGTGTGTGTGTGTGTGTGTGTGTGTGTGTGTGTTGTCGTCACAGTTAACGATTGTCCAGCAGCTTCCTGTCGTGTTTATTTGGATCAGTATTGTTATGGTAGACAGAGTTTAGTCTGGCACGGCCCAACATAGGGGTCGGGGTCCCCCAGAGGGTCACACGATGAATCTGAGGCTCAATGGATCAATGGTTTCAGACCTTCGGTCAACGTGCTCCGATAAGGTTAAGTCTTCCTCCGTGGGGTCAAAGGTTGCCTCGGTTGCTCTGCTGCACATGTTCCTGGTTATCTCCTAGTTACCGTTGCCCGTGGCAACCAGGTGTTGGGTGATTGATGAGGCCCTCTTTTTTTA
>CM037920.1:385000-387500 GCA_021346845.1 Apeltes quadracus
AGAGATTTGATTTTTAGAAAAACCTTTATTTTACATAAACAAACATATCAACGGTATTTAGTTAGCAGGTATGTAATAATGAAATAAATATGTAATCAGTTCTCCGCCGCGCTCCTCCAGCAGCTCGTCTCCTTCAGTGGTCCGCCTCCCCGCTCAGGATGCTCCTCAGCCGGACGGGCGCCTCACTCGGTCCCGGTTGTGCTCCCCCCTTCTCGGTTGATCTTGACGAGGAACTTCTTCAGCCTGAACACGTCCTGCTGGGTGTCGTCTCCAGCGCCCTTCTTGGTGCTGCCATGTCTGGCAGTACCTTCTGCTGGCCGTCCCGCCTGAGGAGACGCTGGTGACGGAGCCCCACCCTGAAGAGGAGTCAGACTCTCCACCTCTCGCCTCCCCTCTGCTCGACGCCTCCCCTCTCTTCCTCCCTCCGTCACACACACTTGCCCGCTGGACCACATTCACCCCCCACCGAGGGAAACCAGTGCCGCTGTGAATTAATTCATTATTTTTATTTTTAATATGACCCTATTTTCCTACATGGGACAATTTCAACATGAACCTCACCGTATGCTACGTTTACACTGCGTTTTGAATAATGTGGCGAAGGTTGATTCCAAAGTGCACGTATCAGAAGCATGATGTAACTAACAGAGAGGCCTGTAAATCTTTAATCTGAATATTATGGGCTCTTGCTAAAATGTTGTGATCAAACGAGTGTTTTAGAGTGATGCTTATGCATCCTAGTTCTCTGTTCCCTATATCTTAATTCATCGGCGCTCTGTGATTGTAATCCATCTCTTTGTGGTGCCAGAGCTGTGCATGTTCATCCAGAAGCCTATGAATCCTATAAAACAAGTGATATTCTAAGAAATAAATAACTAACTGAAAATGACTCAGTTCTGTAGAAATGTTCACCATAAGAAGTTAAACATTACTTTTGGCTGAACCCTTTAACCTGAACCTTAACTGCAGGTCCACATGGAGGGTGGCGTTGACCCCACCGGGCCGTGTGCTCATCGTCAGCCTGCTGTTCTGGTCCCTGAAGGCCCCTGTCCAATGCATTGGATGTCTTTGTACAAACTGTATGCTTAATATCAGACACGCTCCAGTAAATGCCCGTGTCACCAGCTGCATGACGCAGGGGCAAGTTAAATAAATGCTCCGATAGGCAGAGATTTGAAATCAGTGTTGAATTGCATTCTTATTTCCCAAACTCTGCTTCACGTGAGTAAGAACACAAGTGAAAACAAGTGAAAATAATGCTGATGACAGCACTAATATACATGTATAAATAAAAAAAACAGGATTTACTGAACGTTTCAACATACATATGAACATACTTGCAGCAACAGATCACATGTGTCGTCCTTCTCTGTACAATGGATTTACCAAACCAGTGAAGTCTACACCACTGGTTTGGTAAATCCATACGCCGTATACCCACTAGAAAAGTCAAGGTTTTCTATAAACCCACCAACAAAAGCGCGATGATACGTGACAACATCGTTGTGACAGAACGTTCTCAACGTCACAATGAATTCACCGTCTGAAGGCCGTGACGTCACGCATGCGCGGTTCACCGCGGGAGATGACCAAGACTAAAGCCATCCTCGCTTTCTCCCAACTAACGCAGGGCTCTCATCTCGGTCTCTAGTCACGCACTCCCGACGCACATCTAATTTCTGACGCATCTAACCTCCCGGCGCCGCAGCGTAGCGTCCGCGGTTGGTTCGCAGTTCTCAGTGCTGCTAAAACATAAAGCGTTAAACGCCACATGGCTGTCTAACAGTTTATTACAACGTCAGTATGTTGGCACATTGAACAACAGCATTTAGGAAACGTTAGCTAAACAACTGCTGTTGTTACGCTTCCTACGCGTTAAACAGGAACTGGAAGCTGCTCAGTCACGTCCCACTCGGCCGAAGCCATGAGCCCTGCTAGAAACAGGAGCGATGTGCTGCGGATCGATTGCTTTTGTGTCGCTCCTCTACTTGACCAATCGTGATCAAGAATGAGGTTCCGCCCACCGAAGCTCATTTACATATGGACACAGAAATGAAGAAATAAATAAATGAAGAAATACAGAAATGTAGAAATCAATTTATTTAACTTTGTTCTATTTAGATCTCAACTTATATTAATACATTAATGTATTTATTTATTTATTTATACATTTATTTATTTATTTATTTATACTTAAGTCATTTTTGGTCCTCCATAGCTAGCTTGTTATCAGCGATCAAGTTAACGGTGTGACAGGGGGAGGGGCTTATCTCCATGGACAGCACCTGTCACCTTGAGATGGACACCACACGAGGAGGAGGAGGAGGAGGAGGAGGAGTTCTTGCATCTTGTGTGTGTGTGCGTGTTCTTGCATCTTGTTCATCTCGTTCTCTCGAGCTGCAGCAAAGAGTACAAAGAGGCTTCCAGTGGAACATCTAGAGTCTGAGAAGAATCTGAGGAATGTTTAATCAGTCGATGATTCGTCTCCATCAGATCAGCG
>CM037920.1:390000-395000 GCA_021346845.1 Apeltes quadracus
ATGGGCTGAGTGTGTGTGTGTGTGTGTGTGTGTGTGTGTGTGTGTGTGTTGGTTTAGGAGTGTGTGTGCATGCATACTTGATAAGGAAAGACTTTTATAAGCATGCACAATACAGCCGCACACACTCTTATCTCCCACAGAGGACGGTAATGAGGATCCCACACACACACACACACACACACACACACACACACACACACACACACACAGACACACACACACACACAGACACACACACACACACACTCCCCCTCAGTTATCTCCCTCGTCGTGTCTCGGCTGACAAACAGCCAGCGAGGCGTTGTGAGTTTCTCCTCTCGCTGGTTTTTAATCATCTCTGAACAATGTGGCCAAGTGAAGGTCTCGCCTCCTCTTCCTCCTCCTCCTCTTGCTCAATCTGTTTCCTCCATGTCGTCTTTCTCCTCCTCATTTACACTGGCAGCTCTATTCTTCTTCTCCTCCTCCTGCACCTCCCCATGGTCCTCCTCCTCCTCCTTTTCTTTACACTTGCAGCTCTCTTCCTCCACCCTCTGTTCCTTCCCTTCTCCTTTTGCTTTCTCCTCTTCCTGCACCTCCTCCTCCTGCTCCTCCTCTGTGCTCCATTTAAAGCCTGGTTGACCCTGCAGTGTACTCCTCCTCGTTCTAGAAATATCTATAACTCTTCAAAATAAAATGTAATTACAAGTCTAATCTAAATTTTAACCTGTTCTGCACTCTACCTATAAATTTACATTTGGTATCCAGAACTATCTTATTTTGAAAAGTTGGTTTTAATGTGAAGGTGTGACAGGGACCTTTGTGTGAAGACACTTTGTCCCCTTCGGTAGGACAGGGTGAGGACGGCGCTGAGGTTGGAGGTATTTTTTAGGGGGTGAGGCGGTTCTGCCTCTTTTTTTTAGTCCGCGCCCCCCCCCCCCCCGCCCCCCCCCCCCCCCCCCCCCCCCCGGTATGCTCTACTTTCCCATGGTGCATCCTGCTGAAGCCGGCACTTCTATTTCCAGCAGAAGAAGAAGAAAGAGGGCAGAAAACAGCAGAGAGTGTGTTTTTGGAGGGGGGAGGGGGGGGGGGGGGGCGTAATGTGACAGACAGTCTGCAGAGGGTACGGGAACATTTGATCTTCATCTACACACACACATGCCAGTGCCGAGTTACCATGGTAACGCGGTATCAGGATGGATGCTCTTCATCAGCTGTCTGTTGTGTGTGTCTGTGTGTGCACGTGAGTGTGTGTGTGTTTATGTGTGTATGAGAGTCTCCCCCCTCCCCCTCCCTGTGTAAATGGAGGCTAATTTTCTCTTAAACCATAAAACATTCTGAAGTTGTGGTTCAAACTAAATTAACATTCAAGGTTCCTTAATAGTTTCTGGCTCCTGAAGGCGACGATGTTCCATAAACTTTTACTTTCACTAAATCTGATACGATGTGTTTGAACGGTGCTTTTTATAAGCAATAAAACGTACGACCACAGCAGGAGGTCAAAGGTCATGGCGTGCCTCTGTTAGTGGGATGTCGTCGTATCCCGATGGAGATGTGAGAGCGTTTTGCAGCAACATGAGAGACCGTGAGATGAAGCCATGAAGTTCTTTGAAGCCTAAACGACATCTTCTAAGTTATTTTTACTACTTGCTGTCTTTAATCATCCAGCGGCGCCTCGTGTTAAATTTAACTAAAAGTGTCAGAGTGAGAGGAAAAACTAACCCCGCCCCCCACCTCTCTCTGCCAATCACAGCCCCCCCACCGCCGCGTGACCTTCTCCACGGCCAATCAGGCGCAGGACCTGCAGGACGCGTCCCAGCACAGCTACTACGACAGCGGCCTAGACGAGTCGGAGACCCCCAGCTCCAAGTCCTCGTCGGGGGGGCCGCGCATCGGGCCCCTGGCCCTGCCGGAGGACCACTACGAGAGGACCACGCCCGACGGCAGCATCGGCGAGATGGAGCACCCGGAGAACGGTAAGACCAGGTGGGAGCCCCCCCCCCATCTTCACACCTCCATCCGTCACACACAGACACACAGGAGGACAGCAGCAAGATTAATGCTGTGACTCCTTCTTCTCCGTAATCAATATGCGACGTTATGAATACACAACATAATCAATATGCAACGTTATCAACACCCAACGTAATCAATACACAACATAATCAATATGCAACGTTATCAACACCCAACGTAATCAATATGCAATGTTATCAATACACAACATAATCAATATGCGACGTTATCAATACACAACATAATCAATATGCAACGTTATCAACACCCAACGTTATCAATATGCAACGTTATCAATACACAACATCATCAATATGCAACGTTATCAATACACAACATTATCAATATGCAACGTAATCAATACACAACATTATCAATATGCAACATAATCAATATGCAACGTTATCAACACACAATGTAATCAATATGCAACGTTATCAATACACAACATCATCAATATGCAACGTTATCAATACACCACATTATCAATATGCAACGTTATCAATACACCACATTATCAATATGCAACATAATCAATACACAACATTATCAATATGCAACGTAATCAATACACAACATTATCAATATGCAACGTAATCAACACCTGCGGCTCAACGAATTAACATCCCATTCATGCAAATGTTTGAAGCTCCGCCCCTTCAGTGGCTCCGCCCAGGGAACCCGCTGGTTAGCATGTCGCAGGTTGTCATTTACCTGTTAGCCTGTTAGCGGAGGTGCTACTAATGCGACGTCCCCTTGAAGATCCCTCTAGCTTGTTAGCACCATGCTAACATGACCTTTAGCTCTATTTCTGGATTTGAAAACGAGAACAAAACCAAATTGTAAAAGTTTCAGTAACCTTTCTGTAGGAAAATGAAGTGTGTCAACGATAAAGCCCCAAATAATGGATTCATTAAACAACACAAAACTCGTTTTACTTTAAGTGGCTTTGTGACATGAGCTCGCCATGTTGGCCTCGGAAATATTGAACTGCATCATACAAAAGCCTCTTCATGATGCTAGCTTTGACGCTAACTTTGACGCTAGCTTTGATGCTAGCTTTGAGCCTAGAAGCATCAGCATAACACCGGCGTTAGCATCTTTGTGTGTGTGTGTGTGTGTGTTTAAGTGGCTGTGTCTTCTCGCACACAGTGGAATGAGGTCAGGGTTACTGTGTGTGTGTGTGTGTGTGTGCGCGCTCGTAGTGTTGTACAATCTTCCACTTTGATGGTTAAACATGTTTTAGCTGCAGGTATTTTCCCGATGAAGGATGTGGGTGCATGTTTGTGTGTGTGGGTTTGTGTGTGTGTGTGTGTGCGCGTGTGTGTTGTACCAGCAGAGAGGGGACATCAGATTAAAGCTAGTCTTGTGAGGATTAACTCGCCCCTACAGACACACTCCACTCTCTCTTTTTACCGTCTCATTCAAAAGTGTGAACCTTTATTGGTACGACAAGAGGAAAACGTTTCCCACATCATCATCATCGTCATCATCATCATTATCGGCATGATAATAAATAACTTTAATGTACCTTTTATTCACTCTTTGACAGATTTCAAATTCAAGTCTCTGAAGTTTTTAAATGGTCAATAAACCTCCTTTGATTCAACATCCTCCAGAACATAAGAATATTATTTCTTTTAATTTAAAATTTTTATAAATTTTTATAAATTTAATTTTTATTTAAAATCTGGACGAAGAAGCAGCAGATTACACATGACATCACGTGACACACACGCCTGGATTCGAGTGCATCTTCGACCCGCCTTGTACAGCCGGATTGACCACTGCATGAAAAGTGGGATTTCCGACAATTTCCGGCACCGTAAATTGTCGTGGAATTTCAGGTTTACGGCAATTTTCGGCAATTTGCGGGCAAAGCCGAAAACTGCCGGAAATTGTCGGAAATTGACGTGGGCCTCCCTTGGCCTCCCATGACTCCCCTCCTCCTAATTCTAGGGGAGGCTTTGACATGTAAATGAAAATGCTGTGAGCTATACAAATGCAAATCAGGGCTGCAGAGGGAGTTTTAGCCCAGGTGACATTTTTTTAAAAGGTAAGAAAATCTCTGGTACAAATAGATCAGGCCTAATTATAGACTCTTACATTTTAGCTTGTATTGATTTATTTAATTTAAGTATACTAGATTACTATGTATGCCATTAGCGATGGCAAATGTTATGTAAAAAAGGTACACTAAGTTATTTAAAACATTAGTTTCAATCTGAATCAGCTGGTAAAATGACCTATTCCAAGCAAACATTAGAATGAGAATGAAGGCTCTGCAGAGATCACATTCTCCTAGAGCTCAACTAATGTGCATAGTGGCAGGAATACAGTGACCTTTTCTTTAGTCTTACTTAAATGCACAGAGGACGTATTAACCACTACATCTCGCAGACATGGTGCTTCACAGGCACCGCGGTCTGGTCTCGCGAGTCCTCCCATGTAACGATGACCTCGTATCTGATTGGAGGATCCGGACGTTCAACTCGCGTTCAGCTCAGAGCTTCAGAATCGCGCCAAAAAAAACTCACTGCGGGCGGAAGAGCGAAGAGTTCCGCGCGAGAAGAAAGCGGGTAAGAGTTTATTGGTGACTATTTTTCACGAGCATTGATAGATGTGTTGTGTCCATACGCATCGCACAGTATTGATTCATTGTTGTGTTTTTTACAGCTGCTGGAATGGAGACAGCGTGTGCTCGCAGATGACGCGGTGGAGCTCTGGAAGTCCGCCAGCGGAGACCTCATGTCTGCCGAAGAAGAGGGCATGTTGGCGGGGTCTCTGGGTGGATTGTACGGTCGCCGTCATTTCGTAGGACGGAGCTCTCTGAACTCTGTGCGAAGCTGCAGTCCCGGTGAGAGGCGACTCCAAAGTACAGAGCCACGCACAATGTGCGTCTGTGCAACGGACCTGCCTCGGAAAGAACGCCGCACGTTACCTACAACCCCGAGGAGGCAAACGGACAGTTGTAGTTTTTGGATCATCCTCTACCCATGTCTGCGCAG
>CM037920.1:402500-412500 GCA_021346845.1 Apeltes quadracus
TCTTTTCTGCTGGAGGCAGGAAGGAAGAGGCAGGATGCAGAAAGTAGAAGCTCCGGCCTTCCTAAATAAAAACCTCCTTGCTGTCCGGTCCTAATCCAAACTCAAGGTTCACTTATTAGCCGTTACTATTTTGGCCCCGGACCGTTTTCCACGTCTCCGGCGGATGGAAGAGAGTTGACCTCCAGTTCAAGAGCTTCTTTTAAAGAAGAAAGAAGCTCCGAGCTGATTATGAATACACATGTCACCCCGGAACATGTATAGCTATCATCCAACTGTCCCTTTAGCCGCCATTAGCATCATCACACAAGGAGATGATTGGTGTTCAGATTCAAACCAGAGAGAACCATATAATCTAATGTTATAGACCAGAGAACCTTATAATCTAATGTTATAGACCAGAGAACCTTATAATCTAATGGTATAAACCAGAGAACTTTATAATCTGATGTTACAAACCAGAGAACTTTATAATCTGATGTTATAAACCAGAGAACCGTATAATCTGATGTTATAGACCAGAGAACCTTATAATCTAATGTTATAAAGCAGAGAACTTTATAATCTGATGTTATAAAGCAGAGAACTTTATAATCTGATGTTATAAAGCAGAGAACTTTATAATCTGATGTTATACCCACCGCTACAATCACTGCCTCAAAGCCTCGTGTTACCTGCCGGCGTGACCCACTTCCAGGATCAATGGCATCTGGAGGAGGGAGGGAGGGAGGGGGGGGGGGTGTCGTGAGGAGGGGCCGGTGATGTGTAACAAATGCGCCTGCCGGGGGGGGGGGGGGGGGTTAACCTCTGGAGCAGGTAGCGAGGAGGAGGCGCTAAACGTCCGACTGCGTCTTTCATTACCAACAGATGCTGCCGTGGTGGGAGGGAGGAGGAGGAGGAGGAGGAAAGGATTAGATGATGGCTCTAATCCCTCAGGCTCTCACATGAACTACTTACAGTAGTTGTAGTGTGTGTACGTCCTGTAGTGAATAATCTGTACTCGTAGTACTATTACTTCTACACAGTAAGTGTAGTAGTACTTGTACACACATCTCTGCAGAGTGTCACAGACACTATAATTGATATAATAATAATAATACCTTGGACTACCTCAGAGGAGCACTGGTTCATACTGGGTAAACTGGGACCAGTGGAGCTTCCAGAGAGTTTCGCTGACCAACGAGCTTCGATATGCAAACAAACAGGCAAATATTCTCAACATGCAAATGAGAGCTGGAAGTAGACGGAGAAGCTGCAGGTGAACCATCGGAGGTCACCTGACTCACTGACTCACACAACGAAACCCATGTGGGTTCACTTTAGCAGCAAATCGTTCCATACGGTGGTTAATATCAATAAAAGCATTCCCATGGAGGAACACACACTTCTCTGGATTAAAGCTTTGGTATTTGATCATCTCCAT
This sequence comes from Apeltes quadracus, assembly GCA_021346845.1. Taxonomy (NCBI): domain Eukaryota; kingdom Metazoa; phylum Chordata; class Actinopteri; order Perciformes; family Gasterosteidae; genus Apeltes; species Apeltes quadracus. The sequence goes on from CM037920.1 coordinate 403,921, forward strand.
GTTCTTAAATAACAGCACTGATCTTGTGTGATACATTTATGTACCTGGTGTTGATTGAAATTCACCATTTCACAGTCGTGAAATGCTGCTGCTACATCTTTCTTTCGATTACTTTTTTTCCTCCAGCTTTTTAACAATTAAATCCTCTTTTTTCCTTTTTCTTTTTTCCCCCATTTTGCATGGAATGTGATTTTTTGTGCGCTGCGTTGCTTCCTGAGGTGTAAGACGTTGGTATCTATCCTCCTGTAGGTGGAGCGGCGTCCAGCGGCGAACCGGAGAGAGGGGCGGGACTAAAAAGGCCGACTTAAGACAAAACTAAAGACACACAGAGCATCTAGAGCTTCTTTCTTCTCTCTCGCCTGCAATTTAGAAAAAGACAAACACATTGAGTCCTCCAGCTTTTGCCTTCTCCTCCTCTGCTGCACTTCTGAGGATCTCTCCCACCTTCCTCCCTCCTCGCCTGCGGTCGTCACACCGTTCTTTTTTTGCTCCATGTTGCACTTTTCTTTTCCCCCGTCGAAGAGAATCGAATAACAAAAAAAAGGAAAAGATGAAAGAAGGTTTTGTTGGAGAGAATATGCAGAGTAACGAGGACTTCTTCTGGTGTCTTTCCCTTCAGAACCCTTGTTGGTTGGTGGACATGCACTTTTTTGTGTGGATTAACTGAAGCATTCGTGGATTCTGGATTACTGAAGCCTTTTTGGGGGCGTTGCAGGAACTGTACTTTCATTCCCGTTTCATCTTCGGTAGCCCTGGTGCCTGTAGACACCGAGTGGCAGTCAGGGTTCGAAGGTCGGGGTGAAGGGCGGGTAATCAGCCGGCTCCGCCTCCTCTCAGCAGCCAATAGAAACGCCTCCAGTAACTGTGGAGACCTCATTGGTCCCCAATTTATCGAGCCATTTGGCTGTCGTTGGTCATTTCCATCCCGGAAGTCGTGTCATGTTGTCGTTTAGCGTAGTTAGCCCAAAGACTGAACTCAGCGGTTAGCCGTTAGCTTAGTTTACAGTCGACACAAAAAAATGCAGTAATCTGCTGTAATCTGCTGTAGTCAGCGGTATGAACTGCATCTTTAAACTTAGTTGTGTTGTACCAACATACAACCGTCTACAGGGTTTTTTCTTTTTCCCATATTGTATTAAATTAAAATCCTATATGTATGTGTATAGATAGACACATGCATATAGGCAGCGCCGGCGCTCCGCACACGCACATCACGCACTGCGCGTAGGGCACCAAATGCCTGGGGGGGGCATCAAAAAATCTGGGACGTGAAAAATCACCACAGAAGACTACTAGTATATAAAATATCACACACACACACACACACACACACGTGCAAGAAGCCGCATTTACAGAAAAAAGAAATAAAACTTTCCCCCGAGACAACGACGCGCTCTGCAGACACACAGAATATTCCGAGTAAGAAGCGGAAGCCGCTGGCAGCGTAAATACTTTCTGGAATACTTTCTGTAAACGCAGAAAGTATTCAAGTCAAGTCAAATGTATCTGTACAGCACATTTCATATGATTAGACTCAATGTGCTTAAAAACAAAACAGGCAATGCAACAAGAGATGCACACAATACATAATAAAACACACAAAATAATGCTGTCAGTATAAAAAGAAAATATAAAAAACAACTGACCAGAACTAAAAGCTTGTGAAAGAGATGTGTCTTAAGTGTAATTTTAAAAGAAGACCCTGTTGTGATGGACATCAGTTCCACTGGTGAAGCGTTGCAGAGCTCAGGACCACAGTGACTGAAGGAACCATAAGCTGGTTTACAGTGAGAAGAGCTTTGTTACATGATGATCTAAGGGATCTCACCGGAGTGTATTTAGTCAGCATGTCAACCACATAAGGGGGAGCAAGGTCCTTCAAAGCTTTAAAAACAAGACGTAGTATTTTAAAATCAGTTTTACTGGAAGCCAGTGAAGTGAGGCTGAGACAGGAGTGATGTGCTCAAACCTTTCGGTTTTGGTTAAGACTGCAGCATTCTGAATAAAAGTGATTTAACACTTTCTTTGTTGTTCAGCAAAAGGTGCGTTGCAGTAATCAAATCTACTGGTAACAAAAGCATGAACAAGCTTTTCAGAGTGACTGTGACATAAAGCGTCTAACTTTAGAAATATTTCTGAGATCATAGAAAGCAGTGTTGCAGTTATTCCTTTGTTGGTGGTGGTTCTTGTTGGTTGGTTCGTTGGTTGGTTCGTTGGTTGGGGGGGGGCACCACCAAACATTTGTGCTTAGGGCACCCAAATGGCTAGCGCCGGCCCTGCATATAGGATACATACACATACATATATTTATAGACTGTTTTAATGTATAGCGCTTCTAGTCAAGCTTAAGCTAACGATAGAGCTACGCTAGTAGTTTCCCTTCACTTCCAGTCTTTGCGCTGAGCTGCTGGAACTCTAAACGGTCCACAGATGCAATAATGTGTTTTTGATTGAGGAGGATGGATTTGAAGCTCCACCCATCCATCCATCACATTATCTGTCTATCAGGCTGGCTACCAGCTAGCAACCGAACTAGCTGCTGCATCATTTAACTCCATCTTTCTTCTCTGCTTCTCTCAAACACTGTTAGTCCCGCCCCCCTCCAGTCGCCTCAATCCTCCCTAGGGCTGTCAATCAAACCTTTGAGGGCTCACGCCAGTCTCACCTCCACCTTCCTTGTGTTATCCCAGTAAATAAACCCGCGTGACGTGACGTTAGCTTAGCAGAGGAGCGCGGAGCAGCAGTGTGTTTATGGGCTGTGCAGTTGTAACAAGGTGTGCGAGTGTTTGCTGTAGGAGAGCCGCCCACGCTGCACCTGTGAATGTACTTTGTATTCAGAGGTTTTCAAGACAATAAACAAGCGCTGATACAAAAACACACAAACATGCTCGTTCAGTTCTGTGCTTTCCATCGACACGTCTACAGACGCACACCGCGATGTATCCACATATGCCTGGAAAACTAAGTAAAACACTAAAAGTAAAAACATCTGTGCCGGGGATTTTGTGTGTTTGTGTGTGTATTTGTGTTTGTGTGTGTGTGTGTTGAGTGAAGCTTCACTCTTTGGCTGTACTCAAAGCGTTTCAAGTTGCGGTCTTTTTTACCGTGCTCAATATAGAGCTAAAGATGTGCTTGTGTGCGTGTGTGTGTGTGTGCGTGTGTGTGTGTGTGTGTGCGTGTGTGTGTGTGTGTGTGTGTGTTAGGGAGGGAGAACCAGTACATACTTAGTGCTGCTGTTATGTTTTAATTAAAGCCGAACTGCGGGCTTAATTACTACCATGATAAACAACACCTCTCTCTCCTTCCACCCTTGTCATCAAAGATTGCCCAGATGTAGACAAACACACACTCACGCAGACACACACACACACACACACAGACACACACTCTGAGAGCCTGCGGTCGGTCTCAGTGGTGCAGCAGAACTGTGTTTATGGCTGTTAATGAAAACTGAGGCCGAAGTCCCCGAATCCCAACGCTAATCACCATCCAACTCTCTGGACGGGGGTGTGTGTGTGTGTGTGTGTGTGTGTGTGTGCGGGGGGACCACGACACATGAGCACATTCATGTCTGTACATGCAGGAGCAGGTAAAGAGTGAAGTATCCTCCTTCTTTCTGTTGATTAAAGTGTGCCTCTGTGTGTTTCTATATGTGTGTGTCTGAGTTGTTTGTGTGTGTGCAACGCAGAAAGCAGAGACGCAGTGTGTTACGAGACAAAGGTTGTTTTATTAGTCGAGTGACACCAGCTGTGAGCATTGTCTGTGTGTGTGTCAGTGTGTTGGTTCATAAGTCATGTTTAATGGGGGGAAATAAAACAATATCCAAACCAGAGGGAGCAAGTCATGAAATAAATCAGGTTGGTGTCAACCAGCATTCCTGTCAAAGAATGAGAAGGGAGCTTTTATTTTGAAAATATTTTTAAATGGACTTCGGCTTCCTGCAGTTTGCAAACTAATAGCTTCACTACAACCTGGGTCTCTATTTCAATATTTTGTTTATTAAATAGGAAATAGTTAACAGCTAAAAACCAGACGACAGGACGGATCATTTTAATTTTCACACAAGGATGAGAAATGTCAAATCAACTGTTTGGTTTCCTAGATCTATTTCAGATATAAGAAGAGCATTAGTAGCATTGGTAGCATCATTAGCCTTAGCAGCATTATTATCATAATTAGCATTAACAGCACTAGTAGCATTAGCGGCATTAGTAGCATCATTAGCAATAACAGCACTACTAGTATTAGCAGCATTAGTAGCATCATTAGCATTAACAGCACTAGTAGCATTAGCGGCATTAGTAGCATCATTAGCATTAACAGCACTACTAGTATTAGCAGCATTAGTAGCATCATTAGCATTAACAGCACTAGTAGCATTAGTAGCATTATTAGCATTAATAGCAATAGTAGCATTAGCAGCCTTAGTAGCATCATTAGCATTAACACCACTAGTAGCATTAGCAGCATAAGTAGCATCATAATTAGCATTAGCAGCGTTGGTAGCTCTATTGCATTAGAAAAGGTTAAAACCTGAACGAATCAGATCAAAGCAATGAGCAACGAGAGTTGTGACATCACTTCCTCGAGACACTTTTGGATCAACGGTTTGTGTTCCTTTGCTTCGCTCCACCCAAACTCATACAAAAGTCAGCAGCGAGCCAACACACACACACACACACACACGCACACACACACACACTCACACACACACACACACACACGCACACACACACACACTCACACACACACACACAGAAATAAACAAAACAAAGATACAGAGCTTCCAAATAATTAGTGAGTCTGCTGCACTGTAGGGCCAGCAGTGTGTGCATGATTGTGTGTGTGTGTGTGTGTGTGTGTGTGTGGGGGGGGGGGGGGGGGGGGGGGGGGTCTGGACCGTCTTCCTTAATGAGGAGACAGAGGACAGATTTTTAGAGAAAACCTTCCAAATCCCATTACTGCACTGGTTACTGTGTGTGTGTCTTTACGAGTGGGAGTGTGTCACATTGTGGGTTTGTACACAGGGTTGTGTGTTTTTTTTTCGTGGCTTTGTGGGTCTATATTAGTGTCTGTGTTGTGTGTGTGTGGGTCCCACTCTGTCCTCAGTAACCGACTTCTCATTAAAGCTTTCCGCTCGGCTGCTGGCGAGTCCTGGAACCTGGATAATCCACTGCCCAACACGCACACAGACACGCACACAGACACGCACACTCACACACAGGCACATCCCCACACGCACACAGACACGCACACTCACACACAGGCACATCCCCACACGCACACAGACACGCACACTCACACACAGGCACATCCCCACACGCACACAGACACGCACACAGGCACACACACACACAGACACGCACACAGACACGCACACTCACACACAGGCACATCCCCACACGCACACAGACACGCACACAGACACGCACACACACACACAGACACGCACACAGGCACACACACACAGGCACACACACACACACACACAGACACACACTAAAGTCAATGCGTCTACCTGGAGAGAAAAGACATGGAAGAGGAGGACGAGATAAGAGAGGAGGAAAAGGGAGAAAAGGGGAGCAGGAAGTGCGAGGAGGGAGTAAGAAAAGTGAGGAAGAGTGATGGAGAAGAGGGACAGGAGGAGCAAGCTGGTTAAGGGAGGTGGCAGCAGAATATTTAAAGGAGGTAAAGATGAGGAGGATGAAGGAGTTGGGGCAGCAAAAGAGGAGCATAATAAAAACGGAGGAGCTCAGAGGAGGAGGAGATAAAGAAGATGAGGCTCAGAGAAGGAGCAGCTGGAGGAGATGAAGAAGATGAGGCTCAGAGGAGGAGCAGCTGGAGGAGATGAAGACGATGAGGCTCAGAGGAGGAGCAGCTGGAGGAGATGAAGAAGATGAGGCTCAGAGGAGGAGGAGCATTAGGAGGAGATGAAGATGAGGCTAAGAGGAGGAGCAGCTGGAGGAGATGATGAAGATGAGGCTCAGAGGAGGAGGAGCATTAGGAGGAGATGAAGAAGATGAGGCTCAGAGGAGGAGCAGCTGGAGGAGATGAAGAAGATGAGGCTCAAAGGAGGAGGAGGAGCATTAGAAGGAGATGAAGAAGAAGAGGCTCAGAGGAGGAGGAGCATTAAGAGGAGATGAAGAAGAAGAGGCTAAGAAGAGGAGCAGCAGCAGGAGGAGATGAAGAAGAAGGGGCTCAGAGGAGGAGCAGCATTAGGAGGAGATGAAGAGGAGGAGCAGCCCTGGGAGTGTGTGTGTGTGTGTAATCCTCCCTGTTAGCGGCTCCCCTGTTAGCCGCTGTAAGGATTAGCCCGGCTGTCTGAGCTCCAGCAGGTCTCGGATCAGGGGGGCCTCGGCCGCCCTGACGGCCCAGCGATAAACCTCCGGTAGCGGGTACGTGACCCGCGACCCTCCCCCCTTTGCCCTGGGGCTCGGAAGAGATACGCCGTTAGTGTGTTTGTTAGGCGCACGCAGCTGAATAGCCAATGAGAGAAGGATTGGGAAGCGTTACCCCGGGTAACGGCCTACAGGCCCTCCCCTCAATTAACCTCTTGGCATGGCTCACACACACACAAAAACACACACAAACACACACATTGTACTGATAACTCCCCCATTGATATGCAAGATACAAAGTCAAACGAAGATCGGGTCAGGCTGAGGCTGCTGCTCATAATTCATCGCACACAGGCCAACACACACACACACACACACACACACACACACACACACGCACACGCAGTTAAAACACACAGCGCAGCGAAGGATTCTGTATTTACAATTCGGGTCACAAGCGGAGATAAAAACACAGCGAGGCGAACACGGGTCAGTGATGCTGAGGCTGCTTCTAATGCGCAGCACACTCACACACACACACCCACAGTTTGAGGGCAAAGAATCACTTATGATGCTTGTAATACGTAAACAGCGAACCCTGCACACACACACACACACACACACACACAGGATGAGCGATGACAAACAAACAAAGTACAAGAAGAAGTCTGAACTTCCTGCTGTGCGTAGAGGACATCCACACTTGTGCGTTGCTCCCGGGTGATTCAACTCCCGGGCCCCCGAAGCACTGCATGGGTCCAGCTTGTGCGTGTGTGTGTGTGCGTGCGTGCGTGTGTGTGTGTGTGTATCTGTGTGCCAAAACCTGGGAGCGAAAGCTGAGGATGAGAAAGTCCGCCTCTCACTTCACGTCACGTCACTCCAGCAACTGGGAGGCTGCTGTGTGCGTGTGCGTGCGTGTGTATGTGTGTGTGTGTGTGTGTGTGTGTGTGTGTGTGTGTGTGCGTGTGTGTGTGTTTGATGGAGGGAAGTGCTGTCCAGAGGGGAGATCTTCTTCTGCTCCAGTTGTACCGGTCAGACACCAGCACAGTCCTCCACGGTCCACTTCCTGTACATTTCCTGTTGACCTCTGACCCCTGCTGGCTGAGTTAAGGTCCTCAGGGTTTGCATTGTGTGTGTCTGTGTGTGTGTGTGTGTGTTAGTGCACGTTTCCCCTGTAAACCTCAGAGGCAAAAAAGGAGATGAAGCGGAAACAGACGGCAAACAAAGTTCTTTCCTGTCTTTGTTGACTCACAGAAAACAACACACAATAATATGAACCATAAAGAATATTTGATGATGTGATGAATTCAGATATCAATCAAACATGTGAGCAAACAATGGAGCTAATTCCTCCTTTTAGTATTCGGATAATATTGAATGCAGTTTTCACATTTAAGGCTTTTACACGAAAACGCATTATGACAACAACATAAGTAGTTACGCTCGGTACGATAGTACAGGATGTACTAACACGCCGTCACATGACTCATCACGCCTCTCGGCTGCGAGCAGCTGGGCCAGAGGCGTTGGTCGACTCTTCATCCACCACCATCATCATCCTCTGTGTTTATGCGCCATTGTTGTGGGGAAGGTCTCCTCTGACACACACGGATGTGCAGAATGTAAATCTTCACGCGTCTTTTATAACGAGGCCTTTCTGCAGGGAAACACGGGTTATTCTGTCTCCAATGATGAAGTCGATCCAGGAAGACGATTTTCCGTCGGATGGCGAGCGTGAAGGAGAGATTCCTCCTCATTTGGTCCTCTCAGCTCTCTGTGCCGCCTAGAACCTGAGAGTCACATAACATGTGAAATCTTTTCTTTCCGTTACTGTCAAAGCTGCACGTGCATCCTCCTGCTCCTCCTTCTGCTCCTCCTCCTGTTCCTCAACTCTGCCGCCTTCTTCATTTAAACGGTAAACGTTGAGATGAAAACAGTTAGAGACGGAGACGTTTTAGTCATTGAGAGGCCTCCTTTCTCCTCCTGAGGCCTCACGCAGAAGCGGGAGGAATCTTATAGGGAGGACAGAAGAGTCCTCCTCTTGTCTTGTCTTTTCCTCCTCTTCTTTGTCCTTCTCCTTGTCTGTCATAAAATCCATATCTGCCATCTGTCTTTATGTAACATCGTATCACACAGATGAATCCGTACACATGACAACATGACATTGATGGTTAATGGTTTACATTAAAGTACACTAACGACGGCGTGTGAGCGTCAGTGTGCGTTCACTTGTATCACTACG
>CM037920.1:417500-465000 GCA_021346845.1 Apeltes quadracus
CTGATATTAATGTTATTAATATGAAAACAAGCGTTTGTTCTTCTTTAAAACCCTGAAGAAGCCATGCAGACACACACACACACACACACACACACACACACACATTAATCAGATGAACCACAACTTTGTGTTTCATTTTAGCACCATTTTAAATCAGCAACAAAGATTCCGATAACACTAAATATATTTGTGCATCGGATGTTTGAAGAAAAAACTTGTCTTCAATTAGTGAAAGAACGGATCACATTTAAGTATCTATAAATCAAGGTTTCCATTTGCCCCCCCCCCCCCCCCCCCCCCCCTCCTCCGTCATCTTTCCTGGCTCCTCGTCCATGAATTAATTGCCAGCTAATTTAATTTCTGAAAAAGTAATAACTTGTTTAAGTGCGGATGAAAACTGACAAGGCAAAGTTCTAATCTGCCCGAAGTTTAATTAGTGCTGGCAGGGGGGGGGGGGGGGGGGGGGGGTCTTGGCTAGCCTAGCTTAGCATAGAGGAAGAGCTTCATATCTGGTTTCATTCATCGCTGCAGAAGGAGGTTGTTATAGTAATCACACACAACCTGATTGGTTCTGACCGAGGCCCCGCCTCCTCCCAGCTGGACCCCCCGGTCGTACGGCATGTGGACGGCGTGTTAGCTGTTAGCCACGTGTGTGCTTCCTCTGCACGGCCATCACACTGAACAAATGAGCGTCACAGCGCTCCTTTGTGGTGGAGCTGCACCTCCTCTCGCTCCCCGTCGGCCCCGCGAGGAGAGGAAGCCGAGCGTTATCGCCGCCGCAGCAGAGGCGCTAATTAAAGGCTGCATCGTTAGCACAAACACACACGTCAGTGGAATTAAACACATTAACACTTCAAGTGGAAGTTCTCCTTTGTGTTCCTCGGCTCCCATTTGTCAGCCGGGAAGTGAGCGAGAGTTTAGCATTTATCTCAGTGACTGAGGGGACGGAGCTGAGGAGGGGGAGGAGGGGGAGGAAGGGGAGGAAGGGGACTCTTTGCTTTTCTCCGCAGCGTAAAATGTCAGACACTCATCTGGAAATGATTTCCATTTCACAGCGCTGACATCTTCCCGAGCGGCCGCTCTGAAGTCTGATTAGTTTGACCGGAAAGCGGTGACCAAGGTAGCCGAGTGTGTGCAGAGAGAGAGGCCGGGGGGGGGGTCGGGTTTACTGGAACTCAGGAGTGCAGATAAAGGAAAACCTTAAACAGCCCTGACTAACGGAGGCAACCAAGAGTTCAAGGGGCCGGGTCCTCCACCAAAAGCCATTTTAGCTAACCCCCCCCCCCCCCCCCCCCTTTTCCCAATTAATCTCAAACCCAAGCCAATTAGCTCTCGTGCTCAATCAAGCAGCTTTTTTCATTTTTTGGGGAGTTTTTCCTGTGCCGATGTGAGGGTCTTGGGACGGAGGATGTTGCATGTGTACAGACTGTAAAGCCCTCCGAGGCAAATTTGTAATTTGCGATTTTGGGCTATACAAAATAAAATGAATTGAATTGAATTGAATCAGGACCCGACTAGACGCTAAACTGTTGGATTAGAGCATCTGAAGGACTGGTTGACGTTTCCTCGTGTTTACACCAGTGAAGCTCTTCTCCTCCTGTGTAGTTTACGAACTTAAACTTATACTTCCGTCAGCCACTTTCACATTTCCCCTTTTCTAGTTTCATGCTGAAGGCTTCTATAAATAATCCCAGATATCAACAAAACAAAACAGAGCTTCACGTGTTACAGCTGCATTCTCTGTAGTGACCAGCAGGGGGCGACTCCTCTGCTCCCATAGACCTCTATGAGGAAATTACTCTACTTCTCTGTAGTGACCAGCAGGGGGCGACTCCTCTGCTCCCATAGACGTCTATGAGGAAATGACTCTACTTCTCTGTAGTGACCAGCAGGGGGCGACTCCTCTGCTCCCATAGACGCCTATGAGGAAATGACTCTACTTCTCTCCTGATTTGTTCCCTCAGTAAACATTGTAAACATGAGTTTATGGTCTCAGTCTCTAGTTTCAAGTCTTCTTTAATCAGCATGATGCTCATTTAGAGTCAAACAGACCATAAAGCAGGGGACACTTTAGGGCGGGGCTACACAACGATTGACCGTCTGTGCTTTATGGCGGGGCTACCTGCTGATTGACAGTCTGTGCTTTAAGGCGGGGCTACCTGCTGATTGACAGTCTGTGCTTTAGGGCGGGTCTACACGCTGATTGACAGTCTGTGCTTTAGGGCGGGTCTACATGCTGATTGACAGTCTGTGCTTTAGGGCGGGTCTACACGCTGATTGACAGTCTGTGCTTTAGGGCGGGGCTACATGCTGATTGACAGTCTGTGCTTTAGGGCGGGGCACGTTTTGTTGCTGGAGCTCGTTGGTCTTCTAGACCTCGTTGGTCCTCCAGGCTGAACTCGGCCTGTGAGATGAAGTTGTATTGTTGTTGAAGTTGAGATTCTCTACTTTAAAACCGAAGCACTTTCACACTGAACATGACTTAACCTTTTTTGCAAGCACCTTGCTTTTGCATGGGAAGTGCTTAAAGACCTGAAATCCAGGGTGTGGGGGGAGGATGAGGAGGGCCGTGGGGGGGTTGAGCTGCTCAGCACTCTGCAGGATTACAGCACTCACATCAGCCGACTGCAGCGCATTTCCCTCCAAAAGGACCCAAAGAATATCAATTATGCATGAAGCAGAGGGCATTTTGGGAAATAGCCACTATTCCCCGGGAGAATGCGCAGTCTCCCCCCCCCCCCCGCCCCCTTAGCCTCCCGTATCAAAGTATCAAAGAATGATCTAATGTCACGCACAGAAGAAAGGTTACTTTCTGCATACGCATTGATATTTCTGCTTCCATCGCTGACCTTTTTCTGTGTGGCTGGGATTCTATAAATGAGGACTAAGCCCCGCCCCCTCCTGTCTGTCTCCTCCCACCTGTCTGTCACCTGAATCTTCCGTGTGGCTTCTTGCAGCTGGAGAACAAAGCGCCTCATTTTGGTTTTAATGGTGCAAAGGAATCGAGGCGGTTAAATCAGCTGATCGGGTTTCTTCCATTGGAGAGGAAACGTACACACACACACACAACAATACACTACACAATAAAAACAACAAGGGAAATATTAACAAACAGGAATGAAAGGCTTTGGACCAAAAACGACATTGTGATTTCACACTAAAAGTGTTTTTTTCCGTTTTTCACGAATAAACGACCACGAACGAAATCTGCTTATTTCATTAACGTCTTACGCTACGCTCTTCATCTTCATCTCTATCCATCTCCTTCACCTGCATCTCCATCTCCTCCCTCTCCTCCATCTCCTTCACCTGCATCTCCATCTTCTTCATCTCCCTCTCCTCTATCTCCTTCACCTCCATCTTCACCTCCTGCATCTCCATCTTCTTCATCTCCCTCTCCTCTATCTCCTTCACCTCCATCTTCACCTCCTCCATCTCCATCTTCTTTATCTCCATATTTATCTTCTCAATCTCCTTAGTCATCTCCATCCGAACCTCTGAGCTCTTTCACCTGCCCCCCCCCTGTTGCTCACCACGTCTCCGCCCTTCTCTCCACAGACCTCCGGCCTCTCCCCGACGTAGCGATGACCGGTAACTGCACCCACGAGTGCACCGAGTTCGGCCACTCCGACTCCTGCTGGATGCCCGGCGAGCCCTCCCCCACCCACAAGGTGTCCAAGAAAGCCCCCCAGCTCTCCACCTTCGTGCCTTACCCGGAGGTGGGGGGGCAGGAGCAGCCGATGGCCAACGGGAGCCCCAAGCCCCCGGCGGAGGAGCGCGGGACGGGTGGAGGAGGAGGAGGCGGCTCCAAAGTGGCCAACATGCGCTTCATGACCCCTTACAGCAGTGCTTATGTGGGGGGGGCCGCGGACTCCTCCGCCAGAGATTTTGGGAGGGAGGAGATCCCGCTGAGCCAGGCGGCGGAGTACCACCCCCATCTCGCCTCCACCCCCACCGGCCAGACCGCCAAGAGGGAGATCTACCTGTGAGCTCCACCGCGACAACGACCCCCCCCTCGCCCCACCCACCACCGCCAGTCCGCCCCCTGTTGCCCCCCCTCTGTGCCTCTTACTCACTGACTCCCCCTCCTCATTTTTCTACCTGCCTCCACTGTCCCAGGCTTTAACCCCCCCCCCTGTAAGATAAAGGGAGTCAACTCCCCCCCTGGTTGTAATAATTTATTGGGAAACTATTTAGCTCTTCACGTGTTTCAGTGGGTTTTTGTGCTTGAAGCTTTTGAAGCTGCTGGAGGGAAACGCAGCAACTCTTCTTCTGTGGTTTCTGCCCGTGTACAGAGCTGTAAATACGAAGAGCATCACCGACGGTGCCGAGCGACAAACGACTTTCTATCGCTTTCCTTTCTCTGCATCGATTTATTCCGAATTGTTTCTTGTTTATAGATTAACGTGAAATGTAATCCACTTGGAAATGTGTGAATTCGTCTTCACAGGAAACCGTCCAATAGACAAACAACGTGACAGGAAACCGTCCAATAGACAAACAACGTGACAGGAAACCGTCCAATAGACAAACAACGTGACAGGAAACCGTCCAATAGACAAACAAAGTTACAGGAAACCGTCCAATAGACAAACAACGTGAAAGGGAAACCGTCCAATAGACAAACAAAGTTACAGGAAACCGTCCAATAGACAAACAACGTGAAAGGGAAACCGTCCAATAGACAAACAAAGTTACAGGAAACCGTCCAATAGACAAACAATGTGAAAGGGAAACCGTCCAATAGACAAACAACGTGACAGGAAACCGTCCGATAGACAAACAACGTGACAGGAAACCGTCCAATAGACAAACAACGTTACAGGAAACCCTCCAATAGACAAACAACGTGACAGGAAACCCTCCAATAGACAAACAACGTGACAGGAAACCGTCCAATAGACAAACAACGTTACAGGAAACCGTCCAATAGACAAACAACGTGACAGAAACCATCTTTGACTTTAAAAGGTGAATTAAATCACTCTTTAAAACTAAACCAATAACCGATGAATCAAATTCATCAAGCAACTGAGTCTCCTTCACTGCAACGAGAAAGAGGAGGAAGAGGAGGATGGGGGGGCTCCTCAGCCTCAAGCACCTAACCCCCCCCCAGACTGAGGGTTGCTCGCACCATTTAACCCCAGAAGAAGAGCAGAAACCTGTGGTGACCTCTGGCACCGCTGTGTGTGTGTGTGTGCGTGTGTGTGCGTGTGTGTGTGTGTGTGTGCGTGTGTGTGCGTGTGTGTGCGTGTGTGTGTGTGTGCGTGTGCATGCGCGTGCGTGTGCGTGAGTGTGTGTGTGCGTGTGCGTGTGTGTGTGTGTGTGTGCGTGTGTGTGCGTGTGTGTGTGTGTGTGTGCGTGTGTGTGTGTGTGCGTGTGCATGCGCGTGCGTGTGCGTGAGTGTGTGTGTGCGTGTGGGTGAGTGTGCGTGTGCGTAAGTGTGTGTGTGCGTGTGGGTGCGTGTGTGTGTGCGTGTGGGTGAGTGTGTGTGTGCGTGTGCGTGTGTGTGTGTGTGCGTGTGGGTGAGTGTGAGTGTGTGTGTGCGTGTGTGTGCGTGTGTGTGCGTGTGTGTGTGCGTGTGGGTGAGTGTGCGTGTGTGTGCGTGTGCGTGTGTGTGCGTGTGTTTCAGTGTGTGTGTCTGTGTGTGTGTGTGTGTGTGTGCGTGTGTGTGTGCGTGTGCGTGTGTGTGTGTGTGCGTGTGCGTGTTGCTGATGGAACCACAGAAGAGATGAAATCTTCCTTCTTAACGAGTCGCTGATGGATTTCTGATTCAGTCGAAGGGAAACGAGTCCTTTTGTTTCAGATGTTCCTCCTGATGAGCATCTGACTGATTTACGGTCACAATGAAGCACGTTAGTTTCAATGAGATTAAAGTGCACTTGTGAAATGACAGATTTCTGACCGACGTCTCAAACAACTCAGAAGAAGAAGCATCAATACTTCACATATTAACGTTTGCAGCTTTAAACCTTGAACCTTGAAGGGAAGATTGTAAATGGACACAGGAAGCTTCCTGGATGACATCACAGTGACATCATCGCGCGTCTGTCCTTCCTGCTGTACTATACGGAGGCCGCAGCATGTAGATACGAAGCCTTCGCTCGCTGTGGACTCGCTGCTTTCTTTTACTTGCTTTTGACTCTTTTGAGCCTGTTTGCTTTTCACGCTGAAGCCCTGAAACAGGAAGTCCAGTTTACAGTTTGATTTCTCAGGATAAACGAGACGATTTGCCTTAAAAACACCGTGAGCAGCACATAAATACGATTAAAGAAATAGATGATGGGGGTTTCTTTCATTTTTACCAACAGAAGAAGAAAAGTCTTAATTATGAGAAATGATGTAATCATCTTATGACATTCAGCAAAATGCTTTCTCAGAGGAAAAAGGTTAAAAAACAAAAGTAACAGTAAACTGGTAAAAGCTGTAAAAAATAACAAAATCATCATCACAAAAAAAACAGAGAAGAAGAGTTTGGTCAGAGAGTAATGAGACGACTACATGTCGGTGACATTTGTGAGATCGTCCGTTGTGAAGAAATCAGACCTTTGTTTCTTTTTACGGAAAAATCCCCTAAAAAAAGATGTTGAGGTCCTCCGAAGCGCGGGGAATGTTTGTGTAGAAAGCGGCTGAGTCCCTTTGTCCTCGTTGTTGGGTGGTTGTATTTATATATATATATATATATATTTATATAGGAACAATGCTAGTGATGCCTTGTTTTCTGTACAGTTTTATGTACATGTAAGTGTAGGTTTACAGATATGTTATATATATATTCAACATGCATATTGAAGGGCCGGAGGGGGAGGAGCCCGTAGGATTCTATTGTGGGACGTAAGGTGTCTTTATTAAATGACAACTGTACATTTCTTGTTTCTTTCTCTCGTTTCTCCTTCGGACGGGTCGGCGTGTCGCTTTGAGCCTCATCTGTCTCTTTTCTTTGGATCGACAAACCGCATGTTTTGAAATAAAGAAGTACATAAAAATGTGGTGTGTTATTTTTGCTGAGCAAACGAAACAAAACGGCATCTTGTGACGACTCGTTCATTATGTTCGTTTCCCTGAAGCTGAGTCAGCAGGAACCAGAGAACCAGAAGAAAAGCGTCTCGGCTGGAGAACGGCGTTGGTTCCACTCCACCCTGAAGAGAGAATAAACAGACGCAGAATAATCAATTTCAATTTAAGCTCCGCCCTCTTGACTCGCTCGTTCCTGAAAACCAAGATGGCGACGGCCAAAGCCCCAAACTCAAGGCTTCAAACCAGAAGCTCGGGAACCAATGTGTGATGTCAAGACGACCACGCCCACTTCGTATGAACCACCTGTGGGTTGAACCAAGAACCTTAAAAGGGGCGGGGCTAAATGTTGGCGGTGTGAGGTCATAAAAACCCAACAGGGGTCAATGTACCCCCCCCCCCCCCCGTCCCCCCCGTCCTCTCGCTGGAGGAAGACCAAGGATTTTATAGGCTGAAAAATAAAGTTTAAATAAAACACCTCCTCAATGAGAGAAAGTGGAGAAACAGTGGAGCATGAAAACCTCCTTCAGTCTGACTCACTGATGAGGAGGAGCAGGAGGAGGAGATGTATATATATATATACAAATAAATGTATATATACACATACTGCAGATGTATTTATATACTGTATATGTATATGTATGTATGTATATATATATATATATATATATATATATATATATATATATATATATATATATATATGTCCCTGCGGCTCTCGGCTGCTTGAGGAACCAGGTCTCGTTCACAAAGTTTCTTCTTCTCTGCTGGAGTTTTCTCGGTTGTGCTTTTTAAATACTTCATGAGCGTGAAGTTCGGTCAGATGTTCTTCTGTCTGTGAAACATGAAGATCAACACAAAGCGCCCAGGGACGACTTCCTGAGGACCAAAGGAAGCCAAAACCAGCAGAAGCACCGGCATCGTGCTACATGTTTTCTTTATGATATTTGCAGTTGTGTTTTGTTTTATTGTTTTTTTAGTGCAGTCGGGCCTTTAAATCTGTTATGGTTTGAATTATTTCTGTTTCGTTTCTGATGTACAGATGCTATATATATATAAAACAATTATCCTATTTAATCCTATAATGAATCCGGATCAAATGCTTTCACGCTGCTGAATAAAAAGCTAAACGTTGACATTTCTTGATTTGACTTCAATAGTAAACTTTTCTGGTGACAAACAGGAAGTCAGAGCAGAACCTTCTATGTCATGTGACGTGTCATGTGACGTGTGCACCTGGTGAACGCTGTTGTTTTCACACCATCACGTTTCCTGTCGGGACAGACTTTTTTAAGGCTGAACAAATGAAACAAAAGTCCTGGAGAAGCTGGACCTAATGGCCTTAATGTGTCTCCTTCCCTCATTCTCTTCCTACTTTACTCCCTAGTGGCCTCCTTCACATTTGCTTATTCTCTTTCCTTTTTACTCGCCTCCTATCCTGGCCTCCTCTCACTCTCTTTTTTATACCAACCCCCCACTTTCCTCCTTCCTCGTCTCCCTGTGTATCATTCCCTTCCCTACCTCCTTTCCTTCATCCCACTCTCTCCCACTTAGCTCCTCCTTCCTAACACTCCTTTATTTCTGCTCCCTCTCTTTCTCTCCACGGGACATTTCTTCCTCCATCTGTCCATCAGCCTGTATCTGTGTCCTCCTCCTCCTCCTCCTCCTCCTCCTCCTCGGTGTCGCTGTGCAGCTCTGCTGTGGAAGCTGCGGGAGAACTGTCAAGACCCGTGCTGGGGAGGCGCGATGGAAGGTGAGGAGGTGCTAGGTGATGAGGAGGCGAATGCAGCAGAGGAGCAGAAGGCCTTTTGTTTAACTGCAGGTTGACCGGAGGAGAGGAGGAGAGAGGAGTCACACACACACACAGTCACACACACACACACAGTCACACACACAGTCACACACACACACACACACAGTCACACACACACGCAGTCACACACACACACGCACAGCCACACACACACAGTCACACACACACACGCAGTCACACACACACACGCAGTCACACACACACAGACACACACACAGTCACACACACACAGTCACACACACAGTCACACACACAGTCACACACAGTCACACACACAGTCACACACACAGTCACACACACAGTCTCACACACACAGTCACACACAGTCACACACACAGTCACACACACACAGTCACACACACACAGTCACACACACAGTCTCACACACACAGTCACACACACACAGTCACACACACAGTCTCACACACACAGTCACACACACACAGTCACACACACAGTCACACACACACAGTCACACACACACAGTCACACACACACACACACACAGTCACACACACACAGTCACACACACACAGTCACACACACAGTCACACACACACAGTCACACACACACAGTCACACACACACACACACACAGTCTCACACACACAGTCACACACACACAGTCACACACACAGTCTCACACACACAGTCACACACACACAGTCACACACACAGTCACACACACACAGTCACACACACACAGTCACACACACACACACACACAGTCACACACACACAGTCACACACACACAGTCACACACACAGTCACACACACAGTCACACACACACAGTCACACACACACACACACACAGTCACACACACAGTCACACACACACAGTCACACACACAGTCACACACACAGTCTCACACACACAGTCACACCCGCAGTCACACACACAGTCACACACACACAGTCACACACAGTCACACACACAGTCACACAAACACAGTCACACACACACACACACGCAGTCACACACACAGTCACACACACAGTCACACACACAGTCACACACACAGTCACACACACAGTCACACACAGTCACACACACACAGTCACACACACACAGTCACACACACAGTCACACACACACAATCACACACACACACAGTCACACACACACAGTCACACGCGTGTGCAAACAGCCCTTCCAGCGAGGTCAGTCTTCTTCCGTCGTTCCTCTCGTGGTCGGCGTCATGTGATCTCAGTTCTTCTTCTCTTGTTACGAGCTCATGGTGAAATCGACTCTTTTCTGAAGCCGACATTGAGCTTCAGGCCGGCGGGCGAAGTCATATTCACGAAATGATCTCGAGGTCTGGTAACGGCTTTAAAAGCTTTCAGGCCTCAGAGGGTGTTGATATGCTTTTATTGTGAAAGGTGAGGCAGGAGGATTGGTCAAAGGTTATAATAAAGTTTCCTGATGTGCGACCTGCTTCTAGTGAAACAAAACACAAAAGCGTTGAATAGAGAATATATCGGAATGCTTCTCACTGAGAGAGTCACCTTTGACCTTATTGGAACCTTTTAGTGCAACAAACCCAAACCGACACGTGCACTTCCTGTACACACATCTAAGGATACGCTGCTCTTTATGTAAAATGTTTGTTCTTTTTCCCTCAACGTTTGGATGCTTCAGAAAGGCGACGCGAAACAAACGTTTGTCCCTGCCGCCTTCCTCCTCCTCCTCCTCCTCCTCCTCCTCCTCCTCCTCCTCTCTCCTGGAGGTGAAACCTGCCGCTCTGTTCGGAGCAGGAAGTTGTTGTGGTGGAGTTTAAGTAAAATAAAACATGCAGGAGTCAAAGACAAACACAATGTTCTCAGTTTCCCTCCTTCCTCCTCCTCACAACGACTCGTCATCGTCACGGGTTCCTCGTTTGTGTCTCACGTTGTGTTGTTGCTCCTCTTTGTGTCTCACGTTGTGTTGTTGCTCCTCGTTTGTGTCTCACGTTGTGTTGTTGCTCCTTGTTTGTGTCTCATGTTGTGTTGTTGCTCCTCGTTTGTGTCTCACGTTGTGTTGTTGCTCCTCGTTTATGTCTCACGTTGTGTTGTTGCTCCTCGTTTGTGTCTCACGTTGTGTTGTTGCTCCTCGTTTGTGTCTCACGTTGTGTTGTTGCTCCTCGTTTGTGTCTCACGTTGTGTTGTTGCTCCTCGTTTGTGTCTCACGTTGTGTTGTTGCTCCTCGTTTGTGTCTCACGTTGTGTTGTTGCTCCTCGTTTGTGTCTCACGTTGTGTTGTTGCTCCTCGTTTGTGTCTCACGTTGTGTTGTTGCTCCTCGTTTGTGTCTCACGTTGTGTTGTTGCTCCTCGTTTGTGTCTCACGTTGTGTTGTTGCTCCTCGTTTGTGTCTCACGTTGTGTTGTTGCTCCTCTTTGTGTCTCACGTTGTGTTGTTGCTCCTCGTTTGTGTCTCACGTTGTGTTGTTGCTCCTCGTTTGTGTCTCATGTTGTGTTGTTGCTCCTCTTTGTGTCTCACGTTGTGTTGTTGCTCCTTGTTTGTGTCTCACGTTGTGTTGTTGCTCCTCGTTTGTGTCTCACGTTGTGTTGTTGCTCCTCGTTTGTGTCTCACGTTGTGTTGTTGCTCCTCTTTGTGTCTCACGTTGTGTTGTTGCTCCTTGTTTGTGTCTCACGTTGTGTTGTTGCTCCTCGTTTGTGTCTCACGTTGTGTTGTTGCTCCTCGTTTGTGTCTCACGTTGTGTTGTTGCTCCTCGTTTGTGTCTCACGTTGTGTTGTTGCTCCTCGTTTGTGTCTCACGTTGTGTTGTTGCTCCTCTTTGTGTCTCACGTTGTGTTGTTGCTCCTCGTTTGTGTCTCACGTTGTGTTGTTGCTCCTCGTTTGTGTCTCACGTTGTGTTGTTGCTCCTCGTTTGTGTCTCACGTTGTGTTGTTGCTCCTCGTTTGTGTCTCACGTTGTGTTGTTGCTCCTCGTTTGTGTCTCACGTTGTGTTGTTGCTCCTCGTTTGTGTCTCACGTTGTGTTGTTGCTCCTCGTTTGTGTCTCACGTTGTGTTGTTGCTCCTCGTTTGTGTCTCACGTTGTGTTGTTGCTCCTCGTTTGTGTCTCACGTTGTGTTGTTGCTCCTCCTTTGTGTCTCACGTTGTGTTGTTGCTCCTCGTTTGTGTCTCACGTTGTGTTGTTGCTCCTCGTTTGTGTCTCACGTTGTGTTGTTGCTCCTCTTTGTGTCTCACGTTGTGTCGTTGCTCCTCGTTTGTGTCTCACGTTGTGTCGTTGCTCCTCTTTGTGTCTCACGTTGTGTTGTTGCTCCTCGTTTGTGTCTCACGTTGTGTTGTTGCTCCTCGTTTGTGTCTCACGTTGTGTTGTTGCTCCTCTTTGTGTCTCACGTTGTGTCGTTGCTCCTCGTTTGTGTCTCACGTTGTGTCGTTGCTCCTCGTTTGTGTCTCACGTTGTGTTGTTGCTCCTCGTTTGTGTCTCACGTTGTGTTGTTGCTCCTCGTTTGTGTCTCACGTTGTGTCGTTGCTCCTCGTTTGTGTCTCACGTTGTGTTGTTGCTCCTCGTTTGTGTCTCACGTTGTGTTGTTGCTCCTCGTTTGTGTCTCACGTTGTGTTGTTGCTCCTCGTTTGTGTCTCACGTTGTGTTGTTGCTCCTCGTTTATGTCTCACGTTGTGTTGTTGCTCCTCGTTTGTGTCTCACGTTGTGTTGTTGCTCCTCGTTTGTGTCTCACGTTGTGTTGTTGCTCCTCTTTGTGTCTCACGTTGTGTTGTTGCTCCTCGTTTGTGTCTCACGTTGTGTTGTTGCTCCTCGTTTGTGTCTCACGTTGTGTTGTTGCTCCTCGTTTGTGTCTCACGTTGTGTTGTTGCTCCTCGTTTGTGTCTCACGTTGTGTTGTTGCTCCTCGTTTGTGTCTCACGTTGTGTTGTTGCTCCTCGTTTGTGTCTCACGTTGTGTTGTTGCTCCTCGTTTGTGTCTCACGTTGTGTTGTTGCTCCTCGTTTGTGTCTCACGTTGTGTTGTTGCTCCTCTTTGTGTCTCACGTTGTGTTGTTGCTCCTCGTTTGTGTCTCACGTTGTGTTGTTGCTCCTCGTTTGTGTCTCATGTTGTGTTGTTGCTCCTCTTTGTGTCTCACGTTGTGTTGTTGCTCCTTGTTTGTGTATCACGTTGTGTTGTTGCTCCTCGTTTGTGTCTCACGTTGTGTTGTTGCTCCTCGTTTGTGTCTCACGTTGTGTTGTTGCTCCTCTTTGTGTCTCACGTTGTGTTGTTGCTCCTTGTTTGTGTCTCACGTTGTGTTGTTGCTCCTCGTTTGTGTCTCACGTTGTGTTGTTGCTCCTCGTTTGTGTCTCACGTTGTGTTGTTGCTCCTCGTTTGTGTCTCACGTTGTGTTGTTGCTCCTCGTTTGTGTCTCACGTTGTGTTGTTGCTCCTCGTTTGTGTCTCACGTTGTGTTGTTGCTCCTCGTTTGTGTCTCACGTTGTGTTGTTGCTCCTCGTTTGTGTCTCACGTTGTGTTGTTGCTCCTCGTTTGTGTCTCACGTTGTGTTGTTGCTCCTCGTTTGTGTCTCACGTTGTGTTGTTGCTCCTCGTTTGTGTCTCACGTTGTGTTGTTGCTCCTCGTTTGTGTCTCACGTTGTGTTGTTGCTCCTCGTTTGTGTCTCACGTTGTGTTGTTGCTCCTCGTTTGTGTCTCACGTTGTGTTGTTGCTCCTCGTTTGTGTCTCACGTTGTGTTGTTGCTCCTCTTTGTGTCTCACGTTGTGTTGTTGCTCCTCGTTTGTGTCTCACGTTGTGTTGTTGCTCCTCGTTTGTGTCTCACGTTGTGTTGTTGCTCCTCTTTGTGTCTCACGTTGTGTCGTTGCTCCTCGTTTGTGTCTCACGTTGTGTCGTTGCTCCTCGTTTGTGTCTCACGTTGTGTTGTTGCTCCTCGTTTGTGTCTCACGTTGTGTTGTTGCTCCTCGTTTGTGTCTCACGTTGTGTTGTTGCTCCTCGTTTGTGTCTCACGTTGTGTCGTTGCTCCTCGTTTGTGTCTCACGTTGTGTTGTTGCTCCTCGTTTGTGTCTCACGTTGTGTTGTTGCTCCTCGTTTGTGTCTCACGTTGTGTTGTTGCTCCTCGTTTGTGTCTCACGTTGTGTTGTTGCTCCTCGTTTGTGTCTCACGTTGTGTTGTTGCTCCTCGTTTGTGTCTCACGTTGTGTTGTTGCTCCTCGTTTGTGTCTCACGTTGTGTTGTTGCTCCTCGTTTGTGTCTCACGTTGTGTTGTTGCTCCTCGTTTGTGTCTCACGTTGTGTTGTTGCTCCTCGTTTGTGTCTCACGTTGTGTTGTTGCTCCTCGTTTGTGTCTCACGTTGTGTTGTTGCTCCTCGTTTGTGTCTCACGTTGTGTTGTTGCTCCTCGTTTGTGTCTCACGTTGTGTTGTTGCTCCTCGTTTGTGTCTCACGTTGTGTTGTTGCTCCTCGTTTGTGTCTCACGTTGTGTTGTTGCTCCTCGTTTGTGTCTCACGTTGTGTTGTTGCTCCTCGTTTGTGTCTCACGTTGTGTTGTTGCTCCTCGTTTGTGTCTCACGTTGTGTTGTTGCTCCTCGTTTGTGTCTCACGTTGTGTTGTTGCTCCTCGTTTGTGTCTCACGTTGTGTTGTTGCTCCTCGTTTGTGTCTCACGTTGTGTTGTTGCTCCTCGTTTGTGTCTCACGTTGTGTTGTTGCTCCTCGTTTGTGTCTCACGTTGTGTTGTTGCTCCTCGTTTGTGTCTCACGTTGTGTTGTTGCTCCTCGTTTGTGTCTCACGTTGTGTTGTTGCTCCTCGTTTGTGTCTCACGTTGTGTTGTTGCTCCTCGTTTGTGTCTCACGTTGTGTTGTTGCTCCTCGTTTGTGTCTCACGTTGTGTTGTTGCTCCTCGTTTGTGTCTCACGTTGTGTTGTTGCTCCTCGTTTGTGTCTCACGTTGTGTTGTTGCTCCTCGTTTGTGTCTCACGTTGTGTTGTTGCTCCTCGTTTGTGTCTCACGTTGTGTTGTTGCTCCTCGTTTGTGTCTCACGTTGTGTTGTTGCTCCTCGTTTGTGTCTCACGTTGTGTTGTTGCTCCTCGTTTGTGTCTCACGTTGTGTTGTTGCTCCTCGTTTGTGTCTCACGTTGTGTTGTTGCTCCTCGTTTGTGTCTCACGTTGTGTTGTTGCTCCTCGTTTGTGTCTCACGTTGTGTTGTTGCTCCTCGTTTGTGTCTCACGTTGTGTTGTTGCTCCTCGTTTGTGTCTCACGTTGTGTTGTTGCTCCTCGTTTGTGTCTCACGTTGTGTTGTTGCTCCTCGTTTGTGTCTCACGTTGTGTTGTTGCTCCTCGTTTGTGTCTCACGTTGTGTCGTTGCTCCTCGTTTGTGTCTCACGTTGTGTTGTTGCTCCTCGTTTGTGTCTCACGTTGTGTTGTTGCTCCTCGTTTGTGTCTCACGTTGTGTTGTTGCTCCTCGTTTGTGTCTCACGTTGTGTTGTTGCTCCTCGTTTGTGTCTCACGTTGTGTTGTTGCTCCTCGTTTGTGTCTCACGTTGTGTTGTTGCTCCTCGTTTGTGTCTCACGTTGTGTTGTTGCTCCTCGTTTGTGTCTCACGTTGTGTTGTTGCTCCTCGTTTGTGTCTCACGTTGTGTTGTTGCTCCTCGTTTGTGTCTCACGTTGTGTTGTTGCTCCTCGTTTGTGTCTCACGTTGTGTTGTTGCTCCTCGTTTGTGTCTCACGTTGTGTTGTTGCTCCTCGTTTGTGTCTCACGTTGTGTTGTTGCTCCTCGTTTGTGTCTCACGTTGTGTTGTTGCTCCTCGTTTGTGTCTCACGTTGTGTTGTTGCTCCTCGTTTGTGTCTCACGTTGTGTTGTTGCTCCTCGTTTGTGTCTCACGTTGTGTTGTTGCTCCTCGTTTGTGTCTCACGTTGTGTTGTTGCTCCTCGTTTGTGTCTCACGTTGTGTTGTTGCTCCTCGTTTGTGTCTCACGTTGTGTTGTTGCTCCTCGTTTGTGTCTCACGTTGTGTTGTTGCTCCTCGTTTGTGTCTCACGTTGTGTTGTTGCTCCTCGTTTGTGTCTCACGTTGTGTTGTTGCTCCTCGTTTGTGTCTCACGTTGTGTTGTTGCTCCTCGTTTGTGTCTCACGTTGTGTTGTTGCTCCTCGTTTGTGTCTCACGTTGTGTTGTTGCTCCTCGTTTGTGTCTCACGTTGTGTTGTTGCTCCTCGTTTGTGTCTCACGTTGTGTTGTTGCTCCTCGTTTGTGTCTCACGTTGTGTTGTTGCTCCTCGTTTGTGTCTCACGTTGTGTTGTTGCTCCTCGTTTGTGTCTCACGTTGTGTTGTTGCTCCTCGTTTGTGTCTCACGTTGTGTTGTTGCTCCTCGTTTGTGTCTCACGTTGTGTTGTTGCTCCTCGTTTGTGTCTCACGTTGTGTTGTTGCTCCTCGTTTGTGTCTCACGTTGTGTTGTTGCTCCTCGTTTGTGTCTCACGTTGTGTTGTTGCTCCTCGTTTGTGTCTCACGTTGTGTTGTTGCTCCTCGTTTGTGTCTCACGTTGTGTTGTTGCTCCTCGTTTGTGTCTCACGTTGTGTTGTTGCTCCTCGTTTGTGTCTCACGTTGTGTTGTTGCTCCTCGTTTGTGTCTCACGTTGTGTTGTTGCTCCTCGTTTGTGTCTCACGTTGTGTTGTTGCTCCTCGTTTGTGTCTCACGTTGTGTTGTTGCTCCTCGTTTGTGTCTCACGTTGTGTTGTTGCTCCTCGTTTGTGTCTCACGTTGTGTTGTTGCTCCTCGTTTGTGTCTCACGTTGTGTTGTTGCTCCTCGTTTGTGTCTCACGTTGTGTTGTTGCTCCTCGTTTGTGTCTCACGTTGTGTTGTTGCTCCTCGTTTGTGTCTCACGTTGTGTTGTTGCTCCTCGTTTGTGTCTCACGTTGTGTTGTTGCTCCTCGTTTGTGTCTCACGTTGTGTTGTTGCTCCTCGTTTGTGTCTCACGTTGTGTTGTTGCTCCTCGTTTGTGTCTCACGTTGTGTTGTTGCTCCTCGTTTGTGTCTCACGTTGTGTTGTTGCTCCTCGTTTGTGTCTCACGTTGTGTTGTTGCTCCTCGTTTGTGTCTCACGTTGTGTTGTTGCTCCTCGTTTGTGTCTCACGTTGTGTTGTTGCTCCTCGTTTGTGTCTCACGTTGTGTTGTTGCTCCTCGTTTGTGTCTCACGTTGTGTTGTTGCTCCTCGTTTGTGTCTCACGTTGTGTTGTTGCTCCTCGTTTGTGTCTCACGTTGTGTTGTTGCTCCTCGTTTGTGTCTCACGTTGTGTTGTTGCTCCTCGTTTGTGTCTCACGTTGTGTTGTTGCTCCTCGTTTGTGTCTCACGTTGTGTTGTTGCTCCTCGTTTGTGTCTCACGTTGTGTTGTTGCTCCTCGTTTGTGTCTCACGTTGTGTTGTTGCTCCTCGTTTGTGTCTCACGTTGTGTTGTTGCTCCTCGTTTGTGTCTCACGTTGTGTTGTTGCTCCTCGTTTGTGTCTCACGTTGTGTTGTTGCTCCTCGTTTGTGTCTCACGTTGTGTTGTTGCTCCTCGTTTGTGTCTCACGTTGTGTTGTTGCTCCTCGTTTGTGTCTCACGTTGTGTTGTTGCTCCTCGTTTGTGTCTCACGTTGTGTTGTTGCTCCTCGTTTGTGTCTCACGTTGTGTTGTTGCTCCTCGTTTGTGTCTCACGTTGTGTTGTTGCTCCTCGTTTGTGTCTCACGTTGTGTTGTTGCTCCTCGTTTGTGTCTCACGTTGTGTTGTTGCTCCTCGTTTGTGTCTCACGTTGTGTTGTTGCTCCTCGTTTGTGTCTCACGTTGTGTTGTTGCTCCTCGTTTGTGTCTCACGTTGTGTTGTTGCTCCTCGTTTGTGTCTCACGTTGTGTTGTTGCTCCTCGTTTGTGTCTCACGTTGTGTTGTTGCTCCTCGTTTGTGTCTCACGTTGTGTTGTTGCTCCTCGTTTGTGTCTCACGTTGTGTTGTTGCTCCTCGTTTGTGTCTCACGTTGTGTTGTTGCTCCTCGTTTGTGTCTCACGTTGTGTTGTTGCTCCTCGTTTGTGTCTCACGTTGTGTTGTTGCTCCTCGTTTGTGTCTCACGTTGTGTTGTTGCTCCTCGTTTGTGTCTCACGTTGTGTTGTTGCTCCTCGTTTGTGTCTCACGTTGTGTTGTTGCTCCTCGTTTGTGTCTCACGTTGTGTTGTTGCTCCTCGTTTGTGTCTCACGTTGTGTTGTTGCTCCTCGTTTGTGTCTCACGTTGTGTTGTTGCTCCTCGTTTGTGTCTCACGTTGTGTTGTTGCTCCTCGTTTGTGTCTCACGTTGTGTTGTTGCTCCTCGTTTGTGTCTCACGTTGTGTTGTTGCTCCTCGTTTGTGTCTCACGTTGTGTTGTTGCTCCTCGTTTGTGTCTCACGTTGTGTTGTTGCTCCTCGTTTGTGTCTCACGTTGTGTTGTTGCTCCTCGTTTGTGTCTCACGTTGTGTTGTTGCTCCTCGTTTGTGTCTCACGTTGTGTTGTTGCTCCTCGTTTGTGTCTCACGTTGTGTTGTTGCTCCTCGTTTGTGTCTCACGTTGTGTTGTTGCTCCTCGTTTGTGTCTCACGTTGTGTTGTTGCTCCTCGTTTGTGTCTCACGTTGTGTTGTTGCTCCTCGTTTGTGTCTCACGTTGTGTTGTTGCTCCTCGTTTGTGTCTCACGTTGTGTTGTTGCTCCTCGTTTGTGTCTCACGTTGTGTTGTTGCTCCTCGTTTGTGTCTCACGTTGTGTTGTTGCTCCTCGTTTGTGTCTCACGTTGTGTTGTTGCTCCTCGTTTGTGTCTCACGTTGTGTTGTTGCTCCTCGTTTGTGTCTCACGTTGTGTTGTTGCTCCTCGTTTGTGTCTCACGTTGTGTTGTTGCTCCTCGTTTGTGTCTCACGTTGTGTTGTTGCTCCTCTTTGTGTCTCACGTTGTGTTGTTGCTCCTCGTTTGTGTCTCACGTTGTGTTGTTGCTCCTCGTTTGTGTCTCACGTTGTGTTGTTGCTCCTCGTTTGTGTCTCACGTTGTGTTGTTGCTCCTCGTTTGTGTCTCACGTTGTGTTGTTGCTCCTCGTTTGTGTCTCACGTTGTGTTGTTGCTCCTCGTTTGTGTCTCACGTTGTGTTGTTGCTCCTCGTTTGTGTCTCACGTTGTGTTGTTGCTCCTCGTTTGTGTCTCACGTTGTGTTGTTGCTCCTCGTTTGTGTCTCACGTTGTGTTGTTGCTCCTCGTTTGTGTCTCACGTTGTGTTGTTGCTCCTCGTTTGTGTCTCACGTTGTGTTGTTGCTCCTCGTTTGTGTCTCACGTTGTGTTGTTGCTCCTCGTTTGTGTCTCACGTTGTGTTGTTGCTCCTCGTTTGTGTCTCACGTTGTGTTGTTGCTCCTCGTTTGTGTCTCACGTTGTGTTGTTGCTCCTCGTTTGTGTCTCACGTTGTGTTGTTGCTCCTCGTTTGTGTCTCACGTTGTGTTGTTGCTCCTCGTTTGTGTCTCACGTTGTGTTGTTGCTCCTCGTTTGTGTCTCACGTTGTGTTGTTGCTCCTCGTTTGTGTCTCACGTTGTGTTGTTGCTCCTCGTTTGTGTCTCACGTTGTGTTGTTGCTCCTCGTTTGTGTCTCACGTTGTGTTGTTGCTCCTCGTTTGTGTCTCACGTTGTGTTGTTGCTCCTCGTTTGTGTCTCACGTTGTGTTGTTGCTCCTCGTTTGTGTCTCACGTTGTGTTGTTGCTCCTCCTTTGTGTCTCACGTTGTGTTGTTGCTCCTCGTTTGTGTCTCACGTTGTGTTGTTGCTCCTCGTTTGTGTCTCACGTTGTGTTGTTGCTCCTCTTTGTGTCTCACGTTGTGTCGTTGCTCCTCGTTTGTGTCTCACGTTGTGTCGTTGCTCCTCTTTGTGTCTCACGTTGTGTTGTTGCTCCTCGTTTGTGTCTCACGTTGTGTTGTTGCTCCTCGTTTGTGTCTCACGTTGTGTTGTTGCTCCTCTTTGTGTCTCACGTTGTGTCGTTGCTCCTCGTTTGTGTCTCACGTTGTGTCGTTGCTCCTCGTTTGTGTCTCACGTTGTGTTGTTGCTCCTCGTTTGTGTCTCACGTTGTGTTGTTGCTCCTCCTTTGTGTCTCACGTTGTGTTGTTGCTCCTCGTTTGTGTCTCACGTTGTGTTGTTGCTCCTCGTTTGTGTCTCACGTTGTGTTGTTGCTCCTCGTTTGTGTCTCACGTTGTGTTGTTGCTCCTCGTTTGTGTCTCACGTTGTGTTGTTGCTCCTCTTTGTGTCTCACGTTGTGTTGTTGCTCCTCGTTTGTGTCTCACGTTGTGCTGCCAGGCGGCGTGTCCTCCTCCAGCACTCGGTCATGGAAGCTTTCTATTCATTTATTTTTTCTTCACTTTTAATCCTTTTTTGTGCGGAGCAGGTGAAAGACGACACGACACTTCCTGTTCCGACCAACCGGGCCGAGAAGCTTGAGTGTCGAATGTTCCGCCGGACGAGTCTGAGCGCTCAGCAGATCTATAGACATAGATATCTATATATAGATATAGATATAGATGCATATATCTGCACTCGGACTGTCGCAGCGTCCCACGTACCTCGGCTGATTAAACACACACTGAGCCTCTCAGCTGAATCGCCACTCGCTGCCTTATTAACACACTGCAGTGTGTAATTATGGGTCCGCTTCCTCTGCGATCCGAGTGACGAGACACAGTGTTCCATTATTTCAGGTTGCTTTCAAATAAATCACCTGTCGACCATTTATAGCAAAGAGGATTTATTTGAATAAATGAATGAATTTGGCAGCAGGGCTCCGCCCACGGCCCTTCACGCCGTTCTCAGGGCCTTCTCGGGGGTCACCAGCCACGGGTTGGGAGCCTAGTAGCGGAATCATTCCTTGATTTGTGTCCTTTATTTACTCGAGTATCTCCGGTGCCGCGTTGCCGTGGTTACCTGTACGGATTTAGAACACGTGACGCTGAAACGGGTCAGTAGTCACTTGCACCGAGCCGCAGTGAAGACCAGCGAACATGTGACACGAGGAAAGCCAGCTGACATGAGGACTGACTCACAGAGGCAGATAAAATACACAACACAACTCGTTACACACAAAATAAAAGCCTGGAGCTTTTACATTCCACGTATTCTTATTTTGACATATTGCTGCTGCTCTGCGCTTTAAATCCCTCCGGGGATTATTCATCGCATTTAAATTCCTCTTCCACATAAGCACTTGTGAAATGCATAAAGAGGTTATTTATTATTCACTATCAGATTAAAGTGTTTTTGCTTTGCGTGTTTCATACGTGACAATAAAAACAAAGCAGACTGTTCTTTTACCATAAATCGTCATCGCGGAGACGACAGACGGAGATAATCTGGAAATATTAGAAATCTCTTAAGCGTCTAGAAGGAGATCTGTGGACTGCAGAGATTATCGGATTCACCACCCCCCCCCCCCCTCCCCCCCCTTCCCCCCCCCCCCATGTAGGAGGGCTGGATGAGATCCACCTGCCGATAGCAGCAGTGTGTCTGAGTGTGTGTGTGTGTGTGTGTGTGTGTGCGTGTGTGTGTGTGTGTGTGTGTGCGTGTGTGCGTGTGTGCGTGTGTGTGTGTGTGCGTGTGTGTGTGTGTGCATGTGTTTCAGTGTGTGTGTCTGTGTGTGTGTGTGTGTGTGTGAGTGTGTGTGTGTGTGTGTGTGTGAGTGTGTGTGTGTGTGTGAGTGTGTGTGTGTGTGTGTGTGTGCGTGTGTGTGTGTGTGTGTGTGATTGTGATCCAAAGCAGAAACACAGAAACAGAAACGCTGAGTTTTCCAAACAAACATCATGGAGCAGGAAGATAAGAGGATTATGGCCATTAAACACACACACACACACACACACACACACACACTCGCACACACGCACACACACGCACACACACACACACACACACACACTCGCACACTCACACACACACACACACACGCACACACACACACGCACACACGCACACACACACACACGCACACGCGCACACTCACACACACACACGCACACGCGCACACTCACACGCACACGCACACGCGCACACACACACGCACACACACACACACACGCACACGCGCACACTCACACACACACACACACGCACACACGCACACACACACACACACGCACACGCGCACACTCACACACACACACACACGCGCACACTCACACACACACACTCACACACACACACACTCACACACACACACACACACACACGCAGCCACTTTTTGGACACTGCTCTTCCCCTTCTGATGGAGCTATGCTATGCTATGCTATGCTATGCTATGCTATGCTATGCTAACTCTCAGCATCGTCTCTTCTTTGAACCTGAAAGTCGTCTTTTGTTTTAGAGAAACTGTAATAAAGATGAAAAAGCGAAGCCGGTTGGGCTCAAAGTGTCGCTGCTGCGTTCGAGCTGTTGTGTCCGTGCTTTGCAGGTGAACCCTTTGCGTGTGCACGTGCACTGAGCGCGTGTGCACGTGTTCCTCACAGCTTCCTGTCGCTCAGGTGGTTGACTTATATTTATATAAATGCTATATATTTATAAATATATATATAACAATCATAGAAACTGCTAACCTGCTATCTAATGCAGCCAATAGAGACAATAGAAAAAAAGTTAATTAAAATGAGTGCAGTGAGCTTTAAGGTGAACGTTAATGGAACGGGTGGGGGGGGGGGGGGGGGGGGGGGGCTGTGATAATGAAAATAGTCCCTGAACTTGATTTCCTTAATCACTGCATGTCCCTCTTTCTGTTAATTGACGATAATTATAGGATTTTAATTTTCTTATGTAGGTTAACGAGGGTTGAGAAGCAGCTGATGAAGACGAAGAGGCCCAGAAAGTCTATTAGTGACGAAGACGAGCCGACAAACTGCATGTGACATTTCAATGAGAACTGTGAAACACTTTGCGTCTCGTTAAAGTGGCTTCCAGACGAGGAAAGACACAAACATTCACATTTATAAAAACTGAGGATGTTACGTTCATACGGACGAGTTCAAAGTTTCAGTTTAACCTTCATGCTGAATAAAACGCAGGCGATGTCGGATCCATACGTCGCTTTGTTCCCTGTAACACTGCACATATACTTCATTCATGTTTTACTTCATTTTAATGTCATTCATTCCAAACTGAGCGCGTGGATTCTGTGGATAATAATATATAATAGATCATCTCAGACGCTACAAAGATCCACTTGGTGTTAATGTCGATGTGTGAAAAGAATAAACATCTGAACAACAAGCCTTAAGACCACAACAGCAGTTATTGATCTTCTTATTCTCCTTCACTTCTGGGATTTCTGCGACGTCTCCATTTAGATCCTTACGTTTTCCATTAGTCACGATTATTGCGTTATTAAATAAATACTTTGATCCCTTCACGGAGCATGTGTGACGTCCCATCATGTCCAACATGTTGGTAGAACGATTGTAAAACAAATGAATCCGACAATGACCTACATAAACTGTCTAATTCAAAGTAATTATAAGAACAGTCTGATGAAGGGATCCTCAATAAAACGCGATCCGTGTCTCTTTTGAATCCCCGCTGAACCAAGAGTCAAATATTGGGGATTTGCTCTTTTCTCACAGATGGAGGTTCGATGTGTAACGATAGAAGCCTAAATAGGGAAGCAGCCCCCCCGGACCAATTAGCGCTGCTTCGTTCTCCTCCGAGCCGATATCGCCTCCTTCTCCTCCTTCTCCTCCTCGTCCATCGCCCTGAGCTCACAACACCTTTGATTCCTTCTTCCTAAAGTCAAATGATTTGACTTCCCTTCACTCGTCCGCGATCGTTCCCACGTCGGTTCGCACGCGGCCGGATGACGGGCGTTAAATCGCTAACTAAACTAGCGACTGTGCTGCAACTAAAGATGAGGGAACGTTTCCCGACACCGAGACGAATGACTCAGACAGAGAATGCAGATGTCTGAGAGGTTGAAGCTGCTTCGATTCATCATCGTGTAGATAAAGCGCCAGGTGAACAGGTGTTGACTTCCTGCTCTTTGAAAGCTTTATTTTGCACTTTCAGCTCGGCTGCCTGAACTGACGTGTCGGAGCCCCACAGTCTGCGGCGGCCCAACGTATGAAATGGCTTTCTGATGTGTGTAATATCTGAGTGGTTTGGGACAAAGTGGATGCGAGAAAGAGGTAAAAAGGAAAAGCTGGAGCTTTAATGCGCGTGAATAGCGACTGCGAGCTGCAGCTAATGCCCGCTGCTGCCTCTCCATTATCTCAGAAATATGAAGAAAACATGAGGATTCGTCTTGGAAATGGACGTCGGCGTTCAAATCAAACGGCCTTTTGTGCCGCAGAGAACGCAGCTCGGTCAAATGGAGCAATTAGGAAAAAACGTCCGTCCTTTTCTGAGGACACGGCAGAAAGAAACGGGGTCGCGCTTCCAGTGATTCGAGTTTATTTATGTGATGCGTGTCGGCGAGGAGAAAGCAGAGCGGCGTGGCGGAGCGCTGATTGATCGCTCGGAGGCAATCACCGCGAGCGACGAGCCGAAAATGGGCCGGCGGCGTCCTGGCGGTCTGGTCCGTAACGCCGGCGGGAGAGCTCCGCCCCCCCGAGGTCAGACCACGACATCGCAGGTCACGAGGGAATCTGCGATTAATGATGAGACGGCGGTGAATTCATTGCACACCTCATCGACCGAAGAGACCTTGAGGGGCGTTAGGAGGACTCGAGGGGGGGGGGCTTCACAAAATGACCATTTCAGAGGTAGGTCCGATACAGAAGGCATCAAGACCAGACCAGGACCAGGGTCTATCAAGACCAAGACCAGACCAGGACCAGGGTCTATCAAGACCAAGACCAGACCAGGACCAGGGTCTATCAAGACCAAGACCAGATCGTGGCAGCTGGTTTTGTGACGACCACATTTAGCCGCCATCAGAGACCCCGTTTCCTCTCAGTCTTGATTCTAAAACACTCTCTCACACACACACACACACACACACACACACACAGTCACACACACACACACACACACACATTAATCTCTTCAGCTTCTCTTTTCTATCCGAGTGCAGCGGAGCCTCAGAAGCCTCAGAAGCCGTTTCCTTCTTTACATTTAATCTGCTGCTGTTTAATTGACTCGCGGACACCGGGTGGGTCGAGGAGGAGGGGTTGGAGGGGGGGGGGGGGGTAAAGGGGGGGGCGTCGGGGGGCCGTGGGGGGGTTTCAGAGGGAAGCCATGTTCCGAGACGTGGAAGACAGATGTGGGAGGGCTGTGATGAAAAAGTAATGATGCTAGTTACATTCCATTACAAAAAGAGGAGCGGAGGACAACGATGACGCCCCCCCCCCCCCCCGTAACACTCAATATCAGGACGTCCCATCACGCAGCGCTGCTGCCGCTGCGTGATGGGACGTCACACAGTGCGTCTGCTCACTGATGTATTTTTTATATCGTATTTCTCCTCGTTATGGATTTCATTCCTGGGTTTTCGGGCTGTGGAGCTCGTTAACACTTGAATGCATTTCTTATGGGTGCAATATTATTAATGCTGTTATTATTTATGAACACGTTCACATGCGCTCGCTAGTCGGAAGGGTTTCACTTGAAAATTAGACAAACGAGAGAAAAACACATGAAAGGCTTTCATCACAGATCCCTTTGATTCATTGATCGGAGGCTTTGGTGATTGAGGAGCATCAAGAGGTTTCCGTGACGACCCCCAGCAGGAGCCGAAGGTGTTTCGCTCCTCGCTTTCCCAAAAATCAGGAATTTAAGAAAAACCCTTTTTGTTGCTTTTTGTAAACGAATCAAATCAATGAAAGCACAGTTACTGTTTGCTTTCTGTTCCGTTCACAAGAAGTTTGTTCTTTAATGATGTAAATCTTTTTCACGCTTTATTCTGACGCTTCATTGGGAGATCTCTGTACCCAGCATGCAACATGTTGTGAGTCCTTAACAACGTCAAACGAGACCAAGATGAAAATCGCTGTTAATATCAACTCAATTTACAGGCGGCACTAAATAAAGCAACCGGTGACACAGATTCACCAGGTTCAGATGAAATGAAACTTTTTTGATTCCCGAAGGGACAAAAGCTGAGAGCTGAATATAATTAGAAGTTTGGTGAGTGACAAAGGAATGAAGGACAGACGGGGACAAAGTGACCAAGACAGATGACAGAAACTCACAAACGCAACAGAAAGCTAAAATAAAGTCAGAGAACAACAGTGAAATAAGGAAACTGCAGTAAAAGAAAATGTCTCATTGTTTAGAAAGGTCT
Organism: Apeltes quadracus; assembly: GCA_021346845.1. Classification (NCBI taxonomy): domain Eukaryota; kingdom Metazoa; phylum Chordata; class Actinopteri; order Perciformes; family Gasterosteidae; genus Apeltes; species Apeltes quadracus. The sequence goes on from CM037920.1 coordinate 443,493, forward strand.
TTTTAATCTCTAACTGTCGTTTTTGTTTTATTGTCATTTAGGAAACTACTTGTGATGTTAAACCAATAAAAGCAGAGCGTTCTCCTCCTCTGGTCGCCGGTTGCCGGGGGTTACGAGGAGGACCTCGTTTCCTCTGCTCTTTTGATCCCTGGATTGAGGGAAGAAGTAAATCCCACACACGACACAAGCAGTGGACTTAAGTCTAAGAGCCGGGGGGGGGGGGGGGGGGGGGGGGGGGTCATCGTCCGGGTCCAAGCTGGAACACAGCCAATCCTTCTTAAAGCAGATGTGGGATTAATTCAGCTCGCTGGGATTCAGGAAGACGTCGTGCAACAGTTATTGTTCATCAGCAGAAACCGTCATTCACGTCACCAAGCAGCTGATGCAATATCAATCTTCATCGGGCGCTCCTCATCAATGCTGTGTGCTATATTTCATCTCCTCAGAAGAGATGATCTCCATCTTTTACCTGCCGACTCGTCGCTTTCTCTCTTAAAAATAAAATATCAATAATAAAACAAGACAAAGTGCTTCAGCAATTAAATACAGTCAAACATCAAAGTTGATGAATCATTTTAAAAAAGAAAACGGAGGGTAAGAACAATATATTTGTAAAAATAATAGGATAAACGCCATCACGTAAAAGGCGGGCTATAAGAGGAGACATAGAGGAAGCTCCTCCCCCTCCCCTCCTCTGCCTCCCCATGCAGCGTTGCTCTTGTTTTAATTATGCAGAGGAGGCTGCGGAGCAGGACAGGACATGTTTCAGTGTCGTCGCCAATTAAGCAGCTTCAGCCAGTCGTGGAGCTGCGGGCGAGGAAGAGGAGGAGGATGAAGGAGGCGCAGAGAGAGAACAGAGGAGAGAAACGGATTGAATGCATGACAGTCTTTCTTATGGAGGCGCAGGCTGAACTGCAGCTTCAGTGGAACACTGGCAGCACAGGGGACACTGGTACTACCGTGTAGTACTACGCGGTAGACGTAGTAGAAGTACCAGCCTGGTTGGTGATGTTAACCAATGAAAAACAAAGCCACTGAGCAAAGTGACAGCAGCGAGTAGAACATGTAGCATCAGTAGCATCAGTAGCTGCAGTATCCGCAGAATCAAAGCATCAGAGGCCGAAGCACCTTCTGACTCCTCCCACCAAACCGGTGACTCCACCCACTGACACGTGTGACTCCTCCCACCCACTGAAGCTGCAGACTTCCTCTACGCAGACAAACCGTTGACTGTCGCTCTCCTTCCCGTTCATTGATCACATGGGCTCTGGTCATTGATCTGGATTGCGTGTTGACCTCCCCCCCTTTACCCCGCCCCCCCCCCTCCCCCCCACTGAAGTGTCGCGCTGGATGAAGAGTCCCTCCCACCTCCATCGACAACCATTCTAATAGACTTCCAACGGGCTTCTTACATTGGGGAGGTGGTCCTCTCACCGTATTGATTCTCATAAAATATGTGTGCGCTTTGCTACATTAAGATCAATAAAGCCATTTAAAGAGTATCATCATTAAGAGGTGACCGGGTGTTACGTTTGTGTGTGTCTGTGTGTGAGAGGCAGAGGGCTGGAGGAGGTGGTAATCTACTGCGGTATGATGCTTTAAACCAACATCATTTACTGCATGACTGCACCGTCAGTCTGTCGACCACACACACACACACACACACACACACACACACACTCTTTCTTGCTATGGTTCAGCATGAACTTGAACATCTGCAGACAGCATGTGATTAAGAGGCGGAGCTCCACAGAAGATGCTGGTGTCTTCTCCCGTCCTTCGGTCAGTCCTCATGTCTCATGTCTCTTCTACGCTGACGCTGATCAGGAGCTCTGACATCTCTGGAGACCTCATCCCAAGATCTCAATGCTCACTTCACAGAACTGTGAAGATCCTCCAGGAGACCTGGTGGACTTTGTAACAGCAGCAGAAGCAGTCAGCGCGTCCTGGGTGAAGCCACACAAACGATTCTTCAGGAAATCCTTTTGAGCTGATGAAATTCATTTCCATAAGCAGATGAAAGTAAAAAAAGAATAAATGATAAAAGCAGCTTATTCTGTCATTCCTTAAATCACAGCAAAGACCTTGGTCATTTGTCATATTGGTGCTTCACATGTGCCCTGCACCCTGGAGTATTACAGGGGACTGAGCTCGTCCACTTGGTATTCTTCTATTTGTTTGTCAGTGAACATCAGAAAAATAGAAATATGGAAATGTCCTCAGAGAGATGGAACAAGGAGTACACACACACACGCAAATAAAGACCCATGTGGATTAGGGATTATGTTCCTTCTGCTTAATGTGAGCTCTTCTCTGCTGCTGGTTGTGTAAAATAAAAGCTGACCTGACCCCCCCATGTTGGCCGCGCTCACATCTGTGAACAGCTGCTGCAGCTTCTGTCCGCTGACGCAACCGCAACAGTTACACAACGCGCGACTACTTTCCACATTGTGACGGAGTCACAAAGATGCCAGCTGAACGGATCCTGAATGAGTTTCAGAACTTTAAATGCTCGTAGTAGACAGAAACATTTTGGGAGGTTAACCACCGTTTGAGTCGTCACAATGGCGGAGCGACCTTGTTATCGCCCAGCGACCTTGGTTTTGCCCGTCAACCCGTCAGCCGGCTGTCGGAACGCGCTCCGGGTCTCCGTACGCCCGCGGCTTCGCTCATTATCTAATTGGTTTGCGGGAACCTGGATCCCGGCGGGGAGCCAATCTCCGCCACCTTGTCCTCTTTGGCGAGGGGGGGGGCTGTCGACTCGCTGTGTCAAAGTGTCACAAACAATGGCTCCACTGTGTCCCTCTTATTGGGAAACAGGCAATTATCAGTGTAAACCGCCGCTGATTATTCCAGCCTGTCGTAGTGTAAACGCCTCCGCTGAAAAACACACAGGAATAAAACCTGCCTGTTAGCCGCTAATAGGCTAATTACGGCCCGCTACGAGTCAGGTCGGAGACAAATTAGAGGCAGAGCAGCCGGATGGAGTCAGGAAACTCTGCCTCAGTTCATTATGACGGTTCAAATGGCTGCTCTCTGAGCTCGGGCCAATCAGAGGGCGTCGTGACAGGAAGCACATGGCGGCGGCTGGGACGCAGCGGTTTGTGTCTCTTCTCTGTTAGAGACGTGAGGGACAAACATCGCTAATACTAATCAGAGATTATTGATGATACACATGATCGGAGGACGTTCACGTACATACTATTTATAATGTCTCTGGTGTTATTAAAGCAATAAGGCTGCAGGATTATTACTTACTTGTTCTTCCTCATGATGAGCGGCCTGACGGGTCTTTGAGGGGCGGTCTTTGAGGGGCGGTCTCTGAGGGGCGGTCTTTTCGGGGCGGTCTCTGAGGGGCGGTCTTTGAGGTGGGGTCTTTGAGGTGGGGGTCTTTGAGGGGGGGGTCTCTGAGGGGCGGTCTTTGAGGTGGGGTCTTTGAGGGGCGGTCTCTAAGGGGCAGTCTTTTCGGGGCGGTCTTTTTGGGGCGGTCTCTGAGGGGCGGTCTTTGAGGTGGGGTCTTTGAGGGGCGGTCTCTGAGGGGCGGTCTTTTCGGGGCGGTCTTTTCGGGGCGGTCTTTGAGGTGGGGTCTTTGAGGTGGGGGTCTTTGAGGGGGGGGTCTCTGAGGGGCAGTCTTTGAGGTGGGGTCTTTGAGGGGGGTCTTTGAGGGGCTTCTGATGAGTCAGGAGTTTTCAGGGCGCTGCTCGCTGTTCTTTTGTTGAAATATTAATTCTCTGCATCTCGTCCGACACCTTCATGGACGGATGACGTCATCAGCTGACTGCTCTGTATGAGTAGTCGGTCGGAGCCCGTCCGAGGTGAACCCTTCCGCTCAGGACTCCTCAGCAGGGACGGGCAGAAGACCACAAGCTCGGCTTTATTGCGTTATTGGTTTCTCTTCACACTTTATGTACTTGAGTGTAATTGTAATAAAAACAGGCTGTTCTCACAAAAGTAGGAAAATATTGAGTCTCCGACATGTTTTTCATTATTAATAAAACAGAGCCACTGGTTTCCTTTTCTTGACGTGCTGATTTACCGTTTGTCATTGGAAAGCAGTTTTTTTGGAAGACTGGTCCACAGACCAGTCCAGCAAGGACAGACCCAGACCCTCCACAGAGACCAGTCCACCGGGGACAGACCCAGGCACCGCTGCTTTGGACCTGCAGGTGGAGCTACAGGGGCTCAGCTCCCAGAAGAACATGTCTCCTCCTCCTTCAGAGCTTCTCCTTTCTGGAGACCAGAGACGTAGTCCTGGACCCGCTGGAGGGAAGGGAGGCCGAGGAAACCCGAACCAGGACTGAGGGGACCGAGCGTGAGCATCAGCTGACTGATGGTCACGTACTTGTTTCATTGTGTAAAGAGGGACAAAAGGACATCAATCTGAGTCCTTTCATGTCTCCTGCCTCTTATCTCTCCTTCTGGTTCAGGCTGATAAATGCGGCGCGATTTCACACAAATTCCCCCTTTTGTGCACCTGTAAATGAAAATTAATAACCGCAGCGCTAATGGAAAGATGAATGAATGCAGACGGTAACTGTGGCTTTTCCAGAACGCGTATGTACATTAAAAACAGACATTATTCAGCCGCGGTATCTCGGCTTATCGCCATCGCGCTGCGAGGCTCCTGAAGCGCACAAAGAGCCGCGTGGAGATCCGCCTGCTTTCAGAACCACAATTCATGCGTTTTTAAGTAAATGTGTTTTTTTGGGAGCTGACGAGGAACTTTCTGTGTGTTTTCCTTGAAGTACCAAAACTGCTGCGATCATCCAGCTTTTTAAGTCTTTAGCACGGAATTAAAAAGCCGTCCACGTGGCGACGAGCCGGAGGGCGGCGACGTGTTTAATCAACACGAGACGCGTTTCACTGTGATGAAGACGAGGATCGCCTGCTTTGTAGAGAGGAAGGTGTTCAACTCCAGACTCCAGGAGGCTTCCAGCAGCTGGAAGAAGCTCACACCTCCGGGGGGTGAAGACGAGTGCGCCCCCTGCAGGCTGTACAAGTGCCTGGGATCCTAAAGGTTAAACGCTGGCTGCTCCTGTGGGGGGGCAGAGTGTGAGCCCCCCCTCCTCCCACTCGACTCGGTTCCTTCCTTTGGGTTTTTCCACATTTCGGCCCGTGGGAGCGTTCAATATGAGCCTCGATCGATCGCAGGCGGGGGGGCAGGAAAGGGGGGGTTAAGGTTGGGCAGCGCCGTTTGATCCGGAAGCGGCTCGGCTCTGGACTCCAGATCTCAGGAGGAAATATGAAATACTTTATCAGCCCATCGGCAATTTACCGCCAGGTCTCTGCAGCGTGACAGATAGTGGACTGTGGGGGGGGACGGGGGGGCAGAGAGGACGGAGGATACAGTATGTGATAAACATCAGAGAAAGTAAAGGCTGAGGAGATGAGGGTGAGATGAACAAAAGAGGGGAGGAGATAAAGGAAGAACAGCTGTGATAAAAAGAAACTAGAGAGATATTTGTCTTTGTCAAAGGAGGCAAACTAATATTTGTGGTACTGCAGTTTTTCTTTTTCAATGATTTGGTCCCGATCGATTCAAATCAACTGAATAAACAGCCGGCGTCAAGCTGCGTCATCGATTCGTCAGGTCGACATTAAGATGCCCGGTAGGTTGCCGTGGCAACGTCTCCATGTGGCAGCCGGAGTACAAGTACATGAAATACATCGCTTGAGTACATGTTGTACTCATTGGATAGACGTATACGCAAGAACTCCATTTTAGTTTCATCCCATTAATAATGAAATAATAAAAGAATCACAATCATCAGATACATATATTTATGTTCATATAACTGGAAGAGATCAATCAGAAACTCCAGATGTTCTTCTTGTTTCTTCATACCAGACGGACCTTGAAGTGATGAAGAGTGAAGCCTCCTCATCAACGTTATTAGGGTGAGTCATCGTCAGAGGGACGTCGGCTCGCGTCTCTCGTTCAGCATATATATTATATTATATTAATAAAGTAAACAGCTGCAATCAGCACTGAAGAGTCGTGTGTCTCATTTCTGTAGACAAACCGGTGTTCGTTGATTTGAGCTCAGAATCCAACGTGTTGCTTTGAGTGCGCAGCGATAAGGAACGCTCGGGTCAACGCGAACAGCAACTGTACCTTATCGCTCAACAATGGACGCGCCGCGACTCTCAACCAATCACAACGCTGGATTTCATCTACCTCATCTCTCATTAGACAACAACATCAAAGGACAATATGAGTGAGTGATGAGAAGTTTGAGGTGAGTGTGGATGTATTTATGGATGTAACGAGGGGAGTGGACCCCCCCCCCCCCTTAAAGGGTTAGCTTTTAGCTTTGTCTAAGTAGCCCGAATGGATCAATGGCTCTTTGTAAGAGGATACAGAAAACACGGCTACATCTGTGCAATAGATAATTCATTAATCCCTCAAACTGTTGAAGTCGCAGGGTGGTTGGGGGAGGGAGAGGGGGAGTGGGGGGGGGTGACAGCTTCAGGTCGGGGGAGGAAACGGAGCCTCCTCATGGGGCGATTTAGTGAGACGACTCAACGGCTTCATGTCTTCACGGCCGTTTGATTTGTTGTGGTTTGATTTCCCGTTAGCTCAGGATGATGCCTGCTGGGGGGGGGGGGGGCTAAAAAGGCCCCTCCCCACTGAAAACATCAAGACTTTGATCCGTAATCAATTATGTAGAGAAAATGAAGGCACTTTGCCGATAATGTTTCTTTTCTTAAACGTCGTAAATACGTCGTAAAATCCATCGTAAAATCCGTAAACTCCTATTTGGATGAATGAAGTGAAAGTGAAGAGGAAAATGAAGGCTTCATATAAATGCTGCTGTTTTATTAAAAGTGGTGTTGACACGGGTCAATGTTGATGGACTTCTTTTTAATTTCCATTTTCCTCTGGGAAATAATGTCTGTGCAAGAAACAGAGCTCTCAAAATGGTTTCCTGCCTGTTTGTTTGGCCGAGACTCATTAAACTGGTTGATGCAGGGGGGGGGGGGGGGGGGTGTATGGGGGGATACGACCCCAAAGCCAAACATATATGAAGAGCCAGAAATATAGAAGTTACACTTACAGTTCCTCCTGTGAGCTTTGAAAAGATGTTCCAGTTGTCTGCCTGTCTTTCTGATGGTCTGTCTCTCTCTCTCTGCCTGTCTGTCTGGTGGTCTCTCTCTCTGCCTGTCTGTCTGATGCTCTGTCTCTCTGCCTGTCTGTCTGATGGTCTCTCTCTCTATGCCTGTCTGTCTGATGGTCTCTCTCTCTTTCTGCCTGTCTGTCTGATGGTCTGTCTCTCTCTCTCTCTGTCTGTCTGTCTGATGGTCTGTCTCTCTCTCTGCCTGTCTGTCTGATGGTCTGTCTCTCTCTCTCTGCCTGTCTGTCTGATGGTCTCTCTCTCTCTTTCTGCTTGTCTGTCTGATGGTCTCTCTCTCTCTGCCTGTCTGTCTGTCTGATGGGCTGTCTCTCTCTCTCTGCCTGTCTGTCTGATGGTCTCTCTCTCTGCCTGTCTGTCTGTCTGATGGTCTGTCTTTCTCTCTCTGCCTGTCTGTCTGATGGTCTCGCTCTCTGCCTGTCTGTCTGATGGTCTCTCTCTCTATGCCTGTCTGTCTGATAGTCTGTCTCTCTCTCTCTCTGTCTGTCTGTCTGATGGTCTGTCTCTCTCTCTGCCTGTCTGTCTGATGGTCTGTCTCTCTCTCTCTGCCTGTCTGCCTGATGGTCTCTCTCTCTCTTTCTGCTTGTCTGTCTGATGGTCTCTCTCTCTCTGCCTGTCTGTCTGTCTGTCTGTCTGATGGGCTGTCTCTCTCTATGCCTGTCTGTCTGATGGTCTCTCTCTCTGCCTGTCTGTCTGATGGTCTGTCTTTCTCTCTCTGCCTGTCTGTCTCTCTCTGCCTGTCTGTCTGATGCTCTGTCTCTCTCTCTGCCTGTCTGTCTGATGCTCTGTCTCTCTCTCTGCCTGTCTGTCTGATGGTCTCTCTTTCTGCCTGTCTGTCTGATGGTCTCTCTCTCTGCCTGTCTGTCTGTCTGATGGTCTGTCTCTCTCTCTGCCTGTCTGTCTGATGGTCTGTCTCTCTCCTTCTGCCTGTCTGTCTGTCTGATGGTCTGTCTTTCTCTCTCTGCCTGTCTGTCTGATGGTCTCTCTCTCTATGCCTGTCTGTCTGATGGTCTCTCTCTCTTTCTGCCTGTCTGTCTGATGGTCTGTCTCTCTCTCTCTCTGTCTGTCTGTCTGATGGTCTGTCTCTCTCTCTGCCTGTCTGTCTGATGGTCTGTCTCTCTCTCTGCCTGTCTGTCTGATGGTCTCTCTCTCTCTGCCTGTCTGTCTGTCTGTCTGATGGGCTGTCTCTCTCTCTGCCTGTCTGTCTGATGGTCTCTCTCTCTGCCTGTCTGTCTGATGGTCTGTCTTTCTCTCTCTGCCTGTCTGTCTGATGGTCTGTCTTTCTCTCTCTGCCTGTCTGTCTCTCTCTGCCTGTCTGTCTGATGCTCTGTCTCTCTCTCTGCCTGTCTGTCTGATGGTCTCTCTCTCTGCCTGTCTGTCTGTCTGATGGTCTGTCTCTCTCTCTCTGCCTGTCTGTCTGATGGTCTCTCTCTCTCTGCCTGTCCGTCTGTCTGTCTGATGGGCTGTCTCTCTCTATGCCTGTCTGTCTGATGGTCTCTCTCTCTGCCTGTCTGTCTGATGGTCTGTCTTTCTCTCTCTGCCTGTCTGTCTGATGGTCTGTCTTTCTCTCTCTGCCTGTCTGTCTCTCTCTGCCTGTCTGTCTGATGCTCTGTCTCTCTCTCTGCCTGTCTGTCTGATGGTCTCTCTTTCTGCCTGTCTGTCTGATGGTCTCTCTCTCTGCCTGTCTGTCTGTCTGATGGTCTGTCTCTCTCTCTCTGCCTGTCTGTCTGATGGTCTCTCTCTCTCTGCCTGTCTGTCTGTCTGTCTGATGGGCTGTCTCTCTCTCTGCCTGTCTGTCTGATGGTCTCTCTCTCTGCCTGTCTGTCTGTCTGATGGTCTGTCTTTCTCTCTCTGCCTGTCTGTCTGATGGTCTGTCTTTCTCTCTCTGCCTGTCTGTCTCTCTCTGCCTGTCTGTCTGATGCTCTGTCTCTCTCTCTGCCTGTCTGTCTGATGCTCTGTCTCTCTCTCTGCCTGTCTGTCTGATGGTCTCTCTTTCTGCCTGTCTGTCTGATGGTCTCTCTCTCTGCCTGTCTGTCTGTCTGATGGGCTGTCTCTCTCTCTGCCTGTCTGTCTGATGGTCTCTCTCTCTGCCTGTCTGTCTGTCTGATGGTCTGTCTTTCTCTCTCTGCCTGTCTGTCTGATGGTCTGTCTTTCTCTCTCTGCCTGTCTGTCTCTCTCTGCCTGTCTGTCTGATGCTCTGTCTCTCTCTCTGCCTGTCTGTCTGATGCTCTGTCTCTCTCTCTGCCTGTCTGTCTGATGGTCTCTCTTTCTGCCTGTCTGTCTGATGGTCTCTCTCTCTGCCTGTCTGTCTGTCTGATGGTCTGTCTCTCTCTCTGCCTGTCTGTCTGATGGTCTGTCTCTCTCCTTCTGCCTGTCTGTCTGTCTGATGGTCTGTCTTTCTCTCTCTGCCTGTCTGTCTGATGGTCTCTCTCTCTATGCCTGTCTGTCTGATGGTCTCTCTCTCTTTCTGCCTGTCTGTCTGATGGTCTGTCTCTCTCTCTCTCTGTCTGTCTGTCTGATGGTCTGTCTCTCTCTCTGCCTGTCTGTCTGATGGTCTGTCTCTCTCTCTGCCTGTCTGTCTGATGGTCTGTCTCTCTCTCTCTGCCTGTCTGTCTGATGGTCTCTCTCTCTCTGCCTGTCTGTCTGTCTGTCTGATGGGCTGTCTCTCTCTCTGCCTGTCTGTCTGATGGTCTCTCTCTCTGCCTGTCTGTCTGTCTGATGGTCTGTCTCTCTCTCTCTGCCTGTCTGTCTGATGGTCTCTCTCTCTCTGCCTGTCTGTCTGTCTGTCTGATGGGCTGTCTCTCTCTCTGCCTGTCTGTCTGATGGTCTCTCTCTCTGCCTGTCTGTCTGTCTGATGGTCTGTCTTTCTCTCTCTGCCTGTCTGTCTGATGGTCTGTCTTTCTCTCTCTGCCTGTCTGTCTCTCTCTGCCTGTCTGTCTGATGCTCTGTCTCTCTCTCTGCCTGTCTGTCTGATGCTCTGTCTCTCTCTCTGCCTGTCTGTCTGATGGTCTCTCTTTCTGCCTGTCTGTCTGATGGTCTCTCTCTCTCTGCCTGTCTGTCTGTCTGTCTGATGGGCTGTCTCTCTCTCTGCCTGTCTGTCTGATGGTCTCTCTCTCTGCCTGTCTGTCTGATGGTCTGTCTTTCTCTCTCTGCCTGTCTGTCTCTCTCTGCCTGTCTGTCTGATGCTCTGTCTCTCTCTCTGCCTGTCTGTCTGATGCTCTGTCTCTCTCTCTGCCTGTCTGTCTGATGGTCTCTCTTTCTGCCTGTCTGTCTGATGGTCTCTCTCTCTCTGCCTGTCTGTCTGTCTGTCTGATGGGCTGTCTCTCTCTCTGCCTGTCTGTCTGATGGTCTCTCTCTCTGCCTGTCTGTCTGATGGTCTGTCTTTCTCTCTCTGCCTGTCTGTCTCTCTCTGCCTGTCTGTCTGATGCTCTGTCTCTCTCTCTGCCTGTCTGTCTGATGCTCTGTCTCTCTCTCTGCCTGTCTGTCTGATGGTCTCTCTTTCTGCCTGTCTGTCTGATGGTCTCTCTCTCTGCCTGTCTGTCTGTCCTCTTGTATAATGCATTCGGCTTAGAACCGATAGAAGTTGCATCATTTCTATTCTTTTACATTGTTACAATCAGCATCATTACAATAGACAGGTCACAGAATGTCCATCAACGTCTCTCGCTGGTTTGTTTGTGACAATATGGACCGAAGAGGACCGAGAGACGCTGTGTACGTCTCTTATAGAGACATTACATCACATGTCATTTAACTGAGGCTTTTATCCAAAGCGACTTACAGCAAGTTTATTTCAACCACAAGGACACAAAGCCAGAGAAGAAGAAACAGCAAGTAGGAGGTGTGTCTCCGGATGTCATCACACAGCTCCTTCCACACAGCAAAGAGTGCTCAGAGACCTGTCAATCGTCGTGTAGCCCCGCCCTAAAGCGTCCCCTGCTTTATGGTCTGTTTGACTCTAAATGGACCATCATTCACTAAACAAACATCCCGCTGCGTTGAAGAAAACGTGAAACTGGCGGTTTAGAGAAGCACAGGGGCCGTTTCCTCCGCAGAAGCGAGTAGACGAGTGCAGACCTGCCCCCCCAGGACAGAGGGGGTTGCAGCAGGACTTTAATGAACACGCCAACTAGTCCAGACTCACAAAATGCCACGTTCCATCCAGGCCACGAGGCTCACGACGTGGGACGGAAATAATGAAACAGCCTGTGAAGAAGAAGGTAACAGAAGACGAGCTCTCCATTGTGCCACGAAGGCCCGTCTGTAATGAAGCGGCTGCTCCTTGTTGGAGGGTCTGTGGGTGATTGATGATGTCTTCTTTTAATCAGAGGGGTGATTCATCAGCCGCTTTATTTTGCTCCATTTCAGGTGTTTGTGACACATTGTTCCTGATACATTTCTAATCAGGAGGAGGAAAGTGCTGCTTCTCGTCTCGCTGTGCTTCTGCTGATCGCAACTCGGATCAGTTCCAGAAGTACAATAAATAAAGAATCTAATCTCAGCGTAACTGAAAGTAATGAGGACGCTCCCCCCCCCCCCCCTCCCCCCTCTATTCAGCCTCATTATGTTTAGAATATTGTTCTCAATAATACAATATTAAACCCCGGTCGGGAACAAGTCATGTGTTTGGCTCTGAGCCCGTCGTGTGAAGCTAAGCTAAAGCTAACCAATAAGGGAGGGGGGGAGGGGGGAGATCCTGGAGACATCGTTTCACAGTGTGGCCATCGAGTACACACCTCCTGTTTACAGGGTGGCCCCCGAAGCCCCCGACCCCCCGAGGGGACACGCAGTGCGACCCAGACACTTATTCACATTTCATTTCATTTCCAAGGTTGGGTTGCATGGAAACCGCTGCGTCCAACCCCCCCTCCCTGCGTCCAACCCCCCCTCACTGCGTCCAACCCCCACTCACTGCGTCCAACCCCCCCTCCCAGCGTCCAACCCCCCCTCACTGCGTCCAACCCCCCCTCCCAGCGTCCAACCCCCCCTCACTGCGTCCAACCCCCCCCCTCACTGCGTCCAACCCCCCCCTCACTGCGTCCAACCCCCCCTCTCTGCGTCCAACCCCCCCCTCCCAGCGTCCAACCCCCCCTCACTGCGTCCAACCCCCCTCACTGCGTCCAACCCCCCCCTCCCAGCGTCCAACCCCCCCTCACTGCGTCCAACCCCCCCTCCCAGCGTCAAACCCCCCCCTCACTGCGCCCAACCCCCACTCACTGCGTCCAACCCCCCCTCCCAGCGTCCAACCCCCCCTCACTGCGTCCAACCCCCCTCACTGCGTCCAACCCCCCTCACTGCGTCCAAACCCCCCCCCCCCCCCACTGTGTCCAACCCCCCTCACTGCGTCCAACCCCCCCTCACTGTGTCCAACCCCCCTCACTGTGTCCAACCCCCCTCACTGTGTCCAACCCCCCCTCCCAGCGTCCAACCCCCCCTCACTGCGTCCAACCCCCCCCTCCCAGCGTCCAAACCCCCCCCTCACTGCGTCCGACCCCCCTCACTGCGTCCAACCCCCCCTCCCAGCGTCCAACCCCCCCTCACTGCGTCCAACCCCCACTCACTGCGTCCAACCCCCCCCCCCCCCCACTGCGTCCAACCCCCCCCCCCCCCCCCCCCCCACCATCAGATCCTCTCCGTGCGTTCCACAGCAGGAATGTGACGCTGCTCCGTCCTTTCATCTGCTGCTGTGGACACGACTTTCCTTTATGTTCCACTGGGAGCGGCTATCCACACACACACAGACACACACACACACAGACACACACACACACACACAGACACACACACAGACACACACACAGACACACACAGACACACACACACACACGCACAGACACACACACGCACAGACACACACACACACAGACACACACACACACAGACACACAGACACACACACACACACGCACAGACACACACACACACAGACACACACACACACAGACACACAGACACACACACAGACACACACACACACAGACACACACACGCACTGTGAACAAGGACTCGTACAGAAGCGCTAACGCAGCAGCAGCGGGCGGCCGCTCGTACGTTTGCGCTGTCGACTCACCGCGGTCTAATTCAAATTAAGGGCCGCAGTAAATTTACGGCGCGAGTCGGCGATATTAACAGAATTAAACAGTAAATTTGAGCTTTTTGCCTCTCTGCTCTCGGTGCTCCGTCCGGAGGAGGAGGAGGATTTAATGCCCGGTGAACGCAGCTGTAAAGCTGTCGGTGGAATGGATACCTTCATTGTCCTGGGCGACAGAACGCGTCTCAGAGGGGACACTGGGGGGGGGGGGGGGGGTCTGACACAAGACGGCGTTCTCTCTGATGAAACAACACCAATGCAGATTTGTATGTACTTATTTAAATTGCTCCCAGTGACGTGTGTTGTGTTCACGTTGAATATGTTTAATAACTGGAAGACGGTCCAGCATCATTCCTGGTGGAAATGGGTTCTTCAGCCGGTCCCCAAACCTTCCTCTCTGAAAGTACAACTTCGTGACGAAGTCCCCTGCTTCATGGTCTGTTTGACTCACATGACTCCATGGACCATCATTCACTAAATGAACATCACGCTGCGTTGAAGAAGACTCAAAACTAGAGATTTAGAGAACCAGAGGGGGCCGATTCCTCCGCCACCGCTTCTCTCTCTTGCGCGTGACAAGCCGAGGCGTCACCATGGCAACCGCCCAGGACGTCTTGTTGGAATTTGTTCTGAGTGAACGTCGAGTTCCTCAAACATCTCCTCTCACCCCTTTGTCCCCGTCTCATGAATCAGCGTTTGCTTCTTTCTCCTTTCTCTTGTTCCCGGAATCCTTTTGTGTGTCGTTTTGTTTCCAGCATCAGATATGCACACACACACACACACACACACACACACACACACACACACACACACACACACACACACACAAACTCCTCAACAGGACTCTTGATCTCCGTTTAACGTCACATCCGTCACTCTGCAGTCTCAGAGCGTACACCTGTCAGGTGATCTCACACCTCCTCGGCCAAGAGGCCCTGGACACAAAATCGTTACCTCGTGTTCGTGGTAAGTAACATTTTCTCACTCGCGTCTCATCAAATGACCTTCAGAGTAGGCTGGACGCCTCGGGGACGGCTCGTCAAAATGAACCTTCAAACTAGGGCCCCATGTGCAGGCTGAGGAGACTAAGAAGGGTACTCAGAAGGCTGCTAGGAAAGCTACCAAAAAGGGTACTAGGAAGGCTACTAAGAAGAGCCCTCTTTCCTCATTCTGGCAGCAATGATGCTCGAATACCCTCAACTCTGTGACGTCGCCTTGAAGATTCTCCTCCCTTTCGCGTGGCCATGTTAGTGTGAGGCAGGACTCTCAGAAATGACTGCACTCAAAACGAAATATCGAGGATGATTTGATGTTTATCAGACGTTGCACCAAGAACTGAGGATCTTTGCAAGGCAAAGCAGGCTCAGGTCTCACATCAACATCGCCTGCCTGCCGGCTTCTGGAAAAAATGCTACTGAGGATGAACATACAAATAATAATAACAATAATTAATGTGTGGGCCTAAAAATAATAGCCCTGGGGCTATTACTTATCTACCTATCTATGCTAGGTGGTGAAGTGGGGGTGGGGATGGCGGCGGGAAGGGGGGCCCCGATTACCATGAACCAGCTTTGGGGGGGCCCACTTTGCAAAAGGTTGAGAACCCTGATCTAAGACGATTTGTACTGTGAGATCGAGAGATCTGAGAATCACATCGGAATGAAAGCAGGCAACTTCCACAGAGAGCAGGCAGCCAATGAGAACTGAGCAGAACAATGGAGGAGGAGGAGTTAGCTCCGACCCCCCCGCTGTGCTGTTTTTCTAGGTGGTGATTTTTTTGGGGGGAGTGAGTGTGTCTGCATGAAGCCATGAGACACACGAGAGCACTTTGTCCCCCTGTCATCAGACATGGTCGCCTCAGAGAAGACGTGAGACGAGCTGCTGTGATGGAACCAGGGAGAGCCTTCAGATGGAGATCCATTTGCTTTGCTTTGTTATCAGCGCTGAGTGAAAGATTTGGGCCGATGGACGGTACAAACTGGTCCTTGACTCCTTTGGCACCTGAACTAAGTCCACGGGAGCACTGAGGAGACGTTTCCTGGTCCAGCGCTGCCTCTGCTTCCTCCGGTTTCTGATCTCAATTGACTCCCGGCTGGATAACAAATCTCCTGTTCCCCCGCTGAGTCTGAACCCCGCGAGCCCCGATAATCACTCTCAGCCAGATGGCCCTGTGCTGAGCTGTGCAGCGAGACGGGGGGGCGGGGGGGTCCGGTGGCTCGCCTCCTCTTGGTGATCTCAAATATCGAACCGGTATCCCGTCCTCATTGTGGACTCGTCATCGCGTTGCTTCCACCGGATAGCGACGGAAGCGCCGCCGCCTCCACAGGAAGTGACAGGAAGCCAAACGTTTGGCTGGTTTCAGAGACTCTCCTCTGCAGGACGAGCTGTCACTTCCAGTTCAGTGCAGCGAAGCACTTAAGACCTTTAACCTAAGTAGCTCTATCGTTTGAAACTACGTAAGCAGTTTAGTGGAATGATCCCCACTAAGTGGTTTAACCCCCCCAGTTGCCCCCCCCCCCTCGCCCCTCCACGCGGCTCCGCCCTTTATGAGGATTGATTGAGTGATGTCATTTTATTTTGACATTATTCAAGTGTGTGTGTGCGTGTGTGTGTGCGTGTCTGTGAGTGTGTGTGTGTGTGTGCGTGTGCGTGTGCGTGTCTGTGAGTGTGTCTGTGTGTGTGCGTGTGCGTGTGCGTGTCTGTGAGTGTGTCTGTGTGTGTGTGTGTGTGTGTGTGTGCGTGTCTGTGAGTGTGTCTGTGTGTGTGTGTGTGTGTGTGTGCGTGTGCGTGTCTGTGAGTGTGTCTGTGTGTGTGTGTGTGTGTGTGTGTGTGTGTGTGTGTGTGTGTGCGTGTCTGTGTGTGTGCGTGTCTGTGAGTGTGTGTGTGTGTCTGTGTGAGTGTGTCTGTGAGTGTGTCTGTGAGTGTGTGTGTGTGCGTGTCTGTGTGTGTGCGTGTCTGTGAGTGTGTGTGTGTGTCTGTGTGAGTGTGTCTGTGAGTGTGTCTGTGAGTGTGTGTGTGTGTGTGTGTGTGTGTGTGCGTGTCTGTGTGTGTGCGTGTCTGTGAGTGTGTGTGTGTGTCTGTGTGAGTGTGTCTGTGAGTGTGTCTGTGAGTGTGTGTGTGTGTGTGTGTGTGTGTGTGCGCTTTCCGCCTGTGTTTGGGTCCTATTTGCTGAAGTCTTGAAAACAAGCTGCTACAGATTAAAGAGTGTATCTTCACAGCATCGTGGAGAGGAGGCTTTATGTCAAGGTGTTACTAACACACACACACACACACACACACACACACACACACACACACACACACACACACACGCACACACACACACACACACACACTACTCTCGTGCTGACAGGACGGCTTAGAAGCTTCATCACGATTCAGACTTCAGTCAACACTCAGTGGAAGATTAAGGTGGCTTTATTTGGACGACTCAAACAAGGAAACAGTGAATCCAAGAGGACTTCATGCATTAGACACACACACACACACACTGCACACACACACACTGCACACAGACACACACACACACACTGCGCAGCTCATGTACTCACACTTTCTGGCGACGGACAAACAGACTTCCTGTCTGTAGAACTGGAAATGGCGATTTGAGCTTTTCCGTGTTGCGTGTGGGGGGTTCCCCCCCCCCCCCCCGCTCCTCGACACGCTTCCCGTGTCGTAGAGGAGGCCACTCGACGTCAGGTGACTAAAATCACTCTGAGTCGTCGTTCTCGCCCCCAATTCAGGGTGTTTTTGTAGAGAAAACAAATGATTTTCATCGTCTTCTGTGTTCTGATGGAAAGCCTCGGATCCAGAAGCTCTTCAGGGTCTTTCAGGGTTTTTTGGGTCTTTGGGGTCTTTGGCCAAAGACGAGCTACAAGGACGTCTTCCACTCGTCCACGTCCCACGTGATCCAAACATGGGGTTTTGTGTAGTGAGCAGAACACAAATGTTAACACACATATCGTCATGCTTTCAATGACCTCTGGGTAGCGTTGGTTCCTGTGCATGCTGCACCGCATGAACAGCATGAACAGGAGCGGGAGGAAGGGGGAGGAAGGGGGAGGAAGGGAAGGGCGGGGGAGGCTTGGAGGGAGACTCTGCGGCTCAAGGTGTCCATTTCTTGCAGCGCTGACGCGCATAAAAAGTTTCTCCACTTCAATTTGTGCCAATCTGACTTTGGAAGAAGGGGAAATGCTTCCTTTCTCCACAGTGATCCGTCTTCAAAGTGGGCCTGTGTGCGCCGAGGAGGGGGGGGGGGGGGGGGGGGGGGGGGGGGGGGCGATGAGCGTCGGGGACGCAGTGAATTTGAATACAATGACATAAAATAAAGCTGGTTGTCGTGCTCGGCGGTTCTGCTCCGGCGGGCCTTTCCTTTTCTGTCTAAAGCTGCTCGACACAGTTCCGGATTTACCAAATCCTCCGAAGACGAAACGAACCCTGTCGCTTCATTGTGTGAGAGCCGCCGTCAAAGCCCCCCCCTGCACCCCCCCCACCCTCCTCCATCCTCCTCCATCCTCCTCCATCCTCCAGCTGGTCCTCCTTCCTCGCTGCTTTCAGACAGACAGGAAGTCAGGCTGCCGTTTGAGCTTTTAAGCATTTGGGGATTGGTTTCAATTTAATGTGGAGATGTAAAAAAAGGAAGAATCAATTTAAGAGAGCCGGGTCTCAGGGGTCACCTGGTGGAGCGAGCTGGGAAGAGAGAGAGAGGGAGGGGGAGGGGAATCATCAGGGGAACCTTCCCTGTAACCAGGGAGTCGGAGAGAATTAAAGAGGCTTTAATGTTCGAGTGATCTGTAACATTTCTCTCCAAATGAGAAAAGAATCTGAAAGACTTAATGAGGGACAAAAAAACAACAACAACAACTGAACCGAACTAGAAGAGAATGAAACTCGACTCCCCGTCGGCGCGAAGACGCCGATATGAGCTGTAACAGGAAAACGGCTTGATAATGTTTGGTCGGTTTAAAAGTGGAGCTTCAGACAGAATGAAAGAATATTTAAATATGAGTAAAACATCAAGTCGACGCTTCACTCAGGGTGTCAACAGATCACACGCTCATTTGAGTCAATACAAATTCAATATGAAAGAACATCCCCATCACAGGAAGGACTCGGCGCACTGCTGCTGCTTCTGAGGGAAACAGCATTTTTATTCTTTGAAAAAACGTGTATAAAAATCACGTCGAACAAACTGCAGATCCTCCAGCAGAGACCCGTCCACCATGGAGGACTCGACCTGAACCAGGACGGACAGAGAGAGACCCTGGGGAGAGACACACTTAAACCAGAGACTATATATAAGGAGACGTGCCACTTCCTCAATCCTCAGTACAACTCCCGTAGGAAAACCCGTAACGGCAGAGATGGCGGTTGTATGCGCATGTCCCGCCCCTCCCGCTGGAAAGCCAATCATCTGCTTTTTAACAGCCAAGCTGACGCATGCGCACAGCTGAGGTTTTGCGACAGCGGAGACGATGGCGTGACACCGGCATTCTGGATAGAGACGTAAATGAAGGTTGGTGTCGTGAAGCCTTGCGCATGCGCAGTGACAGTAACCGGTGGGGGAAAAGGCGTTTTAAACCTTATTTAAAACGCATCAAAAGTCATCAAACTCGATTTTTATCATATTCTACTGCTGTTTCTATACATGTGGTTTTAATGTCCCGATGACCCGTGAAAGTGCAGTTCTGACTCTCTGCCCATTGATTGAGACGGAGGCTGGTCTTGTTAGAGCTGCCTGGAGGCGTCGCCAAGATGGCGGCGAGTGGCGCGACTCGCCTAAAAGGACTTTGCTAAAACGTAGCTTAAATGTGGCTTTAGCTTGGATGTGTTTGATTGAGCAACACGAGGATCTCTGCTGTAAAGGTCCAACTGGATCACAGACGTCAGAGTGGTCGGACAGACAAACCGTAGAAAGGGCTCCTTTTCCTCCTGAAGGAAGCAGGAAGCAGGAAGGAGGAAGCAGGAAGGAGCTAGAATAGGACCGAGATGGCTGGAGATGAGACGAGCCCACAGCCAGACGCTGGGCGAGGACTTGAGAGACACAGAGAGACAGAGCGTAATTACAAGTGTCTCTGAGAGCCGTTTGATGTGAAGCCCCCCCCCCCCCCCCACCTGCTAGCAGCTAACATGACAGGCGGCAATAAATCCTAAACCTCTTTTCATTTGCTCCTGAACAAACGGAGGCGTTTGGATCCGTCAGGAACTCAAAAAGTCTAAAAATACCCGAAGGTTTAATTAGGCCGGCGATGACCCCGCTGAGGGGGGGGGGCAACCAAGAGGAGACAGAAGGAATAAACTGTAGAACAGAGAAGAAGACAGCGAGGACGATCAGCGGGGACCAGGAGCATGATGGGAAGTCCTCCTGGTCTCTGGGAGGCTTCCAGGAGAAAAGCAACGTGTGGAAGATAAAAGCTTCTGAACGTTTGAGAGGAACATTTATTCTGTGGAAACGTCTCCTGGCGGCCACGAAGGAGGTGCAGCCCCAAAGCAGCTTCTTCTTGCTCCAGCACCTCCAGCTCCTCGCAGAGTCACTCAATGGAGCGGAGGAGTGACGCGGAATGTGGAGGACACGAAGAAGTAGGAGTGTCTGCTTCCTCTCCCCCCTCCTCCTCCTTCTCCCCGCTCCTCCTCTCTCTCTTCCTCGTCCTCCTCCTTCTCCCCCCTCCTCTCTCTCCTCCTCTTCCTCCTCCTTCTCCCCCTCCTCCTCTCTCTCCTCCTCTTCCTCCTCCGTCTCCCCCTCCTCCTCTCTCTCCCCTCGTAGTCCTCCTCCTTCTCACCCTCCTTCTCCCCCCTCCTCTCTCTCATCCTCGTCCTTCTCCCCCTCCTCCTCTCTCTCCTCCTCGTAGTCCTCCTCCTTCTCCCCTCCTCCTCTCTCTCTCCTCCTCGTCCTTCTCCCCCTCCTCCTCTCTTTCCTCCTCTCTCTCCTCCTCCTCTGAGCAGAGAGCAGCTGGTAATTGAAGATGCTTGTCGCTCCTGCGGCCCTCAGGATCTCTCGGCTGCAGCTCCTCTTTAGCGCGTCATTTTGGGCTTCTTTTTTGTTCGCTTTCTTTCTTCAACCCCCCCCCCCCCTCCTTTCCCCCTCCTCCCCTCCCCTCCATCCCCCCTGCCCTCCCCCCCTCCCCCCCTCCTCCCTTTAACTCCACCAGCTCTTTTTTGAAATTGGATTTTCATTTGAGATGGACCAGAGCTCCCGTCGTGTTTATGCCGCCTTCCATCAATTCTCCTTTCTCTTTTTCTTCACTTCATTCCAGGCCGCTCCATCTCCTCCCGTGAATGATCTCCTCTCCGTCCGCCTCGGACAGGAGCTGCAGGAGAGGAGAAAGAAAGAGGTGGTGCTCCAGGTGGAGCCGGCTGGAAGGAGGAGAAGCTGAGGAGGGGACGTTCTGACCTCGTGAGTATTACATCACGTGGATTCATACGATTTATTCAAACTTGATTTGTTTCTCATCCAGATGAAAATAAATAAATCCCTCCAGGTAGAAACTTTTATTTATGTGGATGAGTTAAGAGAACCTCAAAGAAATCAGCAGAACATCTCATCTTCTTCTTGCAATACGTGAGTTATGAAGCCTCAACGAACACATAACGACACTATTATTTATATCCACATCTATGCAAGCACCTAAAAGCCAAAGCTGGAGAAAATATAACTAAACCCACTTAAGTAACATTTCATTTTTCTACTTGCAGTTTTCCTCTTAATCTCACGAGAAGTTTCCATTAGAAAATGCCTCACTGCATTTTTAAACATTTTAGAAAACCTACAATACCGATATTTACAAGATATATTTATGTGAATATTTGGCCTGTTTCTCCCATTAAGGTAACTTTTTGATTTAATTGGCGTTTTGCAGTCGGTCAACATGAAATCAATGAACTCTAACGTGATCGGAGTCAGACACTTCTCGTATAATTAGCTCGTCATCTCTGAGGATAGAAAACCATCTGACTTTGTGTCAGCTGCATTCTCTGTAGTGACCAGCAGGGGGCGACTCCTCTGCTCCCATAGACGTCTATGAGGAAATGACTCTACTTCTCTGTAGTGACCAGCAGGGGGCGACTCCTCTGCTCCCATAGACGTCTATGAGGAAATGACTCTACTTCTCTGTAGTGACCAGCAGGGGGCGACTCCTCTGCTCCCATAGACGTCTATGAGGAAATGACTCAGTAAACATTGTAAACATGAGTTTATGGTCTCAGTCTCGAGTTTAATGCAGCATGATGTTCATTTAGAGAATTATGGTCCATTTAGAGTCAAACAGACCATAAAGCAGAGGACGCT
>CM037920.1:470000-482500 GCA_021346845.1 Apeltes quadracus
CGGTTCTGATGTGAAGTTCTCGCTCTCTTCTGTTTCCCGTTACGTTGATCTTCATTTCTGCAGCAGGAAGCATCCTGAGCTCTATTCCACTAATTTAGAGTTAAAATCCTGATAATGTCTCCATTTCAACCTCTTCTGACACTGAAGATACTGAAGTTTAAAACATTTCTCTGCCTTTTGACAAAATGAATTCCCTTCAGCAGTTTCTGACTTGTGATTAAAGCCGGTTTGCTGAAGCAGAACTTTAAATTGTTCCTCAAAGGGAGAAGCTGTCAGCTGGAGTCAATGAAACACTGTGAGAACATTAGAAAGCAGCTGGAGTCACATGACCTATCAGTGCTGTCTACTCTATGGTCATGTGACCTGTTTTAGCGGTTAGCCTCTGCACGTCGTTGGGAGGAAGGTGGCGAGGAGCCCCTGGATGGCGGGGTGGGAAGCCCCGGGGGTTCAGTGCTTACTTCCTGCGGGGGCCATGAATGAGTTGATCACGGCGGGTGAAGTTAGTAGGTGGGGGAGGAGGCGGGTGAGGGATCACGCGCCCCCTCCTCCCCCCACCCCTTGATTAAGATGCATGCACTCGTGCTGCGACCGCTTTGTTCATTCATCAACATCGGCTTGATGAAGTAATCAGAGGGGAGATCAGACGCCGCCCAGGAATACTCCTCTGTACCCCCCCCCCCCCACCCCCCGGCGCTCAGCAGCAGGAAACCCCAACCCGAGGCCTCAGGCCCGTGTCCCCCCACCCCGCAGAGTGACTGTCCCTCCGTCCTCCTCCTTGGAATAAACAGGAGAATCCTTCCTGCGCTTCAAAGGGAGCGAGCGCCCCCCCCCCCCCCCCCCTCGCAGCCACGATGTTAATAAACTGTCAGCGTGTGGCACTTTGTAATTGGGTTTGTGCCTTGTTTAACAAAGAGCGATTGGATAGTTAGGAGCGCGAGCAGCAATCTATCCGCCGCTCCCGTGAAATGAGCCGAGTGTCTCATCCGTGAATGTGTCGTCCCGCAGGAGCAGCGTCTGAGATGTGTCTGTTATCCCGGGTAAATAAGCCGGGGCGCAGCAAGCAGCCCCCCCAAACACCACGCTGACATCATAAAGCATGTGTAGCGCCGCCATAAACATGACACGCCTCCCGCCGGAATGAGCCCGCGGCGCCTCCTCCTCACGTCATGTGATTTAAGGAGCCGAGAAGCTGCAGGCCGACAGCGGGACGCCAGACACGGTGCGTGCAGGGACATAGAGACTCCTGTAGGAGCAGGAGGTCTCTCCCTTAATGCAGGAGGAGCAGGTCTCTCCCGTAATGCAGGAGGAGGAGGTCTCTCCCTTAATGCAGGAGGAGAAGGTCTCTCCCTTAATGCAGGAGGAGCAGGTCTCTCCCTCCATGCAGGAGGAGAAGGTCTCTCCCTCCATGCAGGAGGAGCAGGTCTCTCCCTCCATGCAGGAGGAGAAGGTCTCTCCCTCCATGCAGGAGGAGCAGGTCTCTCCCTCCATGCAGGAGGAGGAGGTCTCTCCCTTAATGCAGGAGGAGGAGGTCTCTCCCTTAATGCAGGAGGAGCAGGTCTCTCCCTCCATGCAGGAGGAGAAGGTCTCTCCCTCCATGCAGGAGGAGCAGGTCTCTCCCTCCATGCAGGAGGAGGAGGTCTCTCCCTTAATGCAGGAGGAGGAGGTCTCTCCCGTAATGCAGGAGGAGAAGGTCTCTCCCTTAATGCAGGAGGAGCAGGTCTCTCCCTCCATGCAGGAGGAGGAGGTCTCTCCCTTATGCAGGAGGAGAAGGTCTCTCCCTCCATGCAGGAGGAGGAGGTCTCTCCCTTAATGCAAGGGGAGAAGGTCTCTCCCTCCATGCAGGAGGAGGAGGTCTCTCCCTTAATGCTGGAGGAGCAGGTCTCTCCCTCCATGCAGGAGGAGGAGGTCTCTCCCTTATGCAGGAGGAGAAGGTCTCTCCCTCCATGCAGGAGGAGGACGTCTCTCCCTTATGCAAGGGGAGAAGGTCTCTCCCTCCATGCAGGAGGAGGAGGTCTCTCCCTTAATGCAAGGGGAGAAGGTCTCTCCCTCCATGCAGGAGGAGGAGGTCTCTCCCTTATGCAGGAGGAGAAGGTCTCTCCCTCCATGCAGGAGCAGGAGGTCTCTCCCTCCATGCAGGAGGAGGAGGTCTCTCCCTTATGCAGGAGGAGAAGGTCTCTCCCTCCATGCAGGAGGAGGAGGTCTCTCCCTTAATGCAGGAGCATGAGGTCTCTCCCTCCATGCAGGAGGAGCAGGTCTCTCCCTCCATGCAGGAGGAGGAGGTCTCTCCCTCCATGCAGGAGGAGGAGGTCTCTCCCTTAATGCAGGAGCATGAGGTCTCTCCCTCCATGCAGGAGGAGCAGGTCTCTCCCTCCATGCAGGAGGAGGAGGTCTCTCCCTCCATGCAGGAGGAGCAGGTCTCTCCCTCCATGCAGGAGGAGCAGGTATGTGTCCCAGTAAACATAATAGCTCAAACAGACTTGTTGAGGAAACTTCACCGCTTCAGAAACATCTCTGCTCGCCTTTAGCGGCCACTAAGCCGACTGCAGGTCCGACCAATCAGCTGCCAGGCCTCCCTGTGGCCACTTCCTGCTGAGATAGAGCCATCAGCTCCGGCCCCCTCGCCCTCCCCCGTGAGGGGTGATGGGGGGACAGCAGAGCAGGTGACACCTCCGCCCTGAAGCCCTGGTCCGAGCAGCGTGATGCCTCATGGGGGAGACATCATGGTCCGTGGCAGAGCCGTGCCAGGAGGGAGGGGGGGGGGGGGGGGGGGGGGGCTGACAGCTGTCACAGAGTGACTTCTCAGAGGGAGGAAGCAGACGCAGGTGTTCTGCTTCTCTGCTGGTCTGCAGTGGGGAAGGAAGCACACACATGTTCATGTATGTGAGTGAGGGATTAGGACGCTTGGTTTGGACCTGGTTTGATCCTCTGCAGGACGACTGACGGACCTGCAGAGGACACAGACTCTCTGGACCACAGGACCTGTGGACTACGTGAGTCATTTCAAAGGACAGTTTACTGCGTTTTGACCTGTAACAGATTTGATTGGCAGATTAAACACCTGTCAAAAGACTCAATAAAGATTGGATTATTTCCATGGTGATGGTGTGTTTTTTTAGTGTTGTTGTTGTCAATTGTTGTTCTGCAAGGCATTGTGGGACGCTACTGTGCTTTAGCAGCCCACTCAGACATCAAGTGGATTCAGTGTTGATTCAAAAGCTCCACAGAATGAGTCTGCGATTCAATACGTAGGATGATGACTCATATATATATATATATATATATATATATATATATATATATATATATATATATATATATATATGTATATATATGTGAATCTACTTTCCTCCAGCTCTGTCACACACACACACACACACACACACACACACACACACACACACACACACACACACACACTGTCGGGAGTGAAGTGTCAGGTTAAGCAGAATGAATGGACTCGCTCTGAAACACAAATTGCAAAGTAAACAGATTAGAGTGAAAACAGACTCCTCCACCTCCTGAAGCCTCCATCCTCTCATCACGCATCCTCCCCCCGTCCTCACTGTCCCTCACTGTCCCTCACTGTCTCTCTCTGTCCCTCACTGTCTCTCTCTGTCTCCCCCTGTCCCTCACTGTCTCTCTCTGTCCCTCAATGTCCCTCTCTGTGTCTCTCTGTCTCCCCCAGTCCCTCACTGTCTCTCTCTGTCCCTCACTGTCTCTCTCTGTCTCTGCCCCCACCTCACCACCTCACCTGTAGTACATGTAGTAGTCTCTCTCTCTCTCTCTGCTGGAGACTTTTCTGCACTCTCCATGTTAGTGAACGGTCACACTCACAATCAATATGCAATTTCCCCTCGCGTATGAACCACGGAGCCGCTTGGAGGACGCTTCTGAGAAACGCCGCGTCTCCAAAGTGCCGCTAGAACTTTCCTAAATGTTCTACGTTCTGCCTCTTCATTTTGTGATGAAAAAGGAATCATGTTGTGGGCCGATTCCTCCACCACTTCATGTCTCCCACCCAGCACTTCCTGTCTCCCACCCAGCACTTCCTGTCTCAAGCCCACCACTTCCTGTCTCAAGCCCACCACTTCCTGTCTCAAACCCACCACTTCCTGACTTCGACCCACCACTTCAAACTGGAAAAGAATGTCTTCATCAGGTGTTTTTAACGTGGGTCTTTGCCTCCATCACAGGTGATGGAGGCGCATGGAGCAGAGAGGGTGTGCTGGTAACCACAAGGTTGCTGGTTCGGATCCTGTCTGCCCCATGTGCTGTGTCCCGGAGAAAGATACCTAACTGCTAATTGCTCCCCCGGGCAGAATGTTTAAGCCGTGGGTCAAAGTGGGATGTCAGAGGCTTTGGATAAATGACATGTAGCATAAAAGGCATGAAGCTGTTGGTTTAACACACATGAGCATCTTTGATCGCTACACCAGCTGTTCTTGAGCCTCTCGCTCTACGTGCTGGTCCATCAGCAGGCAGCCTGATGGACCAGCGGGGGGACGTGGGGGACGAGGTGAAGCATTCAGCAGACGAAGGACGGGAGAGAGAGGGAACCGGGGCAAAGGGTCGTGTGCTGCTGCCCCCCCCCCCCCCCCCCTCGCAGGGCGACGGCCCCCGGGGCCCAGCGTCAGGAGCCCAAAAGTCCAGCACATCACTCAGCGGACCGGCCCGGTCTCGTTTCCCGGGCAACAGGTGGATTTCAACAATACGCGTTGGAGAGGCTCACAGTGCTCTGGAACACAATGCCCCCCCCTCTGCCAAGCCGGCCTGCTAATGCTGCATTCAGGGACGGACGGCGGATTAGTGCGGTGCTGGACGACGTCCACGTCTCTCCTGCGGCTCCTGCAGGATGAGAGGGGCGGGGTCATGTGGTCATTTAGGATCCCTCCAGTGTTTTAATTAACGCCAGCTTAAAAACGAACACAATTCCTACCCAGAATGCCTTTTGTTTTGTGCTCCTGGTAATCCCCCCCCAGCAGTGGGATTACCAGTGGGACACTGGCCTGATGGTCCTTCGCTCTCATTTTGTGGGTAACGAGAGCCGTCGTGAGTGAGGGAGGTCAGGTGGTAAAGTCACCTGACTCAGGTAAAATTGTGTTGTAACAATTATAGAGACAAATTAAAATAATCTGGCAATGACAAAGAAAACAAATGGGGAATATTTTAAAAAGAAATGCGGATTAATATGAAGGTTTGTGGGATTCAGGGGAATGAAATGAATGAATCTGGGACTGAAAAATGCATTTTCGTCCAGACACAGTTGAACATCTACAGCAGCTTTAGTCTGAGTGAAGGCCCGGACTTTGAACAGGTTTGTTGTCTGCTGCGCTGCTCTTGGGGGGGTTGAGGCTCGCTGTTGGACTGCAGATCTCAGACGGGGAGAAATAATATTCATATCTGATTCCTTCTTTTAGCTCTTCATCCTGAGCGAGGAAGAGACGGACGATGTCACACAGCAGGAAGGGTGTCAATCAGCCTGTCAGCCCTGCGTATATGTACGTATACATACACATATATATATGTATATATATATATATATATATATATATGTATATATACATGTGTATACCATATGATGTGTATGTATACTGTACGTTTGTGTGTGTGTGTTCAGTGCAAATGGTTAACACACGTTCATGTTCTTCCTATTTGTGCTGGAGGGAAACTATGTTATAAAAGTTGTCAACTGAAGAAAATATGTGATATATTTCTTAAATAAGAAATATGAGTGTGGTGAAAAGGAACGTGAGGCTGCTGAAACTCCTCGAACTGAAACCAAACCGAGGAGAAAGAAACTCCTGCAGGCAACAGCTTTCTGTTGTTGAACCATACATCTACTGAGGCTGCAGAGGCTCAGCAGGCTGTGAGCTGAAGGGCCTCCAGGAGGAGGAGAACCACCACCTGAGCTGAAGGTTCTCAGCAGGAGGCTGTGAGCTGAAGGGCCTCCAGGAGGAGGAGAACCACCACCTGTCCCTGAGAGTAGCGTGTCACCTCGAGCCGCCGGCCTGATTGGATGACTTTGATTTGAATTTTTATTTTATTTATTTGTACAGATTTGATGTCCTTCTGTCTTCCTCCCGTTGTGTCAGCTGGAGCCCTCAGGGGCAGGAAGCTGCGACAGTCCGCGGCCTCGAGCCAGACGACAACCCGTCCTCCTGCTGCTGTGCCCGCCCATGCTCATGGGGGGGGGGGGGGCTTAACGGTGATATGATGTGTTATCTGCCGACTTCCACATTCATAAATCTTTGAGATCGGAATAGAAGCGGCTTGAAGGGCTCGGGGGGGGCGAGGGGAGGGGGGGGGGGGGTCTGAGTGGCTCAACGGGCCGCTAGCTGCATGCTAATGAGCTCATGCACGAGGAACCAGCGGAGCACGCCTCCGCCACGCAGCGCACCAGTATCAATCCCCACCATCTATATACATGTATATGTATATATATATATATATATATATATATAGGTATATATATATACATAGCAGACCTCCTGTGGCCGGCGTGTGCTGCTTGGTGTGTTTAATACTTTGTTCTGCACCGAACTAAACACAACCTCATTAATACGATCAGAAAAAGATGTAAGAAAGGTTCAGAGGAGAATATGAATATTCCACTGCGAAATAACAACATTTAAAGTAGAGGAAAGCCTTTCACGCTAGTTAGAGTGCAGTGTGGCTGCATGTGTGTGTGTGTGTGTGCGTGCAAACTGCAGCGTGTGTTGGCTGGAGATTGAGTCTCTCTCTCTCTCTCTCTCTTCCCTTAATTCATTTTCCTTCCTCTGATTTATCTTGTTTTCCCTGTCTTGTCTGCTCATGTCCAGATAAAATCCTCCAAATTGCATCAGCCATCCCTCTGTTTCAGGCTATATCGTAGTGCAACCAAAAAATAATACATGTGGTATCTCTTAGGTTTGACTTACCACACCATCTATACAGCCGACCACTTTTCATGTCATTGTTCAGACGACACGAGGCTTCGTCTCCACTTTGTGGAACGTCCTGGAAAGTCACAACTTGTTACTTTCTGGTTTCCATTTAAAGGAGCTTGTTAGCTCCGTGTTAGCACAGCGTTAGCTACAAGGACATTTGTTAATTCAGTCATAACTTTGGTCCAGACCTGAAAGAGAAGGAAGAATTTAGTTTAATGAAATGAAGGCTGCATTCTGGCGCCATTATGAGAACAAAGCTATCAGTCCAGCTACGCTACGCTAGCTGCTGACGACTGATGGTCTCATTACTTGGCCTGACACTGCAGAGGATGTGCTGGTTCACTTTTACACATCACAATTATTCTGCTCTTCTGTTGCTTCTCTCTCACAACGATGATGTTTATTCAGGCAGAGCTGTTGGTTCGACCGCGTCGCCGACAAACCTACTTTAGCTCACTCTTCCAAGGGAAACATATTTTCATGTTTCAATATGGGAGCATGAAGCTCCTGGTTGTGTTGAACCAGCAGAGCTCACGAGGAACACGACTTCACACCTGATCAATAATCAGGGCGGAGTCAATAAGCAAGGAATTTAAACCAAACAGGAAGGGCACGAGAGAGCTCCTCCTTCTGTTCCTGCGTCTCCTGCGTCATTGATTGACACATCCCAACAAGCGACGGGGCCCCGGAGGCCCGGCGTGTGTCTCCTTCACATCGTTAGTGGGAACATCAGTCATTTCCATCATGAATACGGCGGCGTCCCCCGACAGGCGTCTCATCGCGCTCCCCACATCCATCCGGGGAAATGAGGGTATTAGACGGGATGCGGGCTCTCGGGGTGAGGCGCCGTGATGAGAGGGGGGAGGAAGGGAGGTAGCTAATTACCCCTTTATTACTAGGGACCGAGCCCCCGTCCCGGGAGGACTCGCCTGGCCCTGTTTGAGACGAGCCGGGTCAGGCACGTCTCCTTCAGAGGTCCTCCTCTCACGGAACCCAGGAGAACACACAGAAACGGGATGCAAGTCCTCTAGAATCAGAGCAGGCCGTCTAGACGAATGACATCATCGGTCCTCCAATAATCAATCAGACACCTCCACAACTCATCGGATTCACTTCAAAGGGCTTTGGAAGCAACAGAACGACCAGTAATACAACGAAACAGAATAAATTACAATGAAATCAAAACACAAAATGGGGTAAAACAGATTTAAAGAGAACAGTAAATATCACAAGAAGACAAAATCAAAAAATCATCGAGGTTTAGCCATAAAAAACCGTAATACTTTTAGCTAATGTTCAGAACCTTTCTGGTTCATCAGAGAATATTATGATCGATATGAATACAGGTAACCATGACGACTGTGCCCCCTTCCTCCCCTTCTCGGCTGCGTCAGCGCTCGCTCAGCACAGCTTTGGATTAATTGCGGTTGATTTATTGTGTTCTTCTGTAAAGCAGGAAGCCGGGCGATACATCATCAGCACACATTCCGAGTGTCCGAGCCGCTGATGAATGCTGGCGCTAAAATGACGACGTCAGCCGCTTCTCGCTCGCCACAGACGGCCGACGGATCACCGGCCCCGAGCCGGGCCGACCAATCACAGGCGGGTATTCTGAGTCTGAACACACAGTCGAGTTACAGCCCACAGACGTTCTCATTTCAACCCAACCAAGAAGGTCTTGTTCGTCTGGTTGGATGAAATGCATTTGTGCTAAATGACATGTGAAGAATCCTCATGTGAGTCTATTTTGCAAAGACGTGTTGGCGTGAACACGACTGAGACTCCACACACTCTTCACTCACTGCTGCTTTATTGATTCGACACAAAGGTTTATTGATAAGAAACCTTCTTTCATCTAATGTCTGAACCGAGACAAAAAAACAAACACGATCTGTCGAGCAAAGGCGACTTTTAAAGCTTCTTTGAAATGGAAAAAAAACAACATTAGCCGTCTATATTTGCCTCGTGCATATAAACACGAAACAGAGTTCGGCCCGGATGAATCACCAATCAAAGAGAGGTTCCTCTTTCTCGTGGCTAATGGAGACCCTGGAGGACCTTTGACTTCCTGTTTGTGCTCTGCACAATGAGCCCTTCTGCTCGCCGATAAAGGACCTTAAATGAAATATATATATATATATATATAAATATATCTGTTGACAGCTGCTGCCTGCTGCAGGCGGCCATGGCTCACCGGGAGAAACATGACAAATGAAAAAAGCATGTGAGTATATCTGTAGTATTCCTGTTCTACTAAAATCAAAATACCAAAGTACATAAAGTATTACATAGGTAACATTTGATTCATGTTTTAGAGTAGAAGTTCAGGGCACACTTCCTTAGTTTTTGAATAAATGAACGTATTTCTAGTTGCGTTGCTCACAGGACTCCATCTTCTTCTTCAGCACCACGGACAGCGTCGAGGATTCCTCCTCCTTGAGTCATGTGACTGCAATTGGCGCGATGCTGTGACTGGACACTGTCTGTGACGCCTGGTAGCTCAGAAGCACAGACAGTCAGTCTGTGAGCTTTGCCTGCGCGTTCTCTCGACTTCCCTCCCCTCAATGAGACGCCATTTGTCACACATCTAACGTGTTATGTTGACGGTTTGGGATTAAATCGTTCAAATAAACAGAAGCACTGCTAATGTCTCTTCCCGCTCTGACAGGATTTGAATCAGTCCGTCGTTGTGCAGTCCGCGGATCCTGCGTGCGTCTATTTAGCCGGTGCATTTGAACGTTTGAACGGTGCACGGGAACGCGCGTTCGGCTGAGGGCAGCTGACAACACCTCATGAAGCAGGCAGAGATCGTTTCTGACGTTGGTCTTCCAAAACATTTCAAAAGATGTTCCAGAATAATAACCAATGTGTTTATGAATATATTTCTGAGCGGTGGATCGCGATGGCGGTTTGACGACCTTCACTCCACAATGAGCCCGTTTTAAAGAAGCTCCCCCTGCGAGCCGTCTGATAACGAAGGCCTGCTTGTTGTACTGAAGAGGGGAAATAAAGAGAATAGCGGACATGTATTCCGGCTGAACATCAGGTGAACATCACCTCGACTGGATCTGCCCTCAGGCCGGCGGCCCGGCGTCCCACAGATGATCCATATCGATCTACCTCACCTACCGCAGCTGGGAGAAACAGGACGTCCAACGGGCATCATTGCGGTATCCACGGCGACAGTGGGACTCTGAGCTCCGGGCCGACGTGGGACGGAGCCCCTCGGGGGGCCATCTGCTGCACAAAATACCTGATTGTGGTAAACAAACACCGGCTGCTGCTGCGGAGCCCGATTCACAAACCAATCAATGAGGGATCGCGCTCTCCGAAGCGTTCGCTTCTCTGCCCCATAAAGGGCTGTTGATTGGAGATTGATCGCGGGTTGGAATTAAAGCGCAGCGGCCCCCTCCTCTGCGATCTGTGCCGAGCTCGATTCACTGATGGAAGATGACAGAAAGAGGAGGACACTCCAAAGAAATCTCCGTCTCCACAAGTCATCTATTCTGTCAAAAAGTCATTTTCTCTTCAATCAGCCGATCGTCTGAACGCGACAGGAAGTCTACATTCATTACCTGCCCGCTTTGCTGTGGACTTTTAATGCAGATAGGTTTTACATGTCTGCTTTGTTTCACCTCATGATGACGATAAAACTTCTCTCTTAAATCGCTTCTTTGTTTTGCCTGAGTCTGGTTTCCATGGTAACGTGGCGTTCACCACCTGGCCGTGCTGTGGCGAGGGGCGGGGCTTGATGGGGTTCTCTGTCTCCGTACCCCCCCTGAGGCAGAGAGAGTTCTCTCTGAGGCCACGCCCCCCTGTCATCAATCTCTGATGCATCATTTACCGGGTCGCACTTAGAACACGGACGCAGATCATGACGAGACATCGGATGCCTCATTTCACAATATGCAGAACCCCCCCGGCCGAGGTGAGCTTTAATCGACCCCCCCCCCCCCCCCCCCCCCATTACCCAGAGGCCCCGGCAGAAGAAGCTCCACCCGTCACACGCTCATGTTTGGACTTTTCACGGCCAAATGAACTCAATTTTACAACAACGCTAACTTGATCTGAACCAGAAAATGGAGCCACGCGCCCGGAAAATCCCCCAGCATGCCTCTCTCTCCGCGCCCCCCCGGGAGCCTCGCAGCATCGCAGGACAGATTCCCGCTCACACCCGTCTCCTCTGCGGGAAACAGAAACCAAGTGAACTCATCCAGAAGCTGATTGATCCTCTCGTTGTCCTCTGAAATATTCACGTCCAAACTGTCTTTGTTCCAGATGTGATTCTCTGCATCGCTGCTCTTCACTTGTGTTCCAACCCTGAAATAACTGCTCTGACATTTGGGCTTCAACAATATAAAAAAGCTGCTTTCTCCGTTTTGTGTACTTGTAGTAAAGATTCAGATTTGATTAAAATGTTTGAAATACCAGCAACATCAGAACGAATGGTTTGTGATTGGAAGCACATTTTGGTGATGATGCTTCTCTTTCCGAACGCAGCATCTTTACAATGTTAATAGTTTTACTCATTTCTTCTTCTTCTGCCAACAGACACATTCACAAGGATGGAACGAAAGAGGGGAGAAGCATTGTGAAGCCGCGATTACCTCTTTGAATCTTTGAGATACGTTAAAAACCTGACGCGTAACCACGGAGCCAGCTGCAGGTAACCATGGCAACGGGGCAGATGCTGCAAGCCGGCTGGGGAGACTTTCAGAACCGGGATGCGGCTACAAGAAGCTTGTGAGAACAATTTCATCAAAAGAAAGGACGAACGGGCGCAGGGTAATGAAGGCGTTAAATCTCCATCATTTAGACCCGGCCCGCCTTAGAAAACCCGGGACGCGGCTCAACGCCGATGATGTCACGCCCCAGAAACACTTTCATCATCCGACAACTGAAGGTTTTCTGTTAATTCTCCCTGTGATTCAGTCATTTCACCCCCCCCTCCCCCCGCCCTCCGCTCGTTTTTCTATATCTGCTGCCATTATTTTGTTGGCACTCCCACATGTCTGCTCGTGTCAGTGTCATCACGCTGAGACGTACAATTGAAGCACTTGAGATTCCGGGCGGCGGCGCCTGGTCCTATCGGGTCGGCCATGCGCCGCTCGCCCTCTGCTTATGTTTGTTTAATACTCGGTGGAGTTGTCTGCCCGGGATTGGGTGTCTGAGGTGCGATGCTGAGAGATTTCCAATTGACGGGATGGAGAGGACGGGAAGGAGGGGGGCGGGGGGGGGGGAGAAAAGAGAAGAGGCCGAGTTGATGGGCGAGCAAAGTGTTTTTGGAGCAGAAAGCACCGGGCCGAGTATTTAGCACAGAGAGGCGGCCGGAGCCGAATGGAAGCTGAAAAGGCTCCAGTGGAGAGCTGGGAATTCATTCTCCATGAGAAATTGCACATTTCTCCACCAGCGCGTTGAGCCGCGCCGCTGAAATCCTTTTTTTAACTACAAAAGGTGATGAAGCTCAGCATTAAGATGATGAAGGGAACTCCGGTTTGCTGCCGCTGCTCCTTTGAGCAAGACGAGTGAAACGCTGTTTCTACCTTCCAGATTCCAGGTGAGTTCCTGCTGGAT
>CM037920.1:487500-537500 GCA_021346845.1 Apeltes quadracus
GGGGGGGGGGGGGACGACACATCAAACCATACGCAGCTGCGTGGACACGCCTCCCGTCTGTCTGGTTTATTTGCTCCGGTCAGGAAGCTCATGACAAATCACAACGAACTCCCAGCATGCCGCAGCTCGCCCTGCTTCTCTCTGTACCGAGGGGGGGCGGCTGTGTTTAGCTGTCACTGCAGGGGGGGGCACCGGTCTCTGCCGGTGACTTCTTGAGACCAGCCTGCGAATAATTGAGCATCGGGTCTCTGAGCGCCGCCGGCGCTGCGTTTCAGCCGCTCCCTCGAGGCCAAACGAACCGCAACAACAGCGAAGCAGCTGTCACTCCACATCTCCCGGCGCCTCCTGCAAGCCGCTCCTGCACGCCGCTCCAGCACGCCGCTCCTGCACGCCGCTCCTGCACGCCGCTCCTGCGGCGGCCTCGCTCACTCTCAGGTCTCTGAGGTCCGCCGCCTGCCGCAGGCCTCACCTGCACGCCGCTCCCGCTGCCCAATTACCCACAAGTCCGTGGGGCCCTTCATCACCCGTTGGCCAAAGGGCTTCGTGTGGAACTTCGTGTAGACCGGGTGGAACCGGAACACCTGACCAGGAGCCCCCCCCCCCGCCCCCCTCCGGCGCCGCCTTCAGGGGGATCAGAGGAAGATCAAAGATGTTTGATATATAAGTGATCATTTAAGTGATCTTTTTTTACTGTATCAGAAACCCTTGAAGCATTTAGTTGTTTTTAGTGGGGGGGCGGGGGGGACCAGACAGATGCATGCTGGGAGAGTTTATCGAAGCTGCAACCATCTCCGGATGTTTCTCATGATTTATTCTGATTTTAGAATGTGTGTGTGTGTGTGTGGGGGGGGGGGACCTAATCAATCCTCTCCTGCAGCATCGCAGCTGAACAACCGGCGGACGAATTAAGAGAAGGAGCTTCCTCCATGCAGGAAGCAATCTGTTGAGGAGGCTGATAAAGGGGCATGGGGGTGATAGGGGGGGGCGGGGGGGGGTGGTACTGGGGGGGAGATGAAGGAGGCAGAGAAGCGCTCAAAGAGTCATGACGCAGATCGATGGACCTGATCAGCCAACAAATCTTCCTTCACGTATTATAAGAAATCATCAAATAAGTGGATGTTGAACTCGCAGTGTGAGAGCTGCAGTGTGGAGACTCTCTGCGCTCCGGATGAACACAAATCAACTCCACGCTCTGATTGAGTATGAACAGAAACTTCAGACATAAAACAGAAGAGAAGAGAAACCAAGAAACAAAAAGCCGTTTGATCCGCCGCATCACTTCCTGCGGCTGCAGCCAGCTCGCATCATAATGCTTCTGATTTAAGCTGCGTGTCATAAACAGAACAGCGGGGGGAGGAGAGAGCGATCTGCTTTGTATCTGGGGGGGGCGGTGAGGAGGAGGAAGAGGACGAGGTGGAGGAGGAGGAGGAGGAGGAAGAGGAGGAGGCCCCCAAGACAGGGTGGATAACAGAGAATTGATGTCGTCTCCGAGAGGCCCTCAGCTGGATGTGATTCTCTTAAAGTGGCGGATCTCTAACCGGCTGTTGGGAAGCCGGATGTGGGCGGCCGAGGGGGGATGGGGGGGTGGGGGGGTGGGGGGGGCGGGGGGGGGAACAAATGCATAATTAATGAACGAAGCCCTGCGGCTACACGGAGACAAAACTCCTCTTAATGTTTGACTGTTAATGCTTCACGATTTGAACCGCTGCGTTCAAACGGTTCGACAGGTGATGATGATGATGATGATGGTGATGGTGATGGTGAAGAGGCCTTTTCTGCCTCACTGGGACCATTAAGAGCACAGATTGACAGCATGAAGATCGACCTCCATGAATAAAACAACATCTGACTTTACGAGGAAGCAAACTAAACCTCTGAATGAAGGACACGCTTTGGTCCCGCCTCTTTTTTGCCGCGACTGGACGGTTGGGTAGAAGAAGGCGGAGCCTAGCACAGGTTTGTAACCCTGGATTCATGTATTCATGAGGTGACAGATTATAATTCAACCCAATAAGAGGTTTCCGCTTGTAGTGACTGTAGAGAAAAGCGCCCCCCCCCCCACGCCGGCTCTACGCAGCCGCCCTGCTCTGAGGATGTGAGGGGGAGGGAGAGGGGAGGGGGGGGGATGGGACCATCGTGACCATCCGCCGCCTCCCCATCTCTAATTGCTCCTTTCATTTGCATAGAAATAACATTTTGGGATGACTGCCCCCCCAACCCCCCCCCCCCCCCCCCCCCATGAGCCCCAGGCCTCATTTTAATATCGCCGCCACTCATGTAGTTTTATTATGTTTCATCAAACAATCGAACAAAAAGCGGGTAATGACACAATTGACCTACAGGGGGGCGAGGCCATCCAATTGGAGGAAGGAGGAGTTAGCAAGCAGAGCAAACGGGCCTTTAGAGGCTCAGGTGGAGCCGAGCTCAGAGCTTCAGATGCAGGTGAGCGACCCCTCAGGTGACGCAGGTCAACCCTCCCCCAGTGGGAGGGGCCCCAGACGGCTTCATTTCTCGTTGCTGTGGCGGTAGGCCCTCGGTCCTGAAGGACACCTTACAGGTGGGTCTTTAGGGTCCCACTTGGGTTCCAGGTTTCTACTGAAGGTCTACCCTTCTAAAGGTTTACCGTGTGTCTGGATTCACCTGCAGTCTTTACTCAAACCAATCAAAGTCACTATCTCAACCTAACGAACTACTAATATCATCCTCATGGTGGTCTCATGGTGGTCCCGTGGTGGTCTCATGGTGGTCCCGTGGTGGTCTCGTGGTGGTCCCGTGGTGGTTCCGTGGTGGTCCTGTGGTGGTTCCGTGGTGGTCCCGTGGTGGTCCCGTGGTGGTTCCGTGGTGGTCCCGTGGTGGTCCCGTGGTGGTTCCGTGGTGGTCCCGTGGTGGTCTCGTGGTGGTCCCGTGGTGGTCTCGTGGTGGTTCCGTGGTGGTCTCGTGGTGGTCCTGTGGTGGTCTCGTGCTGGGCGCTCTTGTAGAATCTTGACGATTCTGTAGATCTGAGTAATCAGATGACAAGTCTCTTTGGCTCCGCCCCTTTGCACCACATGAAGACAAGAGCGGAACGACAGAGGGGCTTCATGTTCTCCCTAATCATCTCTTTGTGAGTTTCTTCCAGCAGCTTCCTCCACTGACCCCCCCCCCCCCCCCCCCCCCACACACACTATGCTGAAACGATTATGCAGGCCTTCAGAGTGGCGGTGGCAGATAGCGAGAAGGGCCGAAGCGCCGCGGGGGCGGAGCCAGCCCGCCTCAACCCGGGCGGAGTCCTAAAAAGCGTAATCTCCTAAGAAGTGCGCCGCCTGGGGAGCGCTGGGACGCCGAGTCCAACTTTAAAAGCTTTTTCTGCACACCACATCCCTTTATCACAGACGGGCCATGTGCTGCAGGCTGAAAGCCCCCCAGAGGAGCCACGGGGGGGGGGGGGGGGGGCATGCGTGTGCATTTGTGCTGCATGTTTCTTTTCTCTCAAATAAAACAACACTGAATATTTCATGTTGTGAATTTCCTTTAGTATAATGCAGCTTTTGTTTTAACATGCTTTTCCCCCGCCGTCTTTAATAATGAAGGGGGGGGGTGAGGGCCGGGGGGGGGGGGGGGGGGGGGGCAGGGGTGAGGGCCTGGGGGGAGGGGGGGCAGTGGAGGAGGAAGCACACTAACACACTCATCCATATCGCAACGCGTCTTCAGCCGTGCTTTGGTCTTCAAAGGACCAGTTTAGGTTGTAAAAAATAAATTGTTGTTTATAGAAGTTCTTTCCCCTTTGACCTCCAGAACAACATGAACGGAGGTCAATCCACCTGATCGGGACAATATAATAAATCTACAAGTTTAAGAATCCTGCTGCAAAGCCTAAAGGTCGTCTGCTCTTCTTCTGTGTGTAAGAGCGCTAGCAGTGTTAGCCGAGGGGGCGAATGAGGGTTGTTACCACGACGATGTCCTTCAATGAACCGACAAATGCTCGAGGGTTTCTGATGGAGCGACGACACCTTCATGAATGAAACGTTCCAGCTGCAAAAGAATGCAAAAGTCAACATCCCCCTCGGGGAGTACTTTCATTCAGGAACACGTGGAACCCCGACGGAGGGAGCAACAGATCAATAAACCCGGCGTTCACAAATCACCAAACAAGAGGCCACGAGAATAAACAACCAAGGTTGGTTTTCTTACTGAACTATTCAGAAGCAGGCGGCTTTTCAGGGGTCGAGGTTTTGATAATGGGGAGAAATTCTCTTTCAATAAAATGGTTTTACGATCTCCGGCCTCCAGCAGACAATCACACTCGCTCCAATGACGGGGGGGGCGCAGGTGCAAACCGGCTGAAGGCCTCGCGTGTCGGTCACTTGTCCATCGAAGCCGCGTTGTGTTTCTCTCTGCTGCTTCGTGCGGATTTAACCTCAGCACCCCGAGCGCTGGAAAACACACACAGACGTCTTTGGAGTCCCGACTCGGTGGAATCAAAGGGAGCCTTCGTCTCGCCTCCTTCCAGCGGCTCAGAGGCCTCCAGTCCAACGATATCAAAGGGACGAAAACACGGCACAACAAGAGGACGCCGGCTGGAGGCGGGACAGGAAGGAGGAGGACGGAGTGACACGTGAGAAAAGGTGAATGTCCCCTTTGGTCTCAATTTCCTCCAAATGCTTACAGGCGCACACGGAGGTGTGTTACATCAGCGAGCAGCACAACCGTCAGCACTCTGAGAAAAGGGACGTTTGTTGTCCTTTTTGAACAGGAAGTGACTATATTTGGACTGAGGAGAGAGTAGAGACGCCGCATACGTCTCTGGTAGAGACCTGTCAATCATTGTCTAGCCCCGCCCTAAAGCGTCCCCTGCTTTATGGTCTGTTTGACTCCACATGGACCATCATTCACTAAATGAGCATCATGCTGATTGAAGAAGACTTGAAACTAGAGACTGAGACCATAAACTCATGTTTACAATGTTTACTGAGGGAACAAATCCAGAGAGAAGTAGAGTCATTTCCTCATAGACGTCTATGGGAGCAGAGCAGTCGCCCCCTGCTGGTCACTACAGAGAAGTAGAGTCATTTCCTCATAGACGTCTATGGGAGCAGAGGAGTCGCCCCCTGCTGGTCACTACAGAGAAGTAGAGTCATTTCCTCATAGACGTCTATGGGAGCGGAGGAGTCGCCCCCTGCTGGTCACTACAGAGAAGTAGAGTCATTTCCTCATAGACGTCTATGGGAGCAGAGGAGTCGCCCCCTGCTGGTCACTACACAGGATGCAGCTTTAACTTCACTTATAAGAACAAAACAGTGTGTATGCAGCTGCTCTACATCCTCCTGCGGTCTATTATGCTGTATTTGTGTTAATGTAACACATGACAGCAATAACTACCTTTTCATTTTCTTTCGCAGGGTCTCAGGTAATTTACCCATAATCCCCTGTGTTGGCGGGATCTTTACGGGTGGAGGAGTCAATTGCATCTTCTCAGGGTCACCTTGCACGGGGATGAAAGAGCCTTCCTCTCCCTTTGTTCCCCTCCAGAGCTGATGAGAATAATCTACATGCCGCAGACAGAAAGTGGGAAGACGGCGCGTCGCCGCTTAGAGACGAGACGCCATGATGCAAGCGTGAGGCAACTCGCCTAATACGCCGGCCAACCATTCGGCAACTGGGTGCAAACCCTCGGTGAGCTCAGGTGGCGCGGCTTGGCTGGGCGGGACGGTGGGGGGGTCTTTTGTCTCTTTCTTTTAAGCAGCGGTGTCACTCTGCTTCCAGGCCTCTGACGCCGTTGTCACTTCCTCTTCCTGCAGAAGCAGCGAGCGATGAGACTCGAGACGACGCCACCGCCCGAAAATAAACGTGGAATTACACTCTTCATTGTGTTTGCTGCTGGTTTTTAAAGGATATTTACAATAAA
The DNA here is from genome assembly GCA_021346845.1 of Apeltes quadracus. Lineage (NCBI taxonomy): Eukaryota > Metazoa > Chordata > Actinopteri > Perciformes > Gasterosteidae > Apeltes > Apeltes quadracus. The sequence goes on from CM037920.1 coordinate 493,385, forward strand.
CCTTATCTGGTCTGCTAGATTCTGGTCTGTGGTCTTCTGGATTCTGGTCTCTGGTGTCCTGGATTCTGGTCTGTGGTCTTCTGGATTCTGGTCTTTGGTCTCCTGGATTCTGGTCTCTGGTCTCTTGAATTCTGGTCTGTGGTCTTCTGGATTCTGGTCTCTGGTGTCCTGGATTCTGGTCTGTGGTCTTCTGGATTATGGTCTTTGGTCTCCTGGATTCTGGTCTCTGGTCTCTTGGATTCTGGTCTGTGGTCTTCTGGATTCTGGTCTCTGGTGTCCTGGATTCTGGTCTGTGGTCTTCTGGATTCTGGTCTCCTGGATTCTGGTCTTTGGTCTTCTGGATTCTGGTCTGTGGTCTTCTGGATTCTGGTCTGTGGTCTTCTGGATTCTGGTCTCCTGGATTCTGGTCTCTGGTCTTCTGGATTCTGGTCTGTGGTCTTCTGGATTCTGGTCTGTGGTCTTCTGAATTCTGGTCTTTGGTCTCCTGGATTCTGGTGGGGGCATCCAGCAGCTCTGTTCTCCTGTTATTCATGTATAATAAAGCAGGAGGTATAAAGAGCAGGTCGCCCCCCACCCTCCCCCGCCCCGCCCCCCCTGCGCTCTCCCCCCCCATGAACGGTGATTTATTTATCATGTAATGTTCTTCACTTTCCATCACAACAAAAACAGCCGTCTCCTCCGGAGGTTCGTCCAGCTGGTTTTTTCCAGCTAAATTTTCTTTTGAAAACTGAATGTCTTAGAGACCTTTGACTTTGTGTATTAAAAGTTTTCTTCGCCTGCACGTCACTGAGCTTCATGTGAACCTTCCCGTGTGGAAGGTTCAAACTCTGCATGGATCATGTGCAGCACTGCGCTCATCCACTTGCGTTGCTTTACGCATCTTTCCGACTCCTCTGAGTGTGAAAACCAGGAGGAGCAAATGGAGGAGCCGCTAGAGGTTTTCTAAAATATAGATAGATAGAACTCTACTAAGTACTTTATTCCAGACCTAACCAATACTTTAATTGTCTAAACCTTTATTTTGAAAATACTCTCTAGGAGCCGCATTTCCTCGCCCTGCTTGTGGCACGTTTTTTTAAACAGCACTTCCAGCAATGGCTTGTCAATTATGCATATTGCATATTAATACTTTTATTTGATTTGCTGGTAATTCATGCACGAGCGAGTCACGGATCCTCCAGTGCGGAAGAGGAGGCTCCGACGGCCCCCCAGCCACGAAAAGGGAGTAATTAACTCCTCCCTTCACGCTCGGCAGAGAGGGGCTTTTATTTGAATGATTTGATTCACTGATCCTTTAAATTCAGCCCCGCAGGAGGAGATGCGGCTAAAACTCATCTTCATTTATCGTCTTTGAGGCTTTTGACGCTCGAGTATCGAAACGGGAAATAAAAGCCTCGTTGGATTCATGAAGCAGAGAGAAGGAGAGAAGACCTTTGGGGGAACCGTTCGATACCGTGACAACTTCCTGTCAGCCGCACTGCGTGCGTGTGTGTGCGTGTGTGTGTGTGTGCGTGCGTGTGTGTGTGTGTGTGTGTGCGCGTGTGCGTGTGTGCGTGTGTGTGTGTGTGTGTGTGCGCGTGTGCGTGTGTGGGTGTGCGCGTGTGCGTGTGTGTGTGTGTGTGTGTGCGTGTGTGTGTGTGCGTGCGTGTGTGTGCGTGCGTGTGCGTGTGTGTGTGTGCGCGTGTGCGTGTGTGCGTGCGTGTGTGTGCGTGCGTGTGCGTGTGTGTGCGCGTGTGTGTGTGTGTGTGTGTGTGCGTGCACCAGTATCCTACTTTACCTCCTCTAATTGCAATCAGCAGGGCGACCTGCTATCGCACAGAAGCTTCTTTATTAACGCCTGGAAGTGGGTCAGGTGTCTCGAGCTTTGGGCTCGGCGCTCTTGACAGACTTCGTCTTCCTGATCCTTAATTGGCTGCACCTCTGCAGGTCGGAGTCCCCCCCCCCATAATACTACTGAAGAGGAGACAGAGGTTTCAAATAAAACAGTGGGCCCATGAACACACGAAAGCCTCCGTGATATCTATTCTTTAGTTATGTTAATAACTAAATGTGTGTTTCAATCCGTGCTTTTGTTTTGATGGGGTCATTTCCTGTGAAATTTGACTGTGTGATGTTTTATGGATTAAACGTGACCTGTAAAAGGTTTCCTATCTGAGTCGTTTGTGTTTGAGCTGCTCTATTTATATTTCAAACTCTGCATGTCAACAATGCCCCCCCTCCATCCCCCCCCCCCACACACATTAAACTGCAGAAAGCGTCTTCGACGGCAGCCTCTGCGATGCCCCCCCCCCCCCCCCCAGCGGGTACCTGTTTGGTTCTCCTCCTCCTCGGGGGGGTCAGCGGCGGTTTGTGGAATAATCTGTAAGACACAAATTAGTTGTCGGAGCCGTCGGCGCTCGGAGAGGCGGCTCAGGGAAACAGATTTGAAAGATGATTTGAATATTTGTCCGTCTGTGTCACCTTTGATTTGACAGACCTTAATGGCTGCCGACGCCGCGGCGCCATGGAAACGTCCTCCGGTGCCCTTTTCCTCCTTTCTCCTGCCGTCGTAGGAAAAGGGAGCAGGAACTTTGCCTCCTTGGTGCTTCTCTTTCTGCCTTCTGGGAACTTCAGAGTCACACGCTGTGGAGGAAGAGGATGCAAAGTGTGTGTGTGTCTGTGTGTGTCTGTGCGTGTCTGTGCGTGTGTGCGTGTTCATATCCGTCCTCACCACTTGTGGAGAAACCTCATCCTCCATTTTTAATCTGCGAGCGTCGCTCATAACTAATGCAGCAGCTCCGTAGGTCCACAGGTCGCCTGCAGACACACACACACACACCCACCCACACACACACACACACACACACACACACACACACACACACACACACACACACCCACACACACACACACACACACACACACACACACACACCCACACACACACACACACACACACACACACAAAACAACGTTTGTCTTTTACATCTTCATTAGAAAGGTTACAAAGGGCACGTGAGTCATAATTCATCTTTATTTTCTATAAAACGAATGCAGTCAAACACGTTTCAATGACGCCTCCTTTCTACTCCCTCCTAGTCTGTGCAGATGCATTGTGGGCCGGTAATTTGGTTTGGAAGTCACGGCTGGTCCGTACACTGCACTTCCTGCTGTAATTGGGGGCTAATGGGCAGAGGTCTGTGTAATTCTGCCTCCATTAGCTGCTCCGCCTGCCCTAATTGCCCAGCCGAGCCGGAACAATTCTGTTAGCCGTTAGCCGCGGAATCACGGCCCGCGAGGCCGGCGGAAAGAGGCCTTCAAGGAGGTCGGGAAAGACGAGTTTCACTCTCTCGGCGTGTCACTGGGAGTCACTTTAAATGAAGATTCGTTTTAACCCCCCCCCCCTTAGATTTACCTCCCGCTCCGCCCCCCCCCGTTCCCCGTCCCCCCGCAGCCTTTCTGCTGGCCTGGCACTTGTGTTCATGCAGCGCGTTGATTGTTGATTCATATTTTGACAGCGTGCATCTGCGTATTTTGCTGATGTGTGTGCTTTTTGTTACGTGTGCGTCCGCGCAGGCTGCCGCGTGTGAGTGTGTGAGTGTGTGAGTGTGTGAGTGTGTGAGTGTGCGGTGGCGTGTGTGCGTTTTGCTAACAGAGGATATTGACTCGTTGTAAAGCCGCCGCGGTCCTTGAGAGTATTTATGAGCGCAGCGGCTCTCTCTCTCTCTGGCTGCTTTTTCCCAGAGTTCATAGCGGCTCCTCCACCTCCTCCTCCATCCATCCAGAGCTATCTGACAAATCCACACGGAGGCTTATTGATGACAAAAGCATTGAGCGCGCGGCGAGGCGAGCCGTAATCGATCGGGAAGCGAGCGCCACACGGACGCGACGCTTCCTGTTTCCTCCAGATGACACCAGAAGAGCGATGTGGCGGAGATGAAGAGCAGCCCGAGTGCAGCTTCTCGGGCTGATGACTTTAAGCAGAAGGAAAAGAGTAAGTAGCACAGCGTGTTCACAACGTCGGGGAGCTTCTACAGATCATCAGAAACATCTCACTCTGCTGCGACCTGAGGAAGCAGTGAACGTGTGTCCGTGTGTCCTCCCCGCTGATCCGCAGCGCTTCCTTCCTCAGATGGCCGTCGTGGTGGAGTTTGGATTTGGGTCACATGGGTTCAGGTACCTGCTGCCGCGGCTCATTCAGGACGCACACACAGACGCCTGAGGGCTCAAAGCGACAACTCAAAAAGCAACACAACAAGGTTCCTCATTTAAAAGCATCAAAACATCCGTTGACAACGTCTCCTAAACGAGTCTCATTAATTCAGTCGTATCGTCTGCGTCTTCGCCATCAGTTCAAACAGGTGTGAAGCTGCTTCTTCGGGGGGCGACACAAACAACACGAGCAGAGATTCAACAGTCATTGTGAGGACGGTGACATTTAGGAGCGAGCCGCCGCTAATTGAGCTCCGTCGTAGCTGAAGACTCATGAAGGAGACCTCGGTGCACACACACACACACACACACACACACACACACACACACACACACGGTGAGGCCTTCACACTCCATTGGGAATCAGGACGCTCCAGTGAATTGCAGGTTTTCTGGCTCCGCCCACAGGAACTCTTCAGGAACATGGAGAGGTTTCCTGCTGCAGGAAGCCGCTTTGGTGCTTCTGACATCACCAGTTGTGTAAATAAACGTTTCAGGCTTAAGGTGCACCAACAATGATGCAATGAATATTTTATTCAGGCCAAATTGATGTTTCATGCTTTCACCACATGGGTCACATGATGAGCAGAATGTGAGCTGTGCGTTACGGGAGCGACGTTACAATCCGCTTCATTAAAATCCCCACGTGAAGGTGCGATTCATCCTCTGCGATGAAGAGGAAGGTCTGTGAGGAACACTTACCGTTCCCTTGAATCCTTTCCTTCCTTAAAGCAGATATCTGTCAGATTAAAAGGTTCCGGGCTTCACACTTTGGTATTCTCGTATCCTACTGCCAGATCTTAACATGTGATTCAGTGTTTTCCCGCCGGGCTTCCACCCGTCTTAGTTCACTAATTAGAGTCTGATTTCTTCATCCGTCTCTGACTGAAGTAAATAAAACTAAACGAGGAGCCATCGATTGAGACGGAGTCCTGTTCACTTGAATGGCCAGTTATCACGAGACTGAGAATACGTTTCTGGATAATTACCATGCGCGTGTGTGTGTGTGTGTGTGTGTGTGTGTGTGTGCATGTGTGTGAGATCTCATCATTGGAATCGGCTGCTGCAGCGTGTCATCGATTCATTAATCAGATCACACTGGAGCTGATCATGTTCTTCATTTATTATCAGCTCCACCTGGCCGACGCCGTCGTCTCATTGGCTGCTCATAGCCCCGCCCCCGGCTTAAATGAACACAGAGGAAGAAGAAGTGATGCTCGCTGAAGTCGTCCACGGCGTCAGCTTGGTTTGTCGACATGGTTGTTAGTGAGGCTTCATGGCGTCACCCTGCTGGTCACGTCAGCTCATCGCAGGCTGCAATGTGGTTACTATGACGACCATCGTCACGCTGCAGCACAGTCGCCCTCATCGGATCCGACCGTTTATTCCCTTCACTCACGTCTCCTCTTAACGTTTAAAAGGGTTATTAGAGAAAAAGGTAAGAATTGAGCCATGCCCGCCCCCCCTCTCCTGTTCAGTACATTTCACACCTCCCACCTTGCATCACGCTCTTCATCCTCTCCTCCTTTTCCTCCTCCTCCTCCCTGTCTGCTCTGAAGCCCCAGAGAGACGCTGCTGGTTTCGCTGGGACGTCGTGAATGAATGTTAACGTCCAGCCTCCTCCGGTCAAACGTCCACTTCAGGGGATCGTTGTGTCTGCAGGACAAAAGAGAGCTTTTACAGTAAATGTTCGTACCGCTCAGTTAATTCCTCCACGAGAGGGATCCATTCATGCAAATAAATACATCAGACAGAGACGATCCAGAGACCCTGATGGGTGCTGATTGGTGCTCACCTGAGCTCAGGGAGGATGTACTTGACCTCCACCCTCCGGAGGCCAACGGGTTCTCTCGCAGCGCTGGGAGCTTTTGTTTTGGCGGGGTCCGTTTAAGTGACCCAGATCTTTTGTCTCGTGATCGTCATTCGAAGTCTTTTATGTTTATTAACCTCCCCCCCCAGCTTGAAAGGTGATGGCGGCGCCTGATTGAAGGTGAAGGCCTTCAGGAGTCGACAAAAGGGGAGGCGCAGCGTAATTAGGAGGCGCCATCAGTCAGAACCTCTCAGAACTTCCACCAGGAGGCGTCGGCACTGAGGAGAGCTAGCATTAGGGCGGCTAAAGATCATAAAGCTCCGGACGCATCGTCAGGCACTCGGTCCAGTGGGGGCTCTTTTCCTCCTCCTCCTCCTCCTCCTCCTCCTCCTCCTCCTCCTGCAGCTCTCCCTGTCTGACAGCCGCTTGGCAGCCGTCGTGTTCACTCTCGAGCGTTTCCTCTCGCTGCTTCTTGGCCCACGATGCACCTGGCTGACTTCCATCCGGGCTCGACTTTAACCCCGCGAGTGCTGGAGGAGGGCGGACTGTGACATCACCGCCGACCTCCTGTTGCACAACCCGTAGCGTCTATTAGCTCCTTAGCGTCTATTCTTAATGCTAAGCTACGCTAACTTCGTCCTGGTTACACACATTCTCTCACCCGATTCGTTTGTGGCTGTTTCCCTGAATCCATTGAAGCCTCTTAGGCATCGTGAGCCCCGATGGAGGAGCCACACCCCTCTCAGCCACGCCCCTCTCAACCACACCCTCTCAGCCACGCCCCTCTCAGGGACGCCCCTCTCAGCCACACCCTCTCAGCCACACCCCTCTCGGCCACGCCCCTCTCAGCCACGCCCCTCTCAGCCACGTCCCTCTCAGCCACGACCCTATCAGCCACGCCCCTCTCAGCCACGCCCCTCTCAGCCACGCCCATCTTAGCCACCTTAATGGTACCTAATGAGCATTTGTAGTTTCACAGCTGATCAGTTCAGGCCAAAGAGAAGTTATCACGGGACGGGAGGGAGGGGGGGGGGCAGAACCTACGGACCACGATGGGGTTCAATGGACCTAAATGTACGATGAAGTCCTGGTGAATGTCCATCCTCTTCCTCATCCAGAGGTCTTCTCCAGGTCTTCTACTCTCATCGCTGTGGACCAGAAGCTGTGGCCCGTCCTTTGGTTCTGTTCTTTGTTCTTCCCGTCCATTGGTTCCGTCCTTTGTTCTCCACGTCCATTGGTTCCGTCCTTTGTTCTCCCCGTCCATTGGTTCTGTTCTTTGTTCCTGCGGTTGATTCCAGAGGTTCTTCTCTCTGACATTTGCTCACGTGCTGAAAGGCTGTCGGGCGAGTTCTGGCTCGGCGGCAGAGAGCTGGAAATATGAATTCAGCCGGTTCCTCCTCCGCATGCAGCCGGCCCGGGGATGAAATCCATCCCTCTGTGATGAGACAATGATTTGCTGAGCTCCATTGTGGCTGCAGAGAGGCAGCAGAAGGGGAAATTTGCATGTAAATGCACGACGAAATGATTCTGCAGCAGCAGCGAGGCGGCCTGGCCCTTCTTTTACCTCCTGATGCGTTTGTCCCGATGCCACAAACACACACACACACACACACACACACACACACACACACACGCACACACACACACACATGCGCACACACACAGAAAAGGCATTTACATTTTAGATTTGTATTCCACCTCAGGTGATGCTCACAGTCCTCCGACTGAACCCCAGCAGGACGAACACGATGCTGATGGAGGAGGAGGAGGAGGAGGAGGAAGACCTTCACTCTGGGATCCGTTGTGTTGCATGTAAATGTTCATTTTGAGAAGAATGTTGACGCGTGTCGCTGGAATCTCGTAGGAAAACACGAGCAAAATGAGGAGCAACTCAAGAAATGGTTTTAATCCTCATCTTTTTAAAACCGTGGTGTTCACAGTCGGAAGCGCTTCGGAGGTACGATGGTGATACAAAGAGAACTTCAGCTGGAGGGGCCAGCACCCTCCTCCTCCTCCTCCTGCAGCAGGAGTAGACGGCGCGCTCACCTCTCCGAGCCGCTGAGAAGGTCCCAGTTTGACGGGCCTCCGTTGAAGCCCCCGTGTCAACGTTTAATTACACACATGAAGCCCAGCGGCTCCATCAAGGACCGCCGCGTGACAATCAGCGGCTCTCAGCTGCGCTGCTAACGGAGGAGCGCAGGAGCACAGCGGGAGTTAAAGAGGAGGGTAAAGAAGACAGGGAGACGAGAAAATCCTCTGACATGTCCCCTAAAATGTCTCCAAGCGCCTCACGGTTGGTAATTACCCTCATTTTCCATATTCATTTCTGTATTAATTCACCGTAATGCCAAAATATTACAGCCGTAATCTGGTGCAAATACCCGCCTGTCACGGCCGCCTGGCGTGTGGTAGAGACAGCGGGGGGGGGAGGGGGGTGGGGGGGGGCAGCAACACGGCTGCCATGTGTATTCCAGAAGCCGAAGCTCCCGGAGCTCCGAGGTTCATCTGAAGCAGAACGAGGAGTCGACGTCACCAAGAACTTTGAACTTCACCTTGCAGATGTTCCTCGTGTGTCCAGCGGAGGCGGCGGAGCTCTGGATCAATTCGGGGGGGGGGGCGGGGGCCAAACAGCCGCCTGATTATTTGGTGGGACAGACGACGGCCAATCGCGGCGTTCCTCTCCGTAAGGCCTCTTATGGATTTTCCCGCTGTGTCGTTACTCTTCAATCACTGAGCTACTTCATCAAGAGCCATCAATCAGGAAGGAGAGCGGCTGGTAATTACAGAGGCTGCTTCCGCGCTGATTTCTCCCGGGGGGGGGGGGGGGGGGGGGGCAGCACCTCCAAAGGGCTGCGGATTGCATTTCAGCTGCTTCACACCACAGTCCGACTGATGGGAAACAGGTCAAAGGTCAACGTCTCGCCAACGTTTCCTCATCCAAAAGGGTCACTGTGATCTCCAGGGAAACATTATTCCAACATTAATAAAGAGCCTTTCAAAATAAACCTGTTTGTGTTCAGCTTCTCGCTGCCGTTGCACCGTCGGACAATTTGTTGACTAAACCCAACATGTGACGTATGGAGGAGCACCCGTCCAACATTCCGTCCAACAGCGGGGGGGGAGGAGGGGGGCGAGGTCCTCCAGAGGGAAATTAAGTTCTTCCCACTTCACCTCAATTTGCTTCTAATTATCGAAGTGATCAATAAGCCAGCAGCACTCACACGTTACTTTGTATCGGAGGGAGGGATGTAATGGGGTCAGACCAGAGGTCATCAGTGTGTGTGTGTGTGTGTGTGCGTGCTCGCGCTGCTTACTCAGCAGGTCACGTGACAGCTTGGCCCAATCCCAGAGCAGCCTACAAATCAAAACCTCCGACACGACACGCAGGTTGTTAATCACTTACGAAAGAACTGCAGGAGTCCCGGGGGAGGGAGGGGATTCTGGGTAATTAGGGTGCGGCACATTGAGGAGGCCTAGCGCCGCCCTGCAGGTGATGCGCCGTCACATCCAGCCACGGGATCAGATTAGGCACTTATTCCCGCTTCAGAAGACGAGCAGCGCAGATGACACTTCAGAGAGAGAGAGAGAGGGGGGAGGAAGGGGGGGAGGGAAGGGGGAGGGGGGGGATCGTCTTCTAACTTATTCTGCTGCCGTATCTTCTCCTCATCAGTCACGCGTGGCTGCTAATCCTCTGCTACGCTTCCACACAGGAGGAGGAGGGAAGTCAGAAAGATGTGACGGCTGGTTTCAGCACGAGAGGTGAATCCTCGATGGGAGACGACGTCATCGGGTCGGTCTGACAGCGGGGAGGGGGGGGGGGAGTAGGGGGGGGGGGGGGGGGAGTAGGGGGGGAGGGGGGCGAGTACCTGCTGCCCCTCAGGCTGCGTGAAGCTCCCAGCTGACAGACGATGTCGCAGGCTGCTCACAGAGAGGGGGGGGGACATCAGAGGAAGAGGAGGAGGACCTCGCCGACGTGGGGGTTTGTGAGGACGGAGGGGGGACCAGTGCGCACCTATGTCCTCATGTCCTCGCGTACGATGTCCACAAACATCTACGGACTCCCGGCAGAGTGAAGGTGTTATTACCCCCTCTTTGCCGGGCCGCGTCCTGGTGCCGCCGGAGGGCAATTAAAGCCCCCTCCGCCCCCTCCGCCCCTTCCGTCCCCTACGTCCCCTCCACGACAGCGGAACAAATGGATTTCGGTTCAGTTCATGAATTCATAGATGATGAAATTGCCAATAATTGCTGGTGTGCGAGTCAGTCGCCGGCTGCGACACAATGTTCCTCTCTCCTTCTTTTGCCTCTTCAGCCTCTCGGATGAAAAACCGCTGCAGATTGTTTCCTAAGAAGGTGAGACGAGACATCTGCGTCCGTCTGACCCTACAACCGGTTACCGGGGCAACCGCGACAAGCCGCCGCTTCCTCCTGACCAGCGAGCCACTTACGGACACCTCCGTCATTATCCCAAGGTGCTTTTCAATGAGGGGGGTCTGTCTGCCTGTCTGTCTGCCTCCTCGCCTTCTTTAGCACACTATGTGTGTGTGTGTGTGTGTGTGTGTGTGTGTGTGTGTGTGTGTAGAAGTCAATGATTTCGGCACTAAAGCTCGGAATATCAAATAGTGCTACAGTCCCATTTCAGATGATTTCACAGGTTTCATTAGTCGCTTTGGTTCGGCTGCGTTGAATGCGGCTTTGTGGTGAAATAAATTAGGCTTTTGTGGTTAAAACCGGAAGCCAATCAGATCCCTCCCCTGGGCCGGGAGGTCGAGGAGAGGTTTGGTGTTTTTACTCGGAAGGGAATCATCCATTTCATTCCCTAAAACAAATGTAAATGTTCATGAAGCAAACGAGTTTTACACACTGATGCATTTCAGAAGATACGGCACGCACACACACACACACACACACACACACACACACACACACACGCACACACACACACGCACACACACACACTCTCTCACACACACACACACACACACACACACACACACACACACACACGCACACACACACACTCTCTCACACACACACACAAACACACACACACTCTCTCACACACACACACGCACCTTCTATTGTAACATCTTAATGTGTTTTTCTTTTGACATTAAATACATTTGCATCACAAAATGTAAAAGTTTTGTTGTCTTTGCATGAAGCTGGTGAAAGTCAAGAGGAGGCCAGCTGGCTGTTTTTTGGGGGTAAAATGGACCTATCAAAAGGTGAAATCAATAAATCAACCCTAAAATCCTGACGTGAATTTCTTCCTACCTTGATTCGGATGAACGTTAATTCAGATCATCAGACTTGAGTCAATCGTTCATCCGTTTTTTCTACCGATTTACAGTGTTTCATTAATCTTGTATTGCCATCGTAAAGAGGCCCACTATAATCTGATTTTATTTGTATTCATACCCTTCATTACCTTGTTTTTCCTCCACTGTTTGCTCTGTAATCTGTGCTCCTCCTCACTGCCGCTGTTAACAAACTAATTCCCCTTCTGGGCTCAATAAAGAACTGAAAAGAAAAAAAAACATTCAGATTCCAGAGGCGCCTGATGGAAGAAAACAACAAAGGATTAACATGGCAAACTTCTTCAAACATGCTTCGTCCTATCAGGAAACAGATCAGGAAACAGATCACCAGGAAACATAATTAGGAAACAGATCACCAGGTAACAGATCAGGAAACAGATCACCATGAAAAAGATCAGGAAACAGATCACCAGGAAACAGATTAGGAAACAGATCAGGAAAACAGATCACCAGGAAACAGATCAGGAAACAGATCAGGAAACAGATCACCAGTAAACAGATAATCAGGAAACAGATCAGGAAACAGATCACCAGGAAACAGATCACCAGGAAACATATCATCAGGAAACAGATCATCAGGAAACAGATCACCAGGAAACAGATCATCAGGAAACAGATCATCAGGAAACAGATCACCAGGAAACAGATCAGGAAACAGATCACCAGGAAACAGACCAGGAAACAGATCACCAGGAAACAGATCATCAGGCAACAGATCAGGAAACAGATCACCAGGAAACAGATCACCAGGAAACAGATCATCAGGAAACAGATCGTGTCCCAAAGTCAGAAGAGCAGGAAAAACATTCAACCGTTACTTGTTTTATTATTTATCGCTTGCCTCTTGAATGAGCTTTAACAGACGGACCTTTAGCACCAGCAGCTTCTGGTTCCCTGCTGAGACGGAACCTTCTACAACGCTTATCTTCCCCCCCCACCCACAATGAAAGGAACAGTCCACCCCGAGATCTAAATGACCATTTCCCACAACCTTTGAGACCTGCCGTGGTACGGGACACTATTCATACAATAATAATGACGGCGTGGCTTTAAAGCTACTGGGGGGAACAAAGGGCTGAACTGGACTTCAGGGGGAGGTGTCGGGGGGGTTAGAGGGGGCAGGGGGGGGGGGGGGGGGTGAGGGAGGAGGATCTATCAGACAAAATGTCTGTCGCTGTGAAACTTTAATTGGCCCTCACAGCAGAGAGCGCGTCCTGCCTGACCCGAGCGCTCTCTCGATTCCTGTTAGTTTTAATTGACTCCGTCTCCCTTCATGTGTCACCCCCCCGCCCCCCCGTCACCCCTCCTCCTCCCTGACAGTGGGCTGTCTGCAGATCGCTAGAATCGGGTAGTTTAGCGAGGTGGAGGGAAGGTATCTGGTGGCGTCCGGTCGGCTGTCAGGAGGCCGGACGCCTACCACCCCCCCCCCCCCCCCCTCTCATAGCCCCCCATCCCAGCCCTGGACATGACAGGGAGGCCAGCCAGTGTCAGCGAGACGCTCCGCCTGTCCTGTCCGCCGGCAGTACAAGACGTCACGTCATCCGGGCGGACGACTCAGGAACAGTCGCCCTTTTATTTATGTTTTCATAAGTGAAGGACGTCCTCAACTTCTCAACTCAGCGTCTCCTCCTCGAGGTCCTCAGAGCAGCCCCCCCCCCCCCAGCTTCCTGCGCAGCTCGTTAAGCTTTTATACGCCGCGAGATGAGTTTTGACGGGAAGCAATAACCTCAAAAGCGTATTCTGTCTTTTATCACTCAGGTTTCTGAACACCGTGAGCAATCAATCAAGAAGATATCTCACATCGGCGTCCCGTTCAAAGAGCGTCCTCCCTGCCCCCCCCCCCCTTCATTAAGCGACACACAGAGCGTCTGATAAACACATCAAACGATAACTAGATCACCAGCTGCTCAACTCTTCATTAACCTGCAGGGAGGGGGCGGCTTCTTCCTCTGCATCGTGCACGCTGCTCAGTGCGGCGCTTCAGGCCCGGAGACAAACCCACACGGATGTTCAGGAAACCTTTCTCGTTGGTTCAGTTCGCTGACATTTCCACTTTAAAAACTGGTGGAGTCTGAGTCGGGATCCTTTATCACCAGCATCTATCGTAAAACCTGGAACCCTAAGATCCTCCTGCAAGATTTTCTTGCACCTTTCATAGCAGAACAATCATGGGATGTTTGGTCCTTTAACATTCCATCAAAAGCCGCCAAAAACAGTGTCAGTTAAATATTTCCACACAAAAGCCGTATTTGATCCCCTAAAACCAACCGGCGTGTTTAGAAAAGTGAACCCAGAACCCTGAGAGGAAAGAATGAGAAGAGAACATTGGAACCACTTGGTTAAATAATAGCTTCCAATTACTGTAGAGAAAACGTTAAAGTCATGCTTCCACCGAGCTGCCGGACCTGAAAGGGGAAGGAACGAAATGTGATTTTCCGTTTCGAGTCCTTCAAGGAAGTTGAGTTGGTCGCCTTTACAGCGTTACAGGACATTTAGTGTCCTTCCTGTCCCCTGGCGGACGGCACACTGCAGTGATAAAGCATGAGGCAGAGGAACCTGCTGAGGAGGAGGCGTGGATGCAGGTTTCCATTCTCCAGTCATCCCTTGACGTAGACCCCCCAAGCCAACCTAACAACGCTCATTTGCATTTCCTCATTTGTGAGAATTTAATCTCGGAATTAGAGAGTTTTCCCCAGCAGCGCTTCACAGAAGTCTTCCACGTATTTAGAGCTGTTCCGACTTCTCGTTCCTTTATTACGCATAATGGGCTTTTAATGGGGCTATTGGCGAGCTTTGAGGAGAGTGGAACTAAGTGCACGCCTGAGGTGAATGGAGTGTTGGTTTACATGATGTATACTTCAACATCACTGATGATCATCAGCAGGAAGCTGAAGGAGATCATGTGTCTCCTGAAGGAAGGAAGGAAGGAAGGAATGGAACCTTTCCTCTGCAGATCAGCTTCCTCTCCACTATTCATGAGCCCGTTTACGGAGATTTACTCGTGGAATCTTATTTCCTTTAAACAAGAAGCCCCCAGGTGTCGCGAGTCGTGTCCCCCCCGAAGAGGAATCCATCAAAGTCACTCGCAAAGTGCGTGACGGAGCCTTTTCGTTCAATGCAGCAGCTCCACCTCGGGTGGAGTTCAACTCCGAGAGAGCTGCTGGGACTCTGCTCCAAAGTCCCAGCAGCTCCACCTCGGGTGGAGTTGACCACCCGCTCCATAATCCATAGTGCATTAATGCACATCACTAATTCAGCTTCTTCTCGGGAGTTCTTTGTGCTTTCCCGCCGAGCAGGTCTCCACAGATCGTAGTTCCGCCTGGACCCTGGTCCTGACTCCTGCCATCATCATCATCATCAACATCATCATCATCATCATCATCATCATCATCAACATCATCAACATGAATCATATTACTGTCATCATAAACCAACATTACCCTTTCCTAAAACCTTTGTGCTTTCCCTCCCCACAGGCTTCTGTGGACGGAGGCTCTATCTGGTGGAGGTTCTATCTGGTCCTGGTTCTACCTGATGGTGGTTCTATCTGATGGTGGTTCTATCTGATCCTGGTTCTATCTGATCCTGGTTCTATCTGATGGTGCTTCTATCTGATGGTGGTTCTATCTGATCCTGGTTCTATCTGATGGTGCTTCTATCTGATGGTGGTTCTATCTGATCCTGGTTCTATCTGATCCTGGTTCTACCTGATGGTGGTTCTATCTGATCCTGGTTCTATCTGATGGTGGTTCTATCTGATGGTGGTTCTACCTGATGGTGGTTCTATCTGATCCTGGTTCTACCTGATGGTGGTTCTATCTGATCCTGGTTCTATCTGATGGTGGTTCTATCTGATGGTGGTTCTACCTGATGTTGGTTCTATCTGATGGTGGTTCTATCTGATCCTGGTTCTACCTGATGGTGGTTCTATCTGATCCTGATTCTATCTGATGGTGCTTCTACCTGATGGTGGTTCTATCTGATGGTGGTTCCATCTGATGGTGGTTCTATCTGATCCTGGTTCTATCTGATGGTGCTTCTATCTGATGGTGGTTCTATCTGATCCTGGTTCTATCTGATGGTGCTTCTATCTGATGGTGGTTCTATCTGATGGTTGTTGCCTCTGCAGTGGTCCTGCCGCACACCTTGCTTGCTACTTGCAATTGTTTGAATCATTTCGGTTATACAGATGTATAATACATTCAATCATCCATTGCAGTCCGTCCATCCCATAGAGGGATCCTCCTCTGACGGTCTCCCAGAGGTTTCTTCCCTTTTTCCCCTAGAAGGGTTGTCCTCTCTTGGGGACTTGTTCCTGGGCCCATGTGAGGGTCTCGGGACGGAGGCTGCCGCATGTATACAGACTTTAAAGACCCTCAGAGGCAAATTTGTCATTTGCGATTTTGGGCTGTACAAAATAAAACAAACTTAATCTCGACGATACGGAGCAGAGTCTCAGCAGCTTCAGCTCCACGTTAAATTGCTTTTACATTAGAAACTGGAGTGTCAATTGTGATGGTGTTACTGAAGCGGTCTGCTCCACCATCAGAGATCCCCCAACCACATCCCAAAGCCTGCTGGGACCCAACCATGTGGTGAAATAATGATTGGAACGTACCATTAACGACAGCTAGAGGGAGGACTGAATGAAGGAAAGGTCACGTGAAGGCTGAGAGCATCACTCCCTTAATTCACTAAATGACGCTCATAACTCAAAGTAATAGTCTCAAAGTAGTAGACAACTCTGCCTAACAATGAGCTGGAAAAAGAGGAAATCACACTTCTGGATACCTGCTGCTTCCAGCTGGACTTGGTGGAGTCCAACAGGCAGCAGCTCCATCAGGACCTGGATTACCTCAAAATACCAAGAAATAACCAGAATCAAGCCTTTTCTGGAAACAACAAAGCTACAAGCTGAGCACCATGTTTTACAGAAGGAGGAACCAATACACTATAAAGCTGTAGTCTTTTCTATGGAGGAAATCCTTATGAAGAATAACAGAACAACACAACAATAAAGCTTTTCAAACACTCCAGCTGGGAATTATAGTCGGAGCGAAAAACAGAAACAACTACACATCAGAACAAAACAAAAAGCACCAAAGACCTGAAAGGATGAAACAGGAATCAGCTGCCGCACGTTTCGTGCAAATCAATCAGCCGGCGACTTTTTACCTCAAACAAGACGCACAAAGTCGGCTGACTAGAGAGAATTGGGGTTTTGGATTTCTCAAATAAAGGGCCTTTTCACTCTTTTTGTTGCAGTATTGAAGTCAAGTTTGGATTAATTTATGGTAGGAAACTGTACTTACACTGCCTGACAACCAGGCCATTTTATAAGAAATTGGGGCCCTTTTTTAAAACTAACATAAAACCTGTTAAAGATATCCTTATGTGGGCTTCCTGTATATGCAATTTTCATCCAGTCGTCTTTGCATCCGATTACAGCTTCCACAGTCAGAACCACAAATCAGAACCGTGAAACCACCAGTCGGCTGCAGTCTTGAGCCAAAGTAGACCGACCGCTTGTCTGTCCCTTTGTGGTCTAATTAGATATTTAATTAAATGTGAGTAGCAATAGTTTATTGACCGTGCTGAACGTCAACAAATCTCCACGTTTAAGTAAAATTAAACGGCTCGCTCAAAACATTCAGCGGAATCGCAGTTTAAAACCGACTAAACAAAACTACGCTGACTAAAAAACTGAATGAAACTACTTCATTATGTTTATCAGGAGACGAACATCTGTCTCAGGATTTATTTGTAATTAGGTCAAAAATAAATATCATAAAACACGTCTTGTGCTGAAAATACAAACTTCATCCGATACATTTTGTAGAAACCTTTTAACCACAAATTCAGCTGTGGATCCTCAGGAGAGACTTTTGTTGTGTTGTTTGTGTTGTGCACTAAGTTGCGTGACCGGACTCCACATGGTCGGCTTTGTTAAAAGTGGGACGCGGCGCTTTAACAAGCAGCGCAAATGTAGATTTCTGGCACGCACACGTTTGTTTTTCCACTGATTTCGAACTCTTCCTTTTTGGAAGGACATTTCGGGCTTTCGTGTTATTGATGAAAACATCAAGGGGGCGAGGCCGTCGCCGCTTTCATTACCGTCGCTGCGGCTCGACTTTGAACGCAACGCGCACAACCTGCCAAGGAGAAATGCTAATTACACTAATTACCAAACATGGATGTTCTCCCCGAGTGATGGGAGGCACAAATGGAAGTGGATGAAGGTGCCATTTCAGCGTCGATAATTGCGTGCTACTGGTTAGCCGCGGATGAGTGCATTAGCCTCCCTTTGAAGCCCCCCTCCAGTCTGTTCACAACCCATTAGCCTTCGGCGTGACGGCGGGCAGAGAGCGACGCCGGAATCACGGGCCGCTCGCTTTCTGCCGTTGACCCCGAAGGCGCCGTTATTACACCGAAGGCGGCGCCATTACTGGACCACCTTTGAATAACTCGGTTTGATGACGTGTCCGTGCTGGTTGGTCAGAGCGGAGAGTCATCACGCCGCCTCGGGAGGAAAAACACGCCAGCAGGGCCGCAGAGCTACGCCCCCACTGTCAGCCGGAGACAAGTACCTGCAGTACTGGGTCCGTCTCTAGAGTACCTTATTGTACTCCCATGCAGTACTGCGTCCGTCTCTAGAGTACTTATTGTACTCCCATGCAGTACTGCGTCCGTCTCTAGAGTACTTATTGTACTCCCATGCAGTACTGCGTCCGTCTCTAGAGTACCTTATTGTACTCCCATGCAGTACTGCGTCCGTCTCCTAGAGTACTTATTGTACTCCCATGCAGTACTGCGTCCGTCTCTAGAGTACTTATTGTACTCCCATGCAGTACTGCGTCCGTCTCTAGAGTACTTATTGTACTCCCATGCAGTACTGGGTCCGTCTCTAGAGTACCTTATTGTACTCCCATGCAGTACTGCGTCCGTCTCTAGAGTACTTATTGTACTCCCATGCAGTACTGCGTCCGTCTCTAGGGTGAATACATGAATACAGCGCGTACTGTAGACCATAATGCGTTGCTGTGCCGACTGTATGAAGAACCACGTTGGTGCTGAATGTCATTAAAATGTCATCATGTCGTCCATGATTGTTTCGTATTAGACCTCGTATTTACGTCTTCGCCCTTTCAACAACGCTCTGTTCATTTTACCACACGGACGCCGTCAGATGAACACTTTTTATTCATCGTAGAACGCGGTTCCTCGAGGTGGATGATATTAGCGGGGTGGAGGGGAACTAATATTCACTTGAGTATGTGTGCTGGTTTCGAATCTAAAGGGCCATCAGCAGGTTCGTGGAGGTCACATGGTAACGCTGGCATTTCCAAAATGTCACAATAGTTTGATATTCTAAAGATTAAACACAAATGTGAGCCTGCGTCTTCGAGTGACGTCATCGATCCAGAACCCTGAGGTCGCCGCAGCTGGAGCGGATTCATGCAATAGATAGAACTGGAGCCGTGACCCCCCCCCCCCCCCCCCCCTCAGGATGGAGGCGCACAATGAACACACAATCGTCATCCTCGCCGCTGATCAATGGAGCATGGAGCAATCTCGGCTGGGCGTGACCTCAGTGAGGCGCCATAAGCCCCCCCCCCTCCCCACCGGCTGATTGGTGTGTCATTGAGCCGCGCCGCTTTATTCCCCTGTCCATCAAAACTGAAGGGTCCCCGTGTCCCCGGTGAAACCCGGCGGCCTCCAGGGGCCCCTGGCTGCGTGCTGGCGACCTCGCCGCCGTATAATATGAATACAATCATGCTGAGTGGCGAAATAATGGCGCCGTAAATTCAATAAACAACCCAGCGGAACTGACAGCACCTCCGTGACATCTTCTTCTGACAGGACCAAGCGATACAGCCCCCCCTCCCCCAAGAGTCCCTGAAAAGCGTCCCCTCCCCCCGCTAAATGTCAAGGCAGCCATGCATGGGAACATGACAGCGGCGGCGCCGAGGAGGAGGCACTTAACGCCGCCGAGAGGACGGCAGCACCTGCTCTCAGCAAGAGTCACGCTACCTGTCGGAGGGGAGAGGAGGCGCTGACCGGCTGCCGAGGGAGGGGGGGGGGGGGGCGAACTGCTGCAGCGAGAGGGAGGAAAGGAAGCATGGCGCCATTAACCTCAGGAGGAAACATCTCCACGCCGCCCCTCACCTCATGGAAGGTCCCCCGATGTCCCGCCTCAGGTGTCCCCCGCTCGGTCCGATGTCACACGGTGAAAAACCAGCTCATACGTGGTGGTCACATGGTCACATGGTCACATGGCCACGCGCCGCTTGTTTATGAGCCTAAGCGGGTTGTTTAGCTCCCTAAAGATGCAGGACAGGCTGAACCACGGAGCATCCATTAGCAGCCCCCACCTGCCCCTCTGCTTCTTAACATGCATAAATGAAGCTCCGCGCTCGTCTTCTTCGTTGTTGCGCTGCAGCGTACGACCTCTGACCCCCGCTAAGTGCACCGCGCCGGGTGGCGCTGTTGTTGGTCTGGACTCAGAGAGCCGCGCTGATGCTACGCTAATGAAAAGGAGGTTAATTGAATGTAGCGGCGAGGAATCGTTAACAGCTGTGCGTCTCTGTGCTCCAACGATCCGGAGTCACCAGTGTTGCGTAATAAATCTGCTGTAAAGGTTGTTACAGCGTGAACTTGTTGTCTCTTTGCTGTGTGTTTTATTTTACACGGAGAGCAGCATTATGGACTTCATCCGTCTGAGTGTGTTAATGTGCAGGTTTGAACGTTTGAACGTGATGAGCAGAACCATTTAGCTCACATGCACCGGCCTGTGGGAGCGTTGCATGGACCATGAGTCATGTGACCAACCCGGTGAGCCTCTCAATGTCTGTTTTGACGTGTCTGCTGTGTGTTTGCATGTATCTATGACTCGGAGGGGAGGGGGCGGGGGGGGGGCTTTCTGAAGGCCTTTCTGGCATCCTCCTCCTTGCTGCGTTGGTTCTCATGCATGCCGGCTGCGTAGCCCCCCCCCACCCCCCGCGCCTCCTCCGCTGCCCGCGGCGACGCCTCCTCCGATGCGTCCAGACTTGTCAGAGCAGATTCTCATCAAATTACCGATGTCCTGCATCGGGGTAATTGCTTGCCAAACCCACTCCGCTGATGCAGATTTAAGGGGTCGCCCGTGATGGAGATAATGCCAAATTGGTTTTGAGATTTTGAGATCTGCTCAGCGTGGATAGATGGTTACGATGGTTACGATGGATACGCCTCTGTGGGCTCTGTGTGCAGAGAGCGATGTGGCGTTACTCATCATCTGAGGAGACTGATAGATTTGCCCTCCCTGCAGCGCTGCTCTCCCAGAACAAACAGCGCCCGAGTGTATCTGGAACCCCTCCCCTCTCTGGCCGACGCCCGCTCGCCTCGGCTGCGTCGCCATTAGCGGCGGCCGGAGCTAATGGCCGCGGTCCAGCTCGGCCTCGCCGTGACCCGACTGCTAACGAGGGAGGAAGAGCGGCTGGAAGCGCCGGCTCGGGCCGCTCTGACGCTGATGTCACCTGATGGGAGTCCGAGCAGAGCGCCAGGTCGACCCCCCCGGGGGGCGACATCGGAGCCAGCAGCTCATTTCATGAGGATTAAACTGTGGAAGCCTTCAGGTCCTTCCGGGGGAAGAGGCCGCGTCTCCGGTCACGCAGGGCTTTTCATTTCACAGCGGCGGAGTGGCGGATTTGGCTATGAAGAGGGGGGCGTGGCTAGTTTGGCAATGACAATTAAAGAGCGCTGATTGACGGTGTTAGAAGCAAAGCGACCTGCGGCGAGGAGCAGCGGGAGGCCGGTGTGTCACACGGAGAGATGCAGTCACATGGGTCACGTGGGATTTACTCACCTGATCCCTGAACATCTGATCAGTGTTTGTTAATCTGATCAGTGTTTGTTAATCTGATCAGTGTTTGTTAATCTGATCTCGTTTCATCCCGTTTGTAAGAAACGTTACGGTCGACGTTACTTAAGCAAGATCAAACCCCCGTGTGACCCATCGACCACGAGAGGACGTGTCCCGGAGCATGTGGGCGGAGCCGAGCGACCGATGAGGTGTGTTGTCACCCTGCGTCCCCCCCGGCCCCCCCGGCCTTCCCTCCGCACCGACTTAACCGGCTGGGAAATAATTAAAATCCAACCCCGTGATGAAACACTTGCAGCGAAGCGTCCTTGAAGGGTCGGCAGGCCCCGTGTCTGAGGGGGGGTCGGGGGGGTTGGTGCTGTGCTTTTTCTCTCTTCACAGAGAATAATGTTACGCTGCTGCTCCCAGCTTAAGGGCCTCTTAAATGGGAAAGGCACCGGCCTATAGAGACATGTACCTGTCAAACACACAGCACACGCCTCTGATGCTCTCCGGCCGCGTTCTAAACGCTCAGATGGTGTTGGAGTCGGGGGGGAAGGGGGGGAGGGGGGGCGTCAGAGACGGGGGTTCACCCCTTCGAAGGAGTCGCAGAGACGCCGCGTCCAGAGGAATTAAGAGGACGGCTTCTCACAGGGATCACTGAGCTCACCCTGAAAGGAGGATCCTTCATCGTGATGAAGAGGAGGGTGGGTGAGACGCTTCACGACGATTCATTTGCGCGAATGTGGTGACACTAATTTAAATCACACTTTTAATTAATGACTCTGTGATCATTTTTTGTATTTACTGTCAGCATTGTTTTCTCTCCTGAGTCTTTTCCAACGTGAACACAACAAACATCACACGCGTGATTAGAGCTGCTCGACAGGTAGGTGACAGGTGTGTTTGTTGAATATCATGAGAAGCTGTTTAGAGCCTCTCCATCAGGACGAAGCACCAAATGTGTTTGAATCA
Organism: Apeltes quadracus; assembly: GCA_021346845.1. Lineage (NCBI taxonomy): Eukaryota > Metazoa > Chordata > Actinopteri > Perciformes > Gasterosteidae > Apeltes > Apeltes quadracus. The sequence goes on from CM037920.1 coordinate 515,517, forward strand.
AAGGGCTTCAGATCAGAGTGAAGCAGAGTGAAGCAGCATCGCGTCCGAACTGAACACCTTCAACCAACAAGGAAGGAAACGGCAAGATCCTGTTTCTGTGTGTGTGTGTGTGTGTGCGTGTGTGTGTGTGTGCGTGTGTGTGTGTGTGTGTGTGTGTGTGTGCGTGTGTGTGTGTGTGCGTGTGTGTGTGTGTGTGCGTGTGTGTGTGCGTGTGTGTGCGTGCGTGTGTGTGCGTGTGTGTGTGTGTGTGTGTGTGTGTGCGTGCGTGTGTGCGTGTGTGTGTGTGTGTGTGTGTATGTGTGTGCGTGTGTGTGTGTGTGCGTGTGTGTGCGTGTGTGTGTGTGTGTGTGCGTGTGTGTGTGTGTGTGCGTGTGTGTGTGCGTGTGTGTGCGTGCGTGTGTGTGCGTGTGTGTGTGTGTGTGTGCGTGCGTGTGTGCGTGTGTGTGTGTGTGTGTGCGTGCTAATCAATGCAGCATCATTTCTGATGCCTCCTGTTTCTGGATCACAGACACGCAGATGAACACCAGCTTTCAGTGCTTCTGCTGTGTCGTGATGTTTGTCTGTGAGAGTAATGTGGGAGTATCATCCTGCCTCCCTCCGTCGCTCCTGGTGGGGGACGGAGGGGGACGGAGGGGGACGGAGGGGGACGGAGGGGACGAGGTGTATCGCTTTGGTCCCCTGACTCCGCCCGTTAGCACTGATTAGCCAGCCAGCAACGTTTGAAGCTTTCATTTCCCCTTTATTTATTTATTTAGAGTCCCTCCTCATGCGTCATGCAGAACGCTGCGACTGACAGCCACGGCGCCGCTCCTCTTCCTCCTCTTCCTCGTGTTTGTTCTAGAGGGGCTGTGATGGGAAGCTGCGCGCTGAATTACCTCTAATGGCTGCGGCGGAGAGGAGAGAAGTGGTGTATTTCTGCTCGGATTTAAAGGCCTCCGTCGTTGTGTTCTCCAGTCTATGAAACAGCAGAGTGATTAAACGGCGGCGATAAAAAGCAGCAGACGATGTTTATGTGACTGCAGAGCGTCAGGAGAGCCACGATTTATTAAAGACAGGAGGAATAATCTTTTATTCTGAAATGATCTGCAGATGTCAGAGTGACGTGAATCAATAGTTCTGACATGGCGCTGATTCATCGGCTCAGAGACCATCCCTCTGAATGACGCCTCGTTAGAAGCATTATCTTTAAATCAGAGGAGGATGGAGGAGGTCTGTGAATACGACGCCTCCAAACAGGAAACCAGTCATCTACATGTTCAATACTTCACAAACGGTCCAACGTCATGGTGGAAGGGACAGTGTCACCATGACAACCGACAGCGTCAGGTCCAAACACAGGACGAAGGCTTCTGTTACCAAAGGTGTGTTTATAATATAATAACTACCCCCCCACTGCAGACCTGTTTATCTGTCCCGCTTATTCCCACTTCACAAAAAAGAGTATTTCTGAAGTGGGAAAGCGTCCCACTTCGCCCCCCCTCCTGGCGGCGTCTCAGAGAGCTCCGCTTGGCCTCGGCGTGACGCATTCTGCGCCAGCGCTTCTCCTCTTTCTAATTAGCGCCTCAAGGGGGGCGGCCCCCCTCCCAACAAGACGTGAACTCCGTACTGGCGTCAGTACCTAATTAACTGTGATTGCATCTGTCAGGGAGCCGCGTGGAGGGAGAATGAAAAAGGAGGCATGTTATTTTTGACCCACTTGGAGCGGGAGGTCAGAGTGGGCGGAGCCACGGCCCGGCTGGCAGGTTATTCTGGAACAATCTTCCTCCGGGCTTTTTGTGTTTGGTGTGTTTTTATTTCGCGGTAAGACATCATTTGCGTCCTGCTCCTGGAACCACGGACCGGGGTGGGGGGGGGTCGCTGGAGTAACCTCGTCCAGTCGGCTGATGGAGGTGCATGATCTCATCATGCTTTTTGCAGACGATGTGGTCCTGATGGCATCTTCCTTCCGTGACCTCCTCCCAGCCCAGCATCAGCACCTGTAAATGTGAATCGGAGCAGCGGGGGCAGTATCGCCCCCCCTTTGCCCCACAGAGCTGAGCCTGGAGGCGTTTGTGTTTGCCTCCATAGGGAGACGATTCCACCTCCACACTGGCCGGGAACGAGAGCTACATGTGGCTACGTCAGGTCCCCTGCTGGACCCGACACACACACTAGTTCATCAGGACGAGTCGACTCAGAAATACACTCCGCCTCCAAAACCATCGTAAGCTCCTCCTCCTTAATGCAATAAAACCCAGTGAGCGGACATCAACCCCTCGACTCCGTCCGCGCTCGTGCTGCTGTTCAGTGATGCTTCTCTCCCTTCACATCCACTAACACACACTTCTGCTCTTTCTTTGATAATTACAGACATTGTTTGATCCCTGTGTCACATAGAACTCCCTGCACACAAAAAGACACACACACACACACAGACTGTGTAATTTGCACACACACAACCTCGTCCCCCTTGTGTGCAATTACCTCTTCTTTACTTTTTACCTCATTCTGCACGCTAGCTGTTTTTCAAGGGTTGCAGGTAAACAAACCTGCGCGCACACACACACACACACACACACACACACACACCCTGGGCTGCTGAAGCATCCCTGGTGTGAACACACAGACCTGATGTCCTCCTGCTTCATTGCTTCATGTCCGAGGCTCCGGCCGTGAGGTTCTTCATCCAGTTATTCCCATTTAATGGAGAAGCACTTGAATGAACATGTGAATCAATAACAAGAGATGGAGTTTGAAAGCAAGATGAATCCACGTTAGGAACTTCACTGCAGACCTCCGGGTGATGATCGAGGCCTGCGTGGCTCCTCGTTGACTCGGGGACGCACGCCGCCGCTCACAAAGAGCCTCTAATTGCTGCAGCTGATTGCGTCCTGATAGAATCACGGCTGTCGGGTCATTAAGCTGCGATTCTTCCTCCTTCTCAGGGACCCTCCTCGCTCCTCCATAGTCTCAACATGGAGCGGATACGTGTGTGTGTGTGTGTGTGTGCGCGCATTCACAGATCAATATTCCTTCCTCTAAAGGGGGACGGGGGCTTTAATCTGAAGCTGGAGGCCTGAGAAGGACGTCTTCTTCTTCTTCTTCTTCTTCTTCTTCTTCTTCTCCTATGAACATCAGAGACTCCCTCAATAATTGTATAAGGGAATTCAAATAGTTTGATTCCTACACAGGATTTATAATGAGGATGTTGTTGGTGTTTGAAGAGGAGCCTCACCGCCTGGATGCACGGACTCGTCTTCTGGCTCCGGTTAAACTGAAGTGTTCAGTGAGAGCAGCGTCCTCCAGAGTTGTTTAACCCCGAGCACACACACACACACACACACACACACACACTGCTGCACTGTGTGTGTGTGTGTGGGAGAGAAAGGAGGCCTGCAGAGAAACGATTCAACAAGTCAACAAGCAGCTCTCATAACAAAGCTGTCAGATCCTCTCTGTCCTCCTGGAGGACGCAGCGGAGACACTCGCGCCTGTCTCCATCACAAACACTCCTACCAAGGTTTATTAAAGAACAGCTCGTCCCTGCAGAGGCAGCACCAGAGGGTTCTGGTTCAGGTCTCGCTCCCTTGTGTCCTCCTAATGAGACACGTGAGTTCCTCTGTTAATGCACATTGTTCACATGTTTGCATGGAAATGGGGAAACTTGGCGGTGAGGTGAATGAGTTGCTTCTTGCACTGAGCCTTCTCCCAGCGGGGGCTCTAATGGCCTGAACGCGAGGTCACGCTGGATGCAGCTTTGTTTTGCAGAGTGTGAGACGGAATGACCGCTGCTGCTCCGCCCGGCGCATTAAAGCCCTGCGGCCGTCCATTAGTGCTCCTCCGCCATGTTTAAGAGCGAGAGGTAGGAGTTGCACATTAGCTGAGAGCTAACTGGAATAATATACATGTGCAGGATTTAACCCTTAGCCCCTGCGTGGGCGCGCCCGGCGCAGCCGGCGGCCGCTAACGCGCCGAGTATCAAAACAAATGAGTCAGCGCGGCCGGGGAGCCGGCGCCGCCAGCAGCTTGCTGATGACGGCTAATATTAGCATAACCTAATATGCTTGTTGATCAAGGGTAAACTTTGGGGGGAGGACATGTTAGGTGCAGAATAAACAAAAGCAGCTGCTGCTTTGGAGGGGGGGGGGCGTCCTTAACGTGGGCGGAGCTCGCCGCTCCTCCGCTGCGCCAATGGGGGCAGTTCCAACCGTGGCATTAATATATTCATTTTTCCCCTTTTACTCCCAAATAAAACATTTCTTTGTTTCTTACGCCCCCCCCGCCCCCCCTCGGCCCCCCCTGGCATTTAATTGCACGAAACTCCTCGGTGCTTCCAGCTACAAGGCCGCTGCGCTCGCCCTGTAAATATTACATGAAGACTTAAGTAACAATTGTTGTTCTTTTCTCCATCAACCATTCATGGCGGCTAAGTGAGGGGGGGCGCCGTGGGGGGATGGGGGGGGGGCGCCGTGGGGGGAGGGGGGGCCCGCTGGGGAAGGAAAAGCAAACACTGCGTTTTAATCTCAAATTGTCCAGGAAACCCGAGAAGAGTTTCTGCAACGTTCCCGTGCAGCTCGGTTCAAACCCTCGTAACTTTATTTAAATGATGACGATGTGCGTTTAAATGCATCACACTGGTTCGTTGCATTCTGTCGTCATGGACTCATTACTCTCTTTCAACTTCAACAACAGGAGCATAAACCTCTTTCCTCTCTTACCTTTCACAATAAAAGCTTTGGACATGTCAGAGAAGGTGGAGGTCTTAATCTGTAATGCAGCCTCCTTTAATGACACTGCATGAAGTGAGCAAAATGAAATCTAGATGCAAATATGTCAAATGCTAAAAAAAACAAAAGTTACTGTAAAAAGGTGAAGAGAAGAACTGAGGAGGCTCTTGCTTCATTAAAATAAGCATTATGACTCACTGGAAATAAAGTGGATATATGGCCAACACGCATCTCCTTTTTGCAGTGTTTATGGTATAAATACATCAAGCAGAAGCCCCATTACTCTCACAGTGTGCACACACACACACACACACACACACACACACACACGCTGAGCGAACCTCAGTGCAGCCTAATAAGTCAACCTGCAGGCCAAGCAGGCAGCGCATGAATGCCGAACGCAGCCTAATTGATTACCTAATTTATGCAATAACCAGTACTTCTTAATTATAGTTATTTATCGTCCAAATGTTTGCGGCGCTCGGCTGATTCATGGGCGGCGTGAAGCCTCGGGTCGGACTCAGCAGACCCGGCTCGTAGCTCTTCATCATCGCTTCGGGAAGGAGCGCAGGTTGTTTGTGCTTAACGTTCTCCTCCTCTCCTCCTCCTCTCCTCCTCCTCTCCTCCTCCTCTCCTCCTCTCCGGCCACCGACCCCGACGGCTGTTATGCAAAGTCCTCGCTCTGCCAGCAGCTGCTGCTGGAAGCGATCAGCTCCCCGCGATGACACGATGAGGCTCGCCGGGTGTTAACTACCCATAACACCCGGCGAACGCTGCCATACGTGTTGATGGCGGCCCACACAATCTGAGAAATTATTACTGGATTCAAAAGCATCCAAGAATTTGTGCAACGTAGTTTAACAAATGATAATAACTTTATTTCAGAACTGGTAATAAAAGTTTGCCGTTTTCTTTTTTCTTCATGAAAATACTTTCATGACAGCAGTTTCCCTGAATGCACAAATGTGACAGCAGAAATAAACAGTTGGCGTGTGAGAGGCCTGCCGGGAGGCCGGGGAGGGCGGGGGGGGGTCTTTAGCCAAACGGGTGTCACAGCGTGCCGCCAGACGCTGTAAATGCACAACTCTTGTAGCGACATTAAACATGCAGCGACGCGGCGAGTGACAGCGAGGCGCAGGGCGAGCCGGAGGCCGACGCCACACGACAGGGCGATGACACGCGCTTCTCAGGGAGGAGTCCGCCGACCTCTGACCTCTGAGAGAAACCGCTCCTGAGTTCAACTCCCTGTCCGCTCCTCCTCAGTCCTCCCACAATGCCGTTCTGCACGTCGATGCGCCTGCTGGAGCGCCGGTGAGAGACGCGTGAGCTAAAACCAGCGTGTCATTGTTGACCAGGATCAATCAATCCATCAATCAATGTTCTATTGTTTCCACTTTCTGAGGAAATCAATCAGTCAGCTCATCGACCTGGTGGAGGCGTGACACTGATTGATCAGCTGATGATAGTGGAGTTCAGTGCTTCTCCTCAGCTAGCTAGGTAGCTAACTATCGTTTTCATACGTTCCATACATTTGCTCTCAATGTCATTTTTATCGGCGCCATAAAATAATGCAGCGGTGGATTTATGCTCAAACCTGGTTGCAAAAGACAGCAACTCGGATGTTTATGTAAATAGGTGCTCATGAATGCATAAGCAGAGAAGATGTGAAGATCATCACTTCCAGCGACACCTTTCCCTTTCACACCGGCACTGGTCCATTTGGTGGTGAATATTGATCAGCTGACATCACACCTCAGCAGAAGAGGAGGACTTTAATTACGTATCAGTATCCTCATCAGTCACTCACGGTGCTGCTCATCCTCAGCTGTTTGGGTCTCTGTGCTCCGATTGGCTCCCTCTCTCGGCCGCGTCCGGCTCGTGATTAGCGGCGTCGCCGATGTGCTGATCGCGCTCCTTCTCTAACGGCCGGCCGTGGCTTCAGACCCGGACGAGCACCTCGCTCAGAGACGCTTCTCACCGCCGCACGCCGACGTCTGTGCACGAGGGGATACTGGAGACGAGTCAGAAAGGAGGAGAAGAGAGAGCAGGGTGCTGCTGGCGAGCGCTCCAGGCCTTCATCTCCCCCCATCAGCGTCAGGTAGTTGGAGATCGCGATGAAAAAGGGACTTCTTTTGGGTGATGTGACACGTTTGATGAATGAAGAGACAAAGCTTCTCTGTGCTTCCATGAAACAGAACGCGCTGGAGGTGCGTGCCAGCGCCGGCTCGCCTTCTGTTCCCCTGCGACGGCTGAGCGACACCAATTAACTCCCCAACAGCGGTAATCAGGGGACCCGTAAGATAGCACACAAATTCAATTAAAGCGTCCCCGACCATATGCCAATACGCGTCGACTTCAAAGTCTCTTTTCCGTGAGCCGGAGGAGAGGAAGGAATCAATAACGCCGCCAACGGAAGGAATCCTCTCCGCTCGCTTCATCTGAAAGACTTCAGCTTTTTCATCCATTACACAATATTCCCCCCCGCCTGCCGACTGATGGACGGGTTCTTAAACAACGCGGGACGTCCGATTGAACGAGGCGCCGGAGACACCTCGGGGCCAACGGGGACGTAAATCGATGAGCGAAATGAGACGGCGCTGGAAGACGAGTCCTCCTCCGCCTAATTGCCTCGGTTTGTCACCGGGAGACACACACGCGGTGACGTGGGGGGTTAAAAGGCAGCGCAGGAAACACACCTGACATACGGTGTGACCCCCGAGAACAGGGCGGTGCCCCTCAGGCTGCCGGGCCACAGGCCTCGGCCAATGGGATCGTCTGAAGGGGATGACCTGATGTCTCTGTTCTTATAAGCCGAGAGGAGGAAGAGTCGGGTCCCCTCCGGTCAATGCGACCACCGGGGGAGGGGGGGTGTCTCACTTCTGGGAAAAAATGAAGGAGGAGTCAATCACACACAGGAAGCTGAGCATTTATTATTTCTTTGTTTCTATGCTGAATGAAACATTCGTTTCAAAACTATTTCAATAGATCCGTTTGACACGATGCAGAAAATAAATGTGTTTGTTAAACTTCTTTCGGTGAGTAAACCCTTCGCACCGTGATGTTCGGTGGATGAAGTGCGTTGTGCCACGGATCAAGTGATGAAGGCTCCTCCCACAGTGTGACGCCGACCAGCGGATCCCGAAGGCTCCTCCCACCGTGTGACGCCAACCAGCTGATCCCGAAGGCTCCTCCCACCGTGTGACGCCAACCAGCTGATCCCGAAGGCTCCTCCCACCGTGTGACGCCAACCAGCTGATCCCGAAGGCTCCTCCCACAGTGTGACGCCAACCAGCTGATCCCGAAGGCTCCTCCCACCGTGTGACGCCGACCAGCTGATCCCGAAGGCTCCTCCCACCGTGTGACGCCGACCAGCTGATCCCGAAGGCTCCTCCCACAGTGTGACGCCGACCAGCTGATCCCGAAGGCTCCTCCCACCGTGTGACGCCGACCAGCTGATCCCGAAGGCTCCTCCCACCGTGTCGCAGCTGCTTGTGTTTGTGGAAGCGAACAACCAGAAGACTTGGGGAGAGTCAATCTATGATCTCGTCCATCTGCTCATCGGCGGGACGCCAAGGAACCCTCCAGCGGGTGGTGTCATGGCGGGAGGGCGGAGAACCTAATGCAGATGCAGCACCAACGCCTTCTAACCCGGAAATCACTGATGTGACATGCAGCTACTAGAAGATGTGCAGGACCTTCAGACTATTGGAAGTACTCCATCAGACAAAGCGCTCTATAATGAAGACCGGTCCCGCCATTATGTCCCAGAGTTCCTAGCGGTCTTCGTCCGGGGTTCCTCGGTGACTCGGTGAGGCTAATGGCCCTGGTGAGGATGGACTTGCTAATTTGCTAATGGCTTCTTCTTCCTGCGGGCCATGAGATCATCAGCGTGATGTACACCCCTCTGAGGACTATCGCTCTGCTAATGCCCTCGGAAACGAGGAACACTCCTTCGATCACATGACTGAGTGCTCTTTGCTGATGGAGGCGGGGACTCGATAACGTGGGTCCTCCTGAGCTGCAGCAGAGCTTCTGCTTCTGTCACGACTCACATGAGCAGCTCGTTGACGTCTAACGGGAAAAAGAACGTCGAGGAGGCCTCAACGCGCCGAGAGGAGGAGGAGCGTCCAACCGACAAATAGTGATTAGGAAAAGAACAGCGTCTCTGCTTCCCGAGCCCGACGAAGTACCTCAACAATTCCTTTTGTAGAAAACGTCAGTTCCAATGAAAGAGCGGCGTCGAATGAATCAGCAACGAAAACTAAGAGCTTCACGTCCTCAGGATGGAATCCCAACACGTAGACGAGTAGCATCCTAAGAGGAAGAATGCAGCCTTACTTACGACCATGAAGACTGGCCGTGTCTCCTCCTCCCGTCGCGTCCTGTCGCTCCTCCTCTCCGTGCCCGCGTCACTAATGGCGCCGCAGACGGCCTAATTGACTCTAAATCAGCGTGACTTTCTCCAGGACGAGGCGGGACTAATCGGGCTGCCATCAATGAGGAGAGAGGTTAACGACGGAGGGGAACGAATCGAGAGAGAAGGAGACAGACTGGAGGAGTCGCCCCCTGCTGGTCCCTACAGAGAATGCACCAGTCACAGGTTGGTTTTCGTGCCTTAGTCGACTCCTCCTTCTTAGAGTCTAAAAGTGTAGAACGACCACACTACAGCCCCACTAGAGTTCAAAGGTCGCCTTTTGGCGCAGGATGTCATTATTCCTCATTATTACGGCGGTTCTGTACGCGCGCTGGGGCGGAATGTGACTGATGGAAGCAGACTCAACATTTCCCCCTTTGCATCGGCTTTTACTGTGAGAGACAGGGAGAGGGACAGGGAGAGGGACAGAGAGAGGGACAGGGAGAAAGAGGGGGAGAGGGATAGGGAGAGAGACAGGGAGAGGGACAGGGAGAGGGATAGGGAGAGACACAGAGAGAGAGACAGGGAGAGGGACAGGGAGAGGGATAGGGAGAGAGACAGGGAGAGAGACAGGGAGAGGGACAGGGAGAAAGAGGGGGAGAGGGACAGGGAGAGGGATAGGGAGAGACACAGGGAGAGAGACAGGGAGAGGGACAGGGAGAGGGATAGGGAGAGACACAGAGAGAGAGACAGGGAGAGGGACAGGGAGAGGGATAGGGAGAGAGACAGGGAGAGAGACAGGGAGAGGGACAGGGAGAGAGAGGGGGAGAGGGACAGGGAGAGGGACAGGGAGAGAGAGGGGGAGAGGGACAGTGAGAGGGACAGGGAGAGAGACAGGGAGAGAGAGGAGGGGAGAGACGGGGAGAGGGACAGGGAGAGAGAGGGGGAGAGGGACAGGGAGAGGGATAGGGAGAGAGACAGGGAGAGAGACAGGGAGAGGGACAGGGAGAGAGACAGGGAGAGAGAGGGGGAGAGGGACAGGGAGAGAGAGGGGGAGAGGGACAGTGAGAGGGACAGGGAGAGAGACAGGGAGAGGGACAGGGAGAGAGACAGGGAGAGACACAGGGAGAGAGACAGGGAGAGGGACAGGGAGAAAGAGGGGGAGAGGGACAGGGAGAGGGATAGGGAGAGACACAGGGAGAGAGACAGGGAGAGGGACAGGGAGAGGGATAGGGAGAGACACAGAGAGAGAGACAGGGAGAGGGACAGGGAGAGGGATAGGGAGAGGGACAGGGAGAGAGACAGGGAGAGGGACAGGGAGAGAGACAGGGAGAGGGATAGGGAGAGAGACAGGGAGAGGGACAGGGAGAGGGACAGGGAGAGAGACAGGGAGAGAGAGGGGGAGAGGGACAGGGAGAGAGAGGGGGAGAGGGAGACGGACAGGGAGAGAGACAGGGAGAGAGAGGGGGAGAGGGACAGGGAGAGGGACAGGGAGAGAGAGGGGGAGAGGGACAGTGAGAGGGACAGGGAGAGGGACAGGGAGAGAGACAGGGAGAGAGAGGAGGGGAGAGACGGGGAGAGAGACAGGGAGAGAGACAGGGAGAGTGACAGGGAGAGGGACAGGGAGAGGGACAGGGAGAGAGACAGGGAGAGAGAGGGGGAGAGGGACAGGGAGAGGGACAGGGAGAGAGAGGGGGAGAGGGACAGTGAGAGGGACAGGGAGAGGGACAGGGAGAGAGACAGGGAGAGAGAGGGGGAGAGGGACAGGAGGAGGGATAGGGAGAGAGACAGGGAGAGAGACAGGGAGAGGGACAGGGAGAAAGACAGGGAGAGAGAGGGGGAGAGGGAGAGGGACAGGGAGAGAGACAGGGAGAGAGAGGGGGAGAGGGACAGGGAGAGGGACAGGGAGAGAGAGGGGGAGAGGGAGACGGACAGGGAGAGAGACAGGGAGAGAGACAGGGAGAGGGATAGGGAGAGAGACAGGGAGAGGGACAGGGAGAGGGACAGGGAGAGAGACAGGGAGAGGGGGAGAGGGACAGGGAGAGAGAGGGGGAGAGGGAGACGGACAGGGAGAGAGACAGGGAGAGAGAGGGGGAGAGGGACAGGGAGAGGGACAGGGAGAGAGAGGGGGAGAGGGACAGTGAGAGGGACAGGGAGAGGGACAGGGAGAGAGACAGGGAGAGAGAGGAGGGGAGAGACGGGGAGAGGGACAGGGAGAGGGATAGGGAGAGAGACAGGGAGAGAGACAGGGAGAGGGACAGGGAGAGGGACAGGGAGAAAGACAGGGAGAGAGAGGGGGAGAGGGAGAGGGACAGGGAGAGAGACAGGGAGAGAGACAGGGAGAGAGAGGGGGAGAGGGACAGGGAGAGGGACAGGGAGAGCGAGGGGGAGAGGGACAGTGAGAGGGACAGGGAGAGGGACAGGGAGAGAGACAGGGAGAGAGAGGAGGGGAGAGACGGGGAGAGGGACAGGGAGAGAGAGGGGGAGAGGGACAGGAGGAGGGATAGGGAGAGAGACAGGGAGAGAGACAGGGAGAGGGACAGGGAGAGGGACAGGGAGAAAGACAGGGAGAGAGAGGGGGAGAGGGAGAGGGACAGGGAGAGAGACAGGGAGAGAGAGGGGGAGAGGGACAGGGAAGAGAGGGACAGGGAGAGAGACAGGGAGAGAGACAGGGAGAGGGACAGGGAGAGAGAGAGAGAGAGAGAGAGAGGGCTAATCGCAGAAGACAAAGTATGCAAATGAGTCATTAGTTCAATAACGGTTTCCCAAACATCAGCCCTCCAGCAACTGCTCCGCATCTATTACAGCAATTAGCATAAGCAGCGCGGCGGCGTGATGCATCCAGCGCCCCCCTGCGAAGGAGCGAGCGGCGTGCTAATGGGGGACGGGAGGAGCCCCTCAACGCCATCCGCCGCTCCTCACTCAGCATCATCCAACACAAGATCTGCTCCTCTTTATTCTAAGCTTCTCGTCTCAAAGAATGATTGGAATTCTTCCCAGCATGCATCACATTTGCATGACTCTCACCTGAGCGCTCGTCGGGTTTCTCTCCAGGACGCTTTTTGTCTCCCGAATTGGGACGAGATGAACGAGATCTTCTTTATTTATGCAAAGCTTCTTCATGATGTTCGGTCTTCCACATGAAGGTGTAAGCAGAAGAGACATTAACGCCCTTTCTTTTGACGTGGAAATCAGTTCTTAACACCGTGTAAATAAAATAACTATTATTTATGACAAGTATGGAGGACAAAAAATGTAAGTATAAATAAAGGTATAAAAAACTAAATGTGTGGATAAATAAATACATTTATGAATACATTTCATTAATTATGTTCTGTTTCGGTATAAACATATTATATTAAAGCATTTATTGTTTTATTTAAGTATTTATTAATTTCTTTATACTTACATTTTTTGTCCTCCATACTTTTCTTTTAGTTTAGCAGTTGTGTCCTGTAGAACACGTGATGAACACGTGAGAGAAGTTTCCTCTTATAGAATTCTAATCAACACGCAGCCCGACGGCATCTGTTCTCCTGCGGAGCTGCACCTCCTCCCGAAGTGGGAGGTGATCAGTGTCGTGCTGGCTTCTTGTGTTTCAGCTCCTTCACGCCTCCAACAGAAGGAGGAAGATGAGGAAGATGAGGAGCCACTAAAGAGAACAAGCAGAACAACAGCTCGTCCGACCTTGAGACGCAATTAAGAGCGCGAGCGCGTCTCCATGGTTACCAACCCCCCCCCTTCCCCGTGGATCTGTCGCCCGGCCTCGGCCCCTTGTAAGGTGGCGGCGGGGCCCCGGGCCCCGTGTAACCGCGGCCGGCCCGCCGCAGGTAATTAGTGTCCGTGGCGGCGCGCGGACCGGAGCACATGTTTCAGCTGTCACAGGTGCATTCTGGGAGATGCGGTTCGTGACAGCCGTGACGGCGCCATCTGGACGCGTCCGCACCGCGGGACGCCAACTCCGCGCTGACAAGCTGCGAGCGGCGGCGGGAGGGCGCAGCGTGCGCGTGCGCGCGCGTGTGGGTGTCTAACTTTTCGTGATGAGCAGGATGCCAGCAGGGAGCGCGTGTCGTGCGTGTGTGAGCAAATTCACGTCACGCGTTAGTGTGGGAGGTGCGCGTGTGTTCGTGACATGCTTCCCCTCTTTGTGCGCCGCGCGCCGCTTTAAAAGTGCGCATCAAGCCAGTTGGACTTTGGATCCCATCGGAGGAAACTTTAGACATATTTTATTTGTTATTTGTACTAGCAGCCTACTCTGATGGTTTTCCACGTCCCAGGTTTTTTGGCGCAGTGCGTGACGTGCGTGTGCGGAGCGCCGGCACTGAGCACATCGTCTCACTTTACAGGAGCCAATAATAAAACAACTAAATTAACAATTCAAAGTGTTGCCATGTTGTGATGAGGACTCACCCACGGACCCAGTTGTTTTGGTGAAAGTAACTTAAAAGTAATGCAGTAGTAGTGTAACGCCTTACAATTCAGAGACAGTAATATTATAATGTAACAAATTACTTTAAAATGACAGTAATAAGTACTACATAATGTATTACGTTTTTGAAGTAACTTGCCCAACACTGCGTGTGTGTGTGTATTTGCTAATGTCCATGTGTGTCTCTGTGTGTGTCTGTAGTTGTGTTAGCTAATTCACGTTATGCGTTAGTGTGTGTGTGTGTGTGTGAATCAGAGTAATTGGAATTCATGTTACTGTGTATTTGCTCATGTTTGTGTGTGTGTGTGCGTGTGTGTGTGTATTTGCTCATGTTCGTGTGTGCGTGTGTGTGTGTATTTGCTCATGTTCGTGTGTGCGTGTGTGTGTGTATTTGCTCATGTTCGTGTGTGCGTGTGTGTGTGTATTTGCTCATGTTCGTGTGTGCGTGTGTGTGTGTATTTGCTCATGTTCGTGTGTGCGTGTGTGTGTGTATTTGCTCATGTTCGTGTGTGCGTGTGTGTGTGTATTTGCTCATGTTCGTGTGTGCGTGTGTGTGTGTATTTGCTCATGTTCGTGTGTGCGTGTGTGTGTGTATTTGCTCATGTTCGTGTGTGCGTGTGTGTGTGTATTTGCTCATGTTCGTGTGTGTGTGTATTGGCTTTTGTCCGTGTGTGTCTGTGTGTAGGTGCACAGCTTGCTGTGAGGTGTGTGAGTCTATATCGAGCGGCCCATCAGGAATTCATGCTGCTTTCAGACGCGTGTTTCAGGACTCGTACTGTACACGTGCACTTTGTCTGAGTGTGTGTGTGTGTGTGTGCGTGTGCTGTTTCATTCGGCACTGTGGGAAACACACAGTTGTATCTTGGTGTTCTGAACCATCCATCAGTCAGATGTTCAGAGTGCTGGCAGCATGCATCCAAAGGGAGAAGACATCTGCGACCTCCGTGTCCTCGAGCATCATGGGACGCCAGCGACACGTGTCCTTCTTCACAACATGCTTCCTGTGACACGTGATGGAGGAGATTCAAGGGAAAGGAAAACAAACCTTCCAAGATGGAGACGGACCCGACGTCTTCTCAAGGACCTCTGATGGTGAGTCTGCACAAAGCGAAGCCAGCTAGCTCCTTCATGATTACAGTCATCTGGGTGTGACAATGTAGCAAAGTGCTCATGTCGTCATGTCAATCAAATCAAACTGCCATTAAAGGAGAGAAGGACTCCTTCAGCCCCGATGAGAAGCAGCCTCGGAGAAAATGATGGACGTGATGCTGCTGCTGCAGCTCACTGCTGTGTGTGTGTGTGTGTGTGTGAGAGAGAGAGAGAGAGAGAACAACGGAGCACATGAAACTGTGTGTGTGTGTGTGTGTGTGTGTAGGAGGGCTCGGTGGTGTAGCGGAGCGAGATGTTGCCCGTTACACCGAGCCTCTCCTGGGCTGCTAGTTGTGGGAGCTCTGTGGAAACTCACTTCACTCAGATACGTGGGGATCAAACGCTGCATTGATCTCTGGGAGACATAACACACACACACACACACACACACACACACACACACACACACACACACGTTCTACCAACACCCCCGATCTCTCCACCAGAAGCTGTGAAATATGAAACACATGTTAATCATGATCACGCCTGGCGTCAGTCAGCGCTCACCGTGAAGAGGAGAAGTGAAAAAAGCTCCGAGTGCTTTTCTTTCATTTCAATCACTGCTCTGATTGGCCGATATTCTGACCAGCAATCACAGGGATTTAAAGCTACAGTCATTGTTTTTATGCCACTAGAGGCCAGAAAAGCAGGGTCCCTCATGAAGAGCCAGATGTTTACTAGATGTTTGCAATGTTCACTGAGGGAACAAACCGAGGAATTTCCCCTTAGACTTCTACAGAAGCAGAAGAGTCGCCCCCTGCTGGTCACTACAGAGACGTGGTAACGTGATGAGGTCACCGGATCAGCTTCTGCTGGCAGTCGGGATCTCTATCTGTTTTGATCGCATCCTACTCGCCTGCATCCAGAGCGTTGAGCATCGTTAGACTGAGGAAGAGAGGATGAGAGCCAGCGATGAACAAGCACACACACACGCACACACACACGCACACACACACATACACACATGCCATATGCGCTGGGTCACTCCCTTTGCTGTATTCTACTGGGGAGGCGAACGTTTTCTCTCGTTAAATTGGAATTCTTTGTTTGTGCGTGACAATAAAGTGAAGAGCCCTTCATTTGTTCCCCCCGCTCCCCCGCCCCTCCCGTGGCGAGCGGATGGAGCCGCGGCCCCCCGCCCCTCCCGTGGCGAGCGGATGGAGCCGCGGCCCCGCCTAACGATCGCTCCGCTCGCTGTCCCTGCTGCTTTTGAACCACCGCGAGAATATTCACGGCCCCCAGAGCCACACAAAGCTGAACTGTCGCTGAGCAGCCATCTTTGTCTGTGCTGTTGCCCCAAGCAACGGGGGGGGGGGGGTATAAACTGGGGGGGTTTGTTTGTGGATACGACTATTCATGATGCTGTGATGATGAAAACTCACTAATCGTACATGTGTTTTATGCGTCACTCCTCATCCTCCTCGACTCTCTGATAAAGACAAAGTGGATCAGCAATAAGGGCCCCGAAACATGGCGTAACCCCCCCGCACACACACACACACGCACACGCACACGCACACACACACACACACACACACACACACACACACACACTCACACACACACACACGCACACACACACACACACACACCCTGCAGTGGCTCCCGGGCCTTCCTAATCCTGTGATTCGTTCTGTTTCTCCATGCGGGCAGTCAAGTACTCTCCCTCTGACACATCAAAGACACAATGCAACACATGCGTGTGTGTTTGTGTGTTTGTGTGTCTGTCACAAAGCTGATAGGGTGAGTGTTGCATGGCGATGTTTCATGTTTGTCTGTAAACACAACAAAGACAACACACGGTGTGTGACTTTCAGCTTCAACACACATGAGCACCATGCCGCCCCCCCCCCTTCCCCCTTCCCCCTTCCCCTCCCCAACCACACATACAAAAACACAAACACACAAACACGCACAAACAAACACACAGCGATAATCTACTGGTCTGACCCAGACAAAACCAAAACCCATTGTTGGTTAAATCCTGTTACTAAATCACTTCAGGATTTTAATGGACCGGCTCAACGATCTCACCAGGAAACATCCGACCAATCAGGTTCTATGACATCATCTCACAAAAACTTTTGTGTATCAAGTTATATATATTTTCATTTCCTGTCTGATTTTGTGTTGTCAGTAATCCGCCTCGTTAAAATCACCGTAATGTTTACATTCTTAGTTAACCTGAGTTTGGGTTTGGATATATATGGGAAATATATATATATATATTTTTTAAAGGAACTAAAACAGCTTCTGTTAAAACGAATCACCAAAAGCATGAACCCTCCATCATGGAGCTTCTCCTTGCAGCTTCTCAGAAGCTTCATCCATCTTCCAGCAGAGAACAGATCCAATGGCCTCCCGACAGCAGACGCATCTGGGTGTTGGCAGCGATATGAAACATTGGGTATGTTTGGACAACAGCGAGGGAGGAAGAGAAGGAGGAGCGGGGAGAGGAGCAGGAGGAGGAGCAGGAGGAGGAATGGGAGGAGGGGCAGGAGGAGCGGGGAGAGGAGCAGGAGGAGGCGTGGGAGGAGGAGCAGGAGGAGGCGTGGGAGGAGGAGCAGGAGGAGGAATGGGAGGAGGAGGGGCAGGAGGAGGAGCAGGAGGAGGAATGGGAGGAGGGGCAGGAGGAGGAACAGGAAGAGGAGCAGGAGGAGGGGCAGGAGGAGGAGCAGGAGGAGGAGCAGGAGGAGGGGCAGGAAGAGGAGCAGGAGGAGGAATGGGAGGAGGGGCAGGAGGAGGGGCAGGAGGAGGAACAGGAAGAGGAGCAGGAGGAGGGGCAGGAGGAGGAGCAGGAGGAGGGGCAGGAGGAGGGGCAGGAGGAGGAACAGGAAGAGGAGCAGGAGGAGGGGCAGGAGGAGGGGCAGGAGGAGGAGCAGGAAGAGGAGCAGGAGGAGGCGCAGGAGGAGGAGCAGGAGGAGGGGCAGGAGGAGGAATGGGAGGAGGGGCAGGAGGAGGGGCAGGAGGAGGAACAGGAAGAGGAGCAGGAGGAGGGGCAGGAGGAGGGGCAGGAGGAGCAGGAGGAGGAGCAGGAGGAGGAGCAGGAGGAGGAATGGGAGGAGGGGCAGGAGGAGGAACAGGAAGAGGGGCAGGAGGAGGAGCAGGAGGAGGAGCAGGAGGAGTGGCATGAGGAGGAACAGGAAGAGGGGCAGGAGGAGGAGCAGGAGGAGGAACAGGAAGAGGGGCAGGAGGAGGGGCAGGAGGAAGAGCAGGAGGAGGAGCAGGAGGAGGAGCAGGAGGAGGGGCAGGAGGAGGGGCAGGAGGAGGAGCAGGAGGAGTGGCAGGAAGAGGAGCAGGAGGAGGAACAGGAAGAGGGGCAGGTTCCATTACCCACTCATCAGGGGCAGGAGGAGGGAGATCTATATTCTGCTTCTCTTACAGACACCTGATGGAGGTCTTTGAGTCGCTCGGTTCGTTCAGACGTGATGGAAACAGCAGATCTGAACGTCGTCGGGTAGAAACACGTTTCTCTCTTTCCTTTGTTTCAGAGCATAAAATGAAGGTTTGGCGATGTCGCGTTGGACGCCGACGGAGAGGCCGAGTGTTCGATGCCGAAGCACCCAGCATTTGTGAACTAGGTCATCCGCCTCAAACGCCCCGAGAAAAAAGCCCACATCAAATACCAATCAGTGCTCGGCCAAGGGAGCGCTTCATTTCCCTGCCTGCGGGACCCTCAGGGGCCACAACCCCCCCGCCTGGTATCAACACCGGTGGACAAAGATGACTGTTGAAGTGAAATCTATCTCTTAATCAAAGTACAGACATCGACCCCAGGGTTCTGCTCACACACACACGCGCACGCACACACGCACACACGCGCACGTGCACGGACACACACGCACACGTTGCCATCTTGGTCTCTGGCCCAGTGTTTTTTGTTGCAGGAGAAGCTTTCCTAATGCATGCTGATAGAAATGCGCTTCCAGCTGGATCCAGATCAGTTTCTGTGAGCGGCGACGCAAACACGCTGCCTGCTGGGAAGTTTCTGCATAAACTATTAATGAAGAATGTTTGAGCGCCACGTCAGTACGACTCAGGAAGCTTTGTCACTGAGAAGATCTCAGCTGGAGCTCCAGGACCTCCGAGTCTCACAGAATTAGCTGGAGAGGAGCTGGTTTGCAGTCGGGGGAAAGATGCTACTGTGCAGTTGCATTGTGGGAAATGGTAACTGTTTTTGGAATCTGACCACGCGCGGGTGGACAAGTCATGTCTGCATTATGAGCAGAGATAAAATGCATCTTCTATCTGATCGAGGACAGAATATCCAGAATGTTTCACTGAAACACACGGAAGCAGTTCAATGACTCGTCGATGTGTTTCGGGGTATTTTTAAGAAACCCCGCAGGGGAAAAAAGAAGAAAACGAATGATTGAAAAAGTTGATTTGATCACTGAATGATTGTGAGAGCAATCAGAAGGCAGATTAAAGTGACCTCTGAGAATCCTCCCGTTAGTTCTGCTCGTGTGGTTCTTTAAAAACAGGCCGATACACGTTCACATATTCAGGCCGCGCAGCTTCAATTAGCTCCTCCGGGGAGACGCGCATTGAAATCTCTCTCTTATAAATCAGACAGAGCCTCTGGGACATCATAATAATCAGATTACTGTCGGCCTGATAATCTGGCTGGAGGACCCACGAAAACAAGCACATGCCCACTGAAGAGGAAGCGCTCTCCTTTAAGTCGGACATGAATCATCTTTGTGACACTAATGCATTCAGCGATGAAGCCCCGCCCACCCGCACCATCAAAACACACACTTCCTTCACTCGCTCACTTCCTCCTGTTTTCTCTTTCTTCCATTAGCTTGTGTCCTCCTGTTTCACTTCCTTCACTCCTTCCTTCCTCTATTCTTTCCTTCACTGGATTTTTGGGCACGAGCACATTAATAAAACCATTTCTCTGGTTCCTCTGTGTTCCACTTCTTTGTGTTGCATTCCTTCTTTCACCATGCTTCATTCTCCTCCATCTTCAACCTTTACCTTCCTCCCTTCTTTAATTCCTTTCCTTGCATAATCCGTCCCCTCCTCTGTTCTCCGTTTCTCCCAGATTCCTGTGAGGAGTACAGTTTGCTGATAAAGCTCGTCTCCCCTTCAGCAGTCATGTTTTAAAGAGCTCACGACCTCAAATTAAGCTTCTGCGCGCACGTCATTTTATCCCCTCAGCAGGAGAGAACCTGCAGCGACGTCGCAGATGACTTCCTGAACCAGCAAATCTCTCGAATGGAAAAAAGACGGAGATTAATGAGTTTAGAAAGGAAACAATCAACCAGGAAGCGGAGACTTTTCTCAGCTTTAATTGGCGTTTCTGTGTTAACAAACGTCTGGAGGGAGACGTTTCCTCAAAGGGAACCCGACTGCTGACGGATGAAGGCTTCAAGATGCTAAAGGAATGTGAAGTTACATACAAGGTCTTTGAACGCATCATCTGAGAGGGACACGGTCCTTTCAGAATAAACTACTTACTTGAGATTATTGGTTAAAACGGAGAAGCGCAGCCGGTGTCTGTGAGGATGGGAGACCTCCAGAAGGCCTCTGGCCGTGTCTCCTATTGGTCCATCGCTCCGCCTTCCTTCCAGCCTGGTGGAAGTGGGCGGGAGTTTATCCGAGTTTCTTAGCGACAGAGTCGGAGTCGGTGGAGCCGCTAACAGATGGCTGCGTCTGCTTTCATTTATACTGAGTAAAGGTTAAACAGCACCAACGAAAATAGAGCGTCCCATCTGTTCAGAGGCAGCGTTTGAGCAACAGACACACACGCACACACACACACACACACACACACACGCACGCACACACACACACACAAACTATCTTGAGTCACAACACTTTACTTTAAGTCGAAATAGAAGTCAATACTGGAAATGGTTACTTGGCGGCTTTCATGAGAGCGGTTGACGTGACCCATCAGTAACCATAGCAACGATACGCGGACGGTTTGAATCCAGCATCTCGTTCTTCATTGAATCATTGTTTTCCTTCACGTCCTTTATTCCAGCGAGAGCGAGCGACGCCTCGGGGATTAGGATTGGGCTTCCTGCGATGACATCATCTGTGACATCATCAGGGTTCTTTGGACACAGGAGGAAGTGCGTGTGATAAATCTGCTTGGAGCAAGCAGCATGAACTAAAGGGCCGAGGAGCCTCCTTCATAACTTCTCATTAGGAGAACTTTCCTGCTGCCTCCTTCATTATCAGGAGCAATAACAGCTGCACACGTGCTGCTGCTGCGCGCTGGAACAAATTGCGCTTCTAATGGGATTATTTTCAAAATGGAACACAAAATGTTTTCTGTTTCCTTTTTCTTCTCTGCATCGTCTCCTTCGTCGCCGTGTGATTCGATTGTCACTGAATCCAAGAAGGTTCAGACTTCCTCCCACTTTGTCTCTCTGCTCTCTGAGCGGAAAGACTGCAGGCTAAAGTGTGTGTGTGTGTGTGTGTGTGTGTGTGACTGTGTGTGTGACTGTGTGTGTGTGTGTGACTGTGTGTGTGTGTGTGTGTGTGTGTACGTGTGACTGTGTGTGTGTGTTACTGTGTGTACGTGTGACTGTGTGTGTGTGTTACTGTGTGTACGTGTGACTGTGTGTGTGTGTTACTGTGTGTGTGACTGTGTGTGTGTGTGCGTGTGTGTGCGTGTGCGTGTGTGTGTGTGTGAGTGTGTGTGAGTGTGTGTGTGTGTGTGTGTGTTACTGTGTGTACGTGTGACTGTGTGTGTGTGTTACTGTGTGTGTGACTGTGTGTGTGTGTGTGTTACTGTGTGTCCATTAAAATCCATTAAAAGTAAATAAGTTGCCCCCCCAGCCCGCTGCTGAGCCCCCCTAATCTCCTAATGAGATTATGAAAGTGAACATTTGTTTGTACATGAAGTAGCTGCAGACAATCACATGTCTCGTCAGAGGAGCTGCCTTTCAATCTGCCCCCCGGGGTGGGGGGTGAGGGGGGGGTGAGGGGGGGTGAGGGGGGGGTTGGGGGGGGGGTGAAGGGGGGGGTGAGGGGTGTGGGGGCAGAGTGTTCACATCCTGGATGGTCTCCACGTTCTCCTGACTCCTTCCTCACCACCTGGAGCTGATGGAGGAGCTTCTGCTGGAGGAAACACCAGCAGCTGCATTCAAACCGCAGTGAAGGATTCTATTTGAACCCAACATTTTCTGAGGCGATCTCTTTCTTCGCGTTCTCAAATTTGACTTTCAAAACAGGAAGATTCATCCTTCTGTTTTTATGTTTTTATTCTGACATGAATTATTTAATCCATAAAACAAACAAACTCAGTGAGAGCAAGAAAGAAAATCAATGAACTAGTTTTCTAAATGCAAAACGCCCCGACTCATTGCGCAATACACCATCAAGCA
>CM037920.1:542500-547500 GCA_021346845.1 Apeltes quadracus
TTGATCCTGATTGGTCCGACGCTCAGCTCGCAGAGTCTTGATGTGTTGTGTTTCAGTCTCGATGCTAAGCTAATCAGCTAGCGCCTCAGGCCTGAGGTCCAGGGTCCAGCTGCTGTGGACTCCGATGAGACCAGAGGAGGTGGACAAGAGTCCATTTTTAATGTGATGATGTGGGCCATGTTTTCTGTTGGTTACAGTCTTTTCTAACGGAAACACTTTGTGCTGCTCAGGAAGAACATCTACGTAGACACCACCTTCTACACCACCTCTGTAAGCTCCATCACATGTGTGTTACTGCAGGAAAGAGTTTGTTCCTCCACAAACACACCCAGCTGATCCGTCTGTGTGTGTCTGTGTATCTTATAAGGTAGCAGCTTGCTGTGTTGAACCTGCTCAGTTCATTGGATCTGATTAAAAACTTGCAGTGAATATGAACATGAATATGTGGGACAGAAAATGTCAGGATTGATCTGATTGGAGAGAGAGAGAGAAACAGGAAATGGGATCTGGACCTGCAGGGAGAGAAGCAGCCTCAATAAACGCTGAAGATCTGGATTATGCAGACCGAAGAGTTAAAGTACGCAGGAGAAACGTCTCTTTTACCCCCACCTCACATCGCTGTACCCCCCCCCCCCCCCCTCCCTTCAATTAGGAGCTGCTGGGCTGGAAAGGGAGGGGGGGGGCAGACAGACAGAAGGTAAAAGGACGTCTTCAGCAGCGAGCCAGCCAAGGTCCCCCGGGCCCCCGGCGTCCCCCCGGAACCCTCCCCCCCCCACCATATGTTTTCACTTAGGCAATCATGTCACAACTCGGCAAACAAGCTGCTGGTGCCGACCCGCTCGCCGCGCCCCTCCGCCGCCATCGGCGCCGCATCGTAACTGATGAGAGCAGTCGTCACAATGTTTCTTTTTCTGACCGGCCCCCCAGGGAGAAAACCAGCAGACTGACACAGTGACGATTCGTTGTCCATTCACTATCATCTATTTATCTGTTCTTCCATTCATCCATTCATCATTCACTGATTCATCCTGAGTGTCCAACACGTGGTGACGTACCAATATAGAAAACACAGTGAGGCTCAACTAGTAAACCGAGTTTAGATTAGTGACGTTTTTGATTAATTTCACTGCTCAGACATTCATCCATTCAGCAGATGAAGGCCTTTGATTTGCAGGTTTAGTCAATGTAAAATATTCCAGGTCACCATGGTTTGTGTTTTTGTAGCTTTTAAGAGTATAAACACCAAATGGGAGAAAAGAAAAGTGAAATAAAAGGTGGAACTGAAAGAGGATCTTCGGGTTAAAGTCAAAATCAAATACAGAAAGAAGCCTCATAGGTCCTGAAACATGTGTGAATGAGTGAAAGTGACTTCACTTTGTTTCTTTTAGAAGCAAGTCACCAAAGTCCCTTAAAGTAACCCTAATGTATGTGCATAAACACACATAAACATATGTACAAAAACACATATGAACATATCATAGCGTGTTCTGTTGTCGATGTCACACGGACACAAAGGTTCTTTTAAGGGAACCTGAGAGCTCAGCCCATCGTTCACTTGGATAATCGTGACTTTCTTCGGTCACCTGACCTTTGACCTCCTCAGAGGCAATATGAGCTAAACAGAGACATTTACCCGTGTTAATCTGATTATAACCTCACTGACATTAAAATAATCAGATTAAAGACGTTACACAGCTCCACTTTGAGTTTCCCTTTAATCTGGCTCAAATCAAATTACTAGTGCGTGTGTGTGTGTGTGTGTGAAAATGAGCCCACTGTCAGGGTCACAAGTTTAACCATATAAACTACTTATGAAATTAAATTAAACTTTGAGCAGACTCTAAGTCAAATTTGAGAGAATTTGGAATATTAATAGTGAATTAACATGACATTAACCGATGAAAGCGCAGCGCAGTGAGCGGATAATCCCTTCCTGACTCTCAGAGATCGTATCTGCAACCAGCAGAAGCTCCTCTGATGTTCACTCGCTTTGTTTTGAAGGAGAAGAAGAAGAAGAAGAAGAAGAAGAAGAAGAAGAAGAAGAAGAAGAAGAAGAAGAAGAAGAAGAAGAAGATGGATATAGAGTTGGTCTCTGAGTCTTGACTTAATTTTTTTTAAAAGCAAACCATCGGGAGTAGTTTTTCAAAATTGTGTGTGTGTGTGTGTGTGTGCGTGTGTGAGAGCGAGACATTGTCCCTCCCGCTGAGGAAGAGCTTATGGACATGTCTCATCATGTCAAACCCTAACCCCTAAACTGCGTCTCTTCTTTACTGTGGTTCCTGCTTTTAAATACAAGCTTCCATAAGCTGTGGAAACACAGGATTCCTCCCGAGGCCTAAACTTCGTCCATCTCATGTCAGAGAAGCAACAAAACATCTTGTTTGAATCACATTGTTTGTTTCACAAACTGGAAATAAGAATTTTAATAAGAAAATAATAATATCGACTGAGGAGTAAATAACGTATTATTCCTGTAATCATCACTACTGGTTAACGTGTGTGAGTGTGTTATTGAGACGTCCGGTCAGGCCTTTTGCCCCCCCCTTCCTGACACCACCCGAACCGGAGAGGAGGAGGTCTCTATCTGCAGCGATCACACCGGACACGAGGGCAGCAAGACGAGTGGTGTCAGCTCCAAAATCAATACTGGGTGTGTTTGGTTCCAGCCACTTGGTTGGCTAATGAGAGTCAAAAGCTTGTCACTCAGAGGTCGGTCTCAGCGGACCGATCCGCCCTGAGGCTTTAATTGGGAGCGGTGGGGCGAGTGATCTCCAACAGCAGCTGCAATAACTCATTTGTCGAGAACAGGCAAGCCGCTAACTGGCACGCCGCTGTCTGGCAAGCCGCTGACTGGCAAGCCGCTAACTGGCATGCCACTGACTGGCAAGCCACTAACTGGCACGCCGCTGACCGGCACGCCGCTAACAGGCACACCTCAAACAGACACGCCGCTGACAGGAGCGGCGCTGACAGGCATGGCGCTAACTGGCACGCCGCTAACAGGCACAACGCTAACTGGCACGCCGCTAACATGGACGCCGCTAACTGGCAGGCCACTAACTGGCAGGCCACTAACAAGGACGCCGCTAACAGGGACGGCGCTAGCTGGCACGCCGCTAACTGGCATGCCGCTAACTGGCATGCCGCTAACTGGCATGCCGCTAACATGGACGCCACTAACATGGACGCCGCTAACAGACACGCCGCTAACAGGCACGCCGCTAACAGGCATGCGGCTAACATGGACGCCACTAACTGGCACGCCGCTAACATGGACGCCACTAACATGGACGCCGTTAACTGGCACGCCGCTAACAGGCACGCCGCTAACAGGGACGCCGCTAACTGGCAGGCCGCTAACAGGCACGCCGCTAACAGGGACGCCGCTAACTGGCAGGCCGCTAACAGGCACGCGGCTAACATGGACGCCGCTAACTGGCAGGCCGTTAACTGGCAGGCCGTTAACTGGCACGTCGCTAACTGGCATGCCACTAACATGGACGCCACTAACAGCGACGGTGCTAGCTGGCACGCCACTAACTGGCACGCCGCTAACATGGACGCCACTAACATGGACGCCGTTAACTGGCACGCCGCTAACAGGCACGCCGCTAACAGGGACGCCGCTAACTGGCAGGCCGCTAACAGGCACGCCGCTAACAGGGACGCCGCTAACTGGCAGGCCGCTAACAGGCACGCCGCTAAAATGGACCCCGCTAACTGGCACCCCGCTAACAGGCACGCCGCTAAATGGCACCCCGCTAACAGGCACGCCGCTAAATGGCACCCCGCTAACTGGCACGCCGCTAACTGGCACGCCGCTAACTGGCACGCCGCTAACTGGCACGCCGCTAACTGGCACGCCGCTAACTGGCACGCCGCTGTGGTTACCACCTTCAGTACAGAAAAATAAGAAACACGCTTTTTTATTATTAAATACAGGACGATTCCATGTTTTAAGGGACGGGCGACAACCCTACACGCCGCTAACGTCAGGTTCCAGATGAATCTGGTTCCAGATGAATCTGAGTCTCCAAAATCACTCCGACCCAACGAGAGGAGAAGCTTAGAGGTCCTTCAGAGACCAGAACCAGCCGAGTGCAGAGAATCAGGAAGACCTCCTTGAAGACAGTCAGACAGTCTGGTTTGTTTGTTTCAAGCAAGAGCAAAATCTGGGCTGCAGATACATATTTGTGTTGATTATTTTCTGATGAGTGACAGGTAGGAGGAGATCGCATCACGCTATTTATATTGTATTCTTTACTGCACTGCATTGATCGGATGGTTTGTTGTTGATGAAGATTTGGGAATTTATTTACTGTAAATCACAACAGGGTCTAGAAATAGAGGAAAAAATAGTGGAGGAGCTTTCAAAGTATCATAGGGAAAGAAAATGAAGCTAACGGCACATTGAAAGTGTTTTCAAAGAACTGTGGAATCAAAGAAAGAAGCATAAATTAAACAGTTGCAATACTTCACTGGGTACAATTGGCGCCAGCTGTGATTAATACAGCAAAGACTGGAAATACATGTTTTAAAGAACCTTTTGAAGATGTTTTAGCAGAGTTTCTGAAGTGTGTTTTGTCAACAAAAGTAAGAACGTAGAGCTGCTGCTGTTCCGCTGAGATTAAACCGTCTACCTCTGCAGCCGGTAATCAGCGCAACTCACCACAATAACGGCCAGTAAAGACCAAAAGCAAGTGGTAGTCCAGACTGGATGTACTCTGCAGCTCCCAGTGTGTGTGTGTGTGTGTGTGTGTGAGCAGCACTGGAGCAGTGAAGCTTTCCCTCAGAAATCAGTATTGAAGAAATAAAGTTCCACCCCGCCGAGCAGATCAGACACACCGACTTTGTCTCAGATGAAACTGAAGTTTGTTTTTTTTTAGATGAAAGAAGGAGTGAAGTTAAAACTACTTTCACTCATACGCCCAAAGACGGAAGGAGGATCGAGGTGCTTCTCCTCTTCCTCACTGCTCAACGCTTCCTGCTTTTTGTTTTCA
>CM037920.1:552500-600000 GCA_021346845.1 Apeltes quadracus
ATTATCATGTCAGATGTCTTATTTATTCATATTGTCTTTTTACGTTTCATTTCTTCTCATTCTAAACTCCATGTATAATCCATTCTCTCTTCTCCTCAAACATTTATTCTTTCCACTTTTAGTCTAGTTTAGTCTAGACTTTTCACGTTTGAATATCTTTCTTTCCCTGTTGTAGTAACACAACCCCAGTTCTTCCTCTTAGCTTCCTCTCCCTCTTCCTCTTCCTCGCCACCGGCCAAGTCTCCTCAGTAATCCCGAGCTTTCTGTTTCCGACGCGGCTGCTCGATGACTCCGGCCTCCCGCCGTCTGTACATCGATTGCCTCAAATCCTCGACAACATCAACCGCCACCCAAAATAAAAAGAAGCCGCGGCTCGTGTGTGTAGAGGAAGACGAAAGAAGCCGCTCTGTGAATCACGCGGCGCGTCGAGGCGGCTTTCCAGGAACAGGACGTCCTCTGAGAGACAACACAAAACGATCACAGACGGAGCACTAAAGTGCTTTTCAGGGGCGGGGGGAGAATATTTTTGGCTCAGATGAAATGTGTCTATATCCCCTTTGGAAGGTGGAAGAAAATAGAAAACACACACCGACACGCACAGACACACACAGACACACACAGACACACACAGATGTGCAGTTTATGAAGCAGGAGGAGGATCAAAAAACAGTTGTTGTGTTTTAGTGTTAAAACCTCGACTCTTCAGGGAGAAACAGACGAGCTGCTGAAGGAAAAACTCCCCGCGGTTACTCACACACACACTTTCACACGCATACACACTCACACACTCACACAAACACACACACGCACACGTCCGTCTTCTGTAGGGCCTCACCGGATCGGCGCTGGAACATCTTGAGGTCCGGTCGGCGGTCGGCGTTCGGCGGTCGGCCTTCGGCCTCCTGCGTCGCTGAAGAAGCCTCGGCATGAGATGCGGACGGACGCTACGTAGCGTCAGGCTAACACCTGGAGGAGACACCGTTCCATCAGCCAATCAACATCCGAACAGGGTTCAGAGCCGCCCGTCACTGTGGCGACGGATCCGTCATCGGATCAATTCTAATGATCCGGCTGAAGAGAAAGACGCTCTCCATACAAACAGGAAGGAAAGTTATTTAGAGCAGGTGTGTTCTCTACAAATAACATCCGTTTAACACTTGTATTTGTAGTTGTAAAAAAGCTGTTTTGCGTATCAAATGATAATCATCCTCATGCTTCCATGACCTCACAGCAACGCTCGCTGGCGTGTTAGCGACGCGGCTACTTGCTGAGTGTTTCATGTCGTGGCGTTGGGCTCCCAGGGATCAGGTGGTGTGCCGCCGGGGCCTTCGTGGTTTCTCGTAGCCGTCGTCTCCGAGGAGCTTCAAATGAAAAACCCAAAGGAGTCGTGACGCTTTGAATCGGCTTCACCTCCACGAATCGGCGTGTTTGGCGGCGCGTTGTGACGGAGCGAATCATCAGCAGCAGCACGCCGGCTTCTGTCAGCACAAACGCTCCCTCTCTTCTTTCATGCCCCTCAAAACAATCCGCTTCAATCAGCCCTTTTTTCATTACAGTCGGGGAAATTTAACCAAATTGTGCCTTTTTTGATGTTTGCCTAATTATTTCCTTTCATTTGTGTTGCATATCTAACTCAACGACTCCTTCATCTCTTCTCGTGCAGCTGCAGCCGCCTCGCTCTGCCTGTCGGACGCGCCGCGCGTCTGAGCACAGGTTGGCTTCGACGTGCACGTCGGCTGCTCCAAAGCCTCTGTTTGTTGTTTGCTCTCAGCTGAACATGTGGCTCTTTAACTCCTGTCACCTCCGCGTTCCTCCGGCCGGCGCCTCCTTTCTCCTTCAGGTGACTCGCGGCGAGTCGGAGGAGGCCGGAGATCAACTTGTCACCTGCATGGATGCACTGATCCGCCTCAGAATCTGTGGCCTCAGCAAATTTACATGAGGACTTTGTCCAATTATCTTCTCTCTGGCAAAATGAAGCATGTGCGCGTCGCGCATGGTCAGCCGGCGCTGACAGCCCCCCCCAGTCTGCAGAGAGCGGGAACAGGTTGTTGGCCTCCAAGGACGCCGCCGCTGTCACACCGCCGCACGTGATGCTCCAGAGAGAGTCTGCATTTGGGGAATTTATTAGAGATCTACAGAGAAAACCACCTTCATTTCACTAAAAAGAGACGCGTTTCAGCATCATTGGCTCCTCGCTCGTCGTCTCGGGGCACTGAGCCTCCTGGAGGCCTCCTGGTCCCCAGATCGGCCTCGACCTTTGACCTCGGGCCCCGCAGGGCGATGTGACGGTGCAGCGATGCACCGCCTCTTTAAGCTTTAATCAACACTAATGAGTCCTGTTACACACTCAAGCAAATACGTAAATATTGTGGTGACTCATGGATTGTGGGGCCGGGGGCACGAGGAGCAGACGGAGAGAAGAGCTGCTCTGAATATGTTTCAGACGTTCTTCATGCTCTGTGGATGAATCTATGGATCATGCAACGTGTGCCAACGATTTCATCATGATCACGTAAATCCAAAGAGTGCAGAAGGAGGATGCAGAAGGAGGACGCAGCGCGCTCCCACGGTGAGACGCTTCACTGCCGCCGGCGCCTCCACACGGAGGAGGAGGTGCAAACATGGCGCCCAGCTGCTCCGGGAACAAAAGGTGATGGAACCAGGGCTTCACTCTCGTCTCTGAGCTCACAGCAGCAGCTGAGGACGGCTGCTGCTGGAGCGCTCTGATAAAGATGGTGATGAAGATGAGGAGGATGATGATGATGATGAGCCGGTCGGCGGTCTAAGTAGGAGGGACCCATAATGTCCCCCTCACCGAGGGAGGCGCGTCCAAGTGTTTGGTTACTTAGCAACGGGCTCCATGGGGGGGGGGGGGATTCGTACGGGACCGGGAAGGAGCGCAGGTCACATGATGCTCCTCCCACCAGGCGCTAGCTCGTTTTTTCCCCTGATACGGCTAAAGAAGAGTTGGATGAAATAACTTTGTCTGCCCCCCCCCAGATGCCCCCTTTTGTTCCACTCGTTGCCTCTGCTGGCAGATTAACTGCTAAAATGACTCCTGGTGAGCAGAAGATGTGACTCGAGGCCATAAAACCAGCCTGTTTGAATAAACAACAAACAATCGGTGTTATTGCCACTAATATTTCTGCATTGTGCCGCTGACGTCCAATCATTGTTTCTGATAAATCTTACCTTTTTCCTGCCAGCCGTGTGGGCCAATCATTATCTTTTGTCTGCTCGGTAAAATAAAGGCCTACTGGAGGACATTATTTTCCGTTATTACAATATGAGGGATTATAATTGTCCTCCCGCAATTACCTTCCCTCCTCCAGAGGCTTTGTCACTGGGAATGATTGGCCTCTAATATTCACCCAAATGCATTTAATCAGCTGCTGCAGGTTCCTCTGCCGTATAATCACACGTGCAATTAAAAATGTATTACCTCTCCGGCCGGACCGAGCCGCCGCCGTGAGGAGGATCCGCCGCTGTGCTGCACGCTCACTA
This sequence comes from Apeltes quadracus, assembly GCA_021346845.1. Classification (NCBI taxonomy): domain Eukaryota; kingdom Metazoa; phylum Chordata; class Actinopteri; order Perciformes; family Gasterosteidae; genus Apeltes; species Apeltes quadracus. Next base: position 556,005 of record CM037920.1, read on the forward strand.
TTTAGTCAAACATGCACACGTGCAGCCGGAGAATAAAGCGGAGCGCGTCCTCGGCTCTCGGCTGGAGGTCTTAAGGAACAGAGCAGGAAGGAACATCTCAGATCTCAGACCCCCAACGTGCTGCAGATGCTCTCGTCTGCCGCTGCAATGGTTCCTGGTAGATGTGAGCGTTTTGAAAGCAGTCTGTTAGTGGGGGGGGGGTCCATATCCTCTTAGCTGTTGTGCTTTATTGATCTTCTCGGGGACATTAGTCCTCCGCGATTGACTCGGTGCTGCTTCACTCCTCAGTCCCTCGGCTCCCTGCAGCACCGAGTGGTCTGCTGCTGCTGTGCTTCTCCTCCTCCTGCTTCCTGCTTCCTGCTTCATCCACATGCACACGTGGGACCAACCCGAGCGCCGCCTGGACCTCCGATTGGTCAAAGCTTCATTTTCATCATTTCAATTTCCATGTATTTTTAGCTGTGGATTGCGACGGCTCACACATGTGGACCTTCTGGCTTCAGTCTCAAGTCCTAACTCGATACAGGTGCTCGAGCTCCACTGACACAGGTCCATGTGTCGTGTGAAGCACCTGCAGGAAGCCGGTATTTGAGTGGAGACAAGAAGGAGGGAGAAGATAGCATCCTTCACCCTCACGAGCAGCAGATATCCCACATGAAGCTCCCCAGCATCTCACACGGATGAGATGAGATGGGGCCGAGGATACTGAACACGGGCCCCACATTGAAGCCGTGTGCAGCTGATGGACATTAGGAGGCATGAATCGATAGCAGAGAACAGGCGGCTCACAAGGTGGATCAATTGTGCCATTAGGCCTAAGAATCAACCATTCGAGCACATTCATCGCTGTCCTCTTTGTATTTACAGTTCCAGTTCAGTTTGAAGAAGCTATTTACACCGTTCAAGCCACTTTACTTGTGTTAACCGTCTTTCAATTAGAAGATTAAGAATCTGTATTTGTTGCTTTTGTTAATGAGGCTGCCATTTTGTTTGTATCTGGATGAACGAGCGAGGCTCTTAAGCTCGCCGTGAACGACTCCTGTGTGGTCAAACGGCTCGCTTAATCACGGCAATAAGATAAGCATAATTGGATATCTGACAGCGTGCGAGCGCATGTACAGACAACATATTGATTTCCGCTGTCTTCATAATTAAAAAGATTTAGCCTCAGTAGAGAAACTCTCCAGCTCTCATTGGATGATTATCTGGTGTGGGTGCGCGTCGCGCTGCAGAAGGACGTGCTTCCTGCACCCCCCCCCCCCCCCCGGGTCCCCCCGCCCCCCCCGCCGAACCCACCGCTCGCTCCACATCTCGCCATCGGCCTCTGCTGGGTTGGAAATGGGACGACTGCGACCTGCCGCTGGGATTTCTATTGGATCGCGGTCATCGGCCTCCAGCTGCCAGCGGGCGGCCGGCGGGGGGCCCGGGGGGGGGCAGGAGATGTGTTTTCAGCCCGCCTGTTTCCACGGATACGTATTCCTTTGTGTTCCATTGATTGGCCTCGCAAATCGAAACAAACAGGAGAGAAAGAGAGCCGTTAAACTGTTTGCCGTTTTGGCGACGGCGGCCGGTTCAGACAGGAAGTGGAAAGCGCCGCTGTCTCTGAAGTCCGTTTCAAGCCCGCTCCAATCAACGCGAACGACCCCCCAGGTGGACTCCAATCAGGGAGACGCGTCCCAGAGGGGTCCAGAGAGCTAATAGGAGTGTGTGAGACGTGTGAGAGGTGCATTGTGGGAGCGCAGGGCATAAAAGAGTGTGAAGGAGTCTCAAGGCTCTCTGTGCGTTTGAATCATGTGTTCATGAGCTTCTGATCGGGGCCCCTCCTTGTGGGGGGCCGGACCCCCCTGTGCGAGTCCTTCCTCTTCCTCGTCTTCTTCTTCTTCTTCTTCTTCTTCTTCTTCTTCTTCTTCTTCTTCTTCTTCTTCTTCTTCCTGTCGTCCTGCAGGGGGGGGGGGCGCTAACCTTTCGCCGCCACTTGAGCTTCAGCCGCTCGCTTCCCTTCAAGTCGCTGGCGCTTTCATCTGCGGGACGACAAATTACAAAAAAGCCGCCAACCATCCGGATGATCGCCACCTTCTCCGTGTAACGCGGCGCTCCACACAGGCCGATAATTCCCACAATGCCCCTCACCGGCAGAAAGAACGCGGCGAGTCATAATTACCAATTCCAATAATGTTTGTTGACTCTTCAAACTTCCCCTCCGGCTCGAGCTGACACACACACACAAACACACAGACACACACACACACACACACACAGACACACACACACACACACACACACAGACACACACACACACACACACACAGACACACACACACACACACACAGACACACACACACACACACACACACACACACACACAGACACACACACACACACACACAGACACACACACACACACACACACACGCACACACAGACACACACACACACACACACACACGCACACACAGACACATACACACACACACGTGGTTGGCCTGTTTGCTGAGCGCCCCGGGGGAGGAGTCGTCAGCGTCGGTTTGTTTGCGTGAGGCGTTCAGGGGCTGCAGGGAAGTCTGTAATAACGGCTGTTTATGAGGGAAGGAAAACTGATTGTTTCTTTAATTAAAAACCGTGTTTCCCACATTCCTCCGAACCAAAGGGAGTTCCACCTGAGGGGGGGTGTGGTTCTTCAGAAGCTCTCTGCTGCATCACCACATTTGGGCGACGCTTCTGCTCCTCCTGCTCCTGCGGGCCGCGGCTCGTCCTTGAGACCCCCCCCCACCCCTCTATTTTGGATCCTGGTGGTGGCGTCCTGACCGCGTTGTCCTCGCCGTCCTCTCCGGGCCGTTCTGTCCTCATCGAGCTAAAAGTGGCTCACGTTGGGACCTCCTCGCCCCCCCGCCGCTCCGAGGCAGCTGTTTACTCCTGAATGGCTCTCCGGAGCACCTGGGAACGCACGAACTGTAACTTTAAACGTGGTTTAACCGTTTAACCGTGTTCACAAATACACACAACCTGAAGCTAAAGCCTTTGTTCCTCTCCTTTCATTTCATGTGGTCTTTGGTTTTGCACGGCCGATGCACTGTGAGTGAGCCAGAGAGGCTGACTTCTGTCTGCCGTCACCACCCACGTGTTTTTAAGGCAGCCTAAAATTTAAAAAAGCATTGAACTTATCAATAAAAACATGAATTCCACATGAATTGAATGACTGAAATGCTCTCCCGTTTGAAAGACAACAAATTGCTGTCACCAGAAAGCAGAAGCGTGAAGGCTACAGAATGTTTTCATGGGACACAATCGCGTCCTGTGAAAAGCTCCCGGCTCCCCGGTTGACCTCGACCTCCCGGGTGTCTGTGTGAAGAGCGTCTTTGTCTCCGGGAGCGTTCGAGGGCCTTCGGCTGCTGCTGAAACGCCGTCGCCTCTTCACTCGCTGCACAAAAGACCTGCAGGCAAAATGTGCTTCTTCACGCCGACAGCAGCCGACGTGCCGGTGAAAGGAGCCCCCCCCCCATACCCCCCCCTCCCCCGTCGGCCTGCGGAGGTTCGAGTGAAACAAAACAGAGGCCTTGGAACAAACAGGATAATTAGGGCCCCCGGGCGCCTGTCTGTCTTCCTGAGCGGCGCGTATTAACATGGTGACGGATGAGGAGCGATCGTCCCTCCTCGCTCTCCGAACGCAGGCATCAAGGGGGGGGTGGAGGGGGGGGGGGTCCGTGCTTCATCCTCACACGCCTGTAACGTGTTATCTGATAAGTATACAGTCACCTGAGGTAATCTAGGAAAAAGCCTTTTAACCCGCAGGGCCAATTAACGATGGGACGTTTCCACAAATAGTGCAGAGACGAGAGGAGGAGGAGGTGGTGTTACCGATTCTACTTGGAACTTTCTTACCTGAGCAGCTCTTTTTTTATTTTTCTCCCACAAAAGAAACCCGGGGTTGTTTGTCTTGCTGCGGATATTATTAAAGCACTTAATGAAGCACAGCGAGCTTTGCGCCGTCTTAAAATAAGACCCAGTGTTCCCACTTCAAACATCGCGTCATCAAAAACAACAACAACAAAAATACACATTTTCAGCTCCGCCTTCATCGAGGCCAAAGAAGTCGTCTCGCACGCCTGCTGCCCCCCCCGACACGAAGACAACCGCGGCCCACGTTGTGTGCGAGCGGAGTCGTCGGGACGTGGAACGTGAACCGTGAAGTCGAGGGAACATCGTTGCCGGGCAACGAGAAACAACAAGGCTCCGCTCTGTCTTTCAGGGACATTTGGCCGTAACTGGATTGGAGCTCATGTGGGAGACAAAGAGAAGCAGAAGCGCTGAAAGTGGAACCTGTGGGCTGAAAACATCGGCATTGATGTGACGACGTAACGAGACGTAGAACTTTAATTTAAACGACTTTCTTTCACTCTAACGTGTCATTTAAAAAACTAATTATCCCAAAGCACCGCGTCGCTGTCCGGACCCTTCCTCCTCCCGGTCCTGTATCATCATCTGAGGCGACCACGCGCATCTCTGTGTCCATCCACGGCTAATCTCTAATCTAATCTCTACTCTCTAATCTCTGATCTCTGATCCTGCTGCAACACCCTGCATGAGATTTGAGTAGCTGGATCCAGCTGAAGGCTCAAAATGACTCACACTAAAGTGTGAATAAAAACGTATTTTCTTTCCTTTCTTACAAGAAACAAAGTCTTTAAACCTGCAGCTTGCAGATAAATGAATGTTAAATATTCAATTCTTTGTTTCATTCTGCAAAATAATACAAAAATAAAGCAGATTATTGCACTACAAAGACTAACTGCTGTTTGAGCTGAACGGGGTAAAAGCAGCTGACTTGACTGATGTTTTTCTCTGCGAGCACGAGGAGCACGAGGAGCACGAGGAGCACGAGGAGCACGAGGAGCACGAGGAGCAGCGGCCCCATGAATTAAAGAAGAAGCGGCTCTTCCCAACATGAACACGGACAGCAGCTTACACACTGTTTGCTTGCACTTAGTGGCTGAATGAATGATTCACTCGTATGATTTATTGACTGGCACCTTTGAATGATGGATGACCGGGACGCAGCCTCGTGGGGGCGAACAAGCAGGCCGGAAAATAAGAAAAACAGGCGGCCATAAATAAAACAGCCGTAATCACATATTGTTGTTACAAATCCCACAACAGAGACAGACGTCCTTCGTCCCCGAAGAAGAAACAGGAGGCGCCAGCGAGCAGCGTCGGCGTGTGTCTGAGACGCACAGCGGCCGCTCCTGTAATCACACCTCCACCCTCCTCTGCTGCTACGACACGTTTACTACACACAGGCTGCATTATTCACACGCTCCTCCTGAAGGAGGAGCAGGAGCCTCCACAGCGCGTTCAGAGGAGGAGAGACAGAGTCTGACTTCCACCATCAGGTAGAAACACCAGCAGGTAGAAACACCAGCAGGTAGAAACACCACCAGGTAGAAACACCAGCAGGTACAAACACCAGCAGGTACAAACACCAGCAGGTACAAACACCAGCAGGTGAAAAACACCACCAGGTACAAACACCACCAGGTACAAACACCACCAGATAGAAACACCAGCAGGTACAAACACCAGCAGGTAGAAACACCAGCAGGTACAAACACCAGCAGGTGAAAAACACCACCAGGTACAAACACCACCAGGTACAAACACCACCAGGTAGAAACACCACCAGATACAAACACCAGCAGGTAGAAACACCAGCAGGTACAAACACCAGCAGGTAGAAACACCAGCAGGTACAAACACCACCAGATACAAACACCACCAGATACAAACACCACCAGATACAAACACCAGCAGGTAGAAACACCAGCAGGTACAAACACCACCAGATACAAACACCAGCAGGTAGAAACACCAGCAGGTAGAAACACCAGCAGGTACAAACACCACCAGATACAAACACCACCAGATACAAACACCACCAGATACAAACACCAGCAGGTAGAAACACCACCAGGTGAAAAACACCACCGGGTACAAACACCAGCAGGTACAAACACCAGCAGGTACAAACACCAGCAGGTAGAAACACCACCAGATACAAACACCACCAGATACAAACACCACCAGATACAAACACCAGCAGGTAGAAACACCACCAGGTGAAAAACACCAGCAGGTACAAACACCAGCAGGTAGAAACACCACCAGGTAGAAACACCAGCAGGTACAAACACCAGCAGTTACAAACACCAGCAGGTACAAACACCAGCAGGTACAAACACCAGCAGGTGAAAAACACCACCAGGTACAAACACCAGCAGGTACAAACACCAGCAGGTAGAAACACCAGCAGGTAGAAACACCAGCAGGTACAAACACCAGCAGGTACAAACACCAGCAGGTAGAAACACCAGCAGGTACAAACACCAGCAGGTACAAACACCACCAGGTACAAACACCAGCAGGTACAAACACCACCAGGTACAAACACCAGCAGGTACAAACACCAGCAGGTACATACAGCAGGTCTTTGTTGCTGGATGCAACTGCTGAAAGAAGAAGGTTCTTGTGTCCTTTCACGCTCCGCTGAGATGCTGCTGACTTTGCACTTTTCTATTCTCGGACTCCTTGTTCTGTCGCACCTGTCGTGGGGACACACAGCTAATAACGGGAGCTATTTATTGCCTCACCTCGCTTCGCCTTTTTCTTTCTCCGGTCTGACCTCGGCCTCAGGGCCCGACCTCTGATCCGCGGCTGTACGGCAGCAGTTAGGGGTCCGGTGCCCAGAGCCGCTCTCCCCATGAATAAAACATGTGCCTACACGCTACGGCAGGTAGACCTGACAGCGGATTATTCTGTGTCACACACTAACCGGGCCGCGCGTCTGTTGGTGAGACCTGCGGCGTGAAGCAGCTGTGAGATGGCTGCTGAATGTCGATCCTGGGGGGTGGGGGGGGGGCCCACAGGAACACACAGAGATGATTTTCCTTCTGTTTTCCTGTCTCTGGTGTGGAAGACAGTGATGATCAGAAGCAGGAGCTTCAGGAACACGTTTAAAACACGTTAAAGATCCCATCACTTAATAATAAGAGCTGAGATGTGAATGTTGGATGTTTCAGTGCTAATAATAACACAATAACACAATAAAGAGTGAACTGTGCATGAGTGCACTTTTAAGCTTACAGAGGGATTAGTTCTGGAGGGATGGACTGAGTCAGTAGTGCGTTTCTGAGTATTCTGTGTCTTTTTCATGTGGCCACATTCAGGTTGGACGGTAATTGATCGCGGATGAGCCTCCAGTAACTGGATGTGATTAAATAGAAGGCGGTTTGTGCCTCTGCTTAGCAGCGCGTTGTAAGGCAAGTGGAAATCCAATAGATGCAGGCAGACATCCAGCCCCCCCCCGTTGGGCCCTCGCTGTCCTCCCGGCGCAGAGGCCGCCATCGATCTGCGGCGCCTGACTCGCAGCGGTCCAGCTTTATTAGCCAGGGATGAGTGGATGGAGCGCTGCTTGTCACGTCTGTTGTTCCTTCCCCCCTGAGGTGGGTCACCTGGTCACCTGGTCACCTGGTCACCTGGTCGCCTCGTCAGCAACCTGGCGAGCGTGCCAGCGGCGGCTAACGCCTCGCTAACACGCAGCGCTCCCACCGGCGTCGGAGAGAACCACTTCCTTTTAAACGTGAGCCTTTTGTTTGTGAAAAAGGCGCTGAGGTTTTTCACATAAACATGCGTCTGTCGTCTGCAGCCTCCACCAGATGGATTCCGCTTGCTGTTCCACTTTAATCCATTTCTGAAAGAGAAATAAAAACACCAGCCAGTCAGAGGAAGCTGTTCTGTGTGCGTCCTTGTTTTCTTCATCGCCAACAAATCGCAAACCACCAACGTGTGATGTGGCAGCAGTGTTTTCCTTCAACAGATGGGAGCTCTAGTTCTCCTGTTCATGTTGCTCAAACCAGAGGAACAACGTTGTATTTAAATATTTCCCCTGTCGTAGCTCCGTATCGAGCTGCTTTCACAAAGATGTCTATTTGTTTATTTGAATCCACGAGGACTTTGAGCCGGTTGGTTGAAGGATGCGTCTTTGTACAAACACCTGGTCTGGGTTCAGATCTTCTTTTGTTTGACCATGAATGTCAATGGAAAGGAAACCTTTGGTTTCCCGTTGGAGTCTCGGTGAAAGTTCAGTGCTCGACCTTTCCTTGCAGCTCGCCGCTGCGTCCGACATGAAGTCACTTCCTGTCCTGCGGTCGCGGATCGAACGTGAAGAGAAGCAGCCTGAAGCCACTCGGGGAAAAGTATCACGAGAGCTGCTTCGCGTCTGACCTTTTTACCCTTTGAGATCAACAACTACTCAACAGCAGTAAACCTGTCCGTTGTTCAAAGCCAATCGTCTCTGCCGATTGAAAGCAGCAGTTTGAAAACGTGTCGTGGTTTCGATTGAAGCAGCGATGGATTCGTAGTGGGAGTTCGCCAGAAGACGGATGTAGCCGCTTCCCAGAAGTGGTGTAAAAAGTCCTTGGCTTAATCTGATCCTAAGAGTAATGAGATCGTTTAATTACCAAAAGGAAAATCCCTAATCATCGCCCCCTCTTATCTCCCTCGTGTCAGAAGTAAAGTCTTGGATTTAAATTTGGATTGACAAACAGCTTCGACTCAAACCTTCATAAGCTCTGAAAAGGAGTTCACGTGTGTAACTGTGGAAGCCTTGAAGTCACAGAGACACACGTCTGAGAGGCCGTTCAGCATGCGAGGGAGTTCATGGCCGCCGTGAGGAGGCTCTTTGCTTCACGCGGCGCCTCCTTTTACCGGGGAACATCTCCTCTCTCTTTGTCCGCGGGAGGTCCTGAGGGGGCATCACAACACCAGCCTGAACCCCGGTTAGCCCGAGTACCGCAGGGCTCCAGTTTACTGCTTACCAAAGGAGCAGTTACAAATGTTCTCTCGCAGTGAGACTTTTATGATAGGAAACAAATAAAGGGGCAAGAAAAATGTCAAGTCAAGGGAACTACACCAAGAAAATAAATCAGCATCCGTCAGAATGTAGCTGCTCCTAAAGAAGATATGTTACATTACATTTCATGTCGAACATGTGTATTTATATCATCCATTTTAAGAAAGGTTTATATTTATAGATATCTCACCTGCGTACCTGCCGGGGGGGGGAGTGGGGTGCACGTGGGGGTTTGCATGTGTGGTTGGGTGGAAACAGACTGCAGGGTCGTGGATGTGCTCATGAGGAGGAGACACATGAAGAGCATCCATGCCTGCGTGTGCACAGATGATGGAGCTGGTGGACGTCTTGTTTTATGTGACTGCAGCCAAACAGGAGGCGACACCTGTAAGTGGCGAGATGACGGGATGCGATCTAAACTCTGTGGAAATCAAACCGGGAGCTTTGACTCGCTGTCAAAGAGCAACGTGACAGCTTCCGATCCGTAGCTGCCACTCTTCCAGACAGGCGGAGCCGAACACGTCGTCAACTCTTCAGATGCAGGACACATTTTTCTTTACAGCCTTTTCTTGTTCTCTTCTGGGTGATGAAATGTGTCATTTCATGCGGCCTGGAGAAAGAAGTGTGAGACGTAGAGACACCGAACACAGTGTCTCCATCAGGCTGCACAACACGCCGATGATCAGCGGCTCTGACTCATTCAGCCGCTCTGGACTCGTTGCTTCTTCGTCTCCCGGCATCGACCTGCGAGTCTGAGAGAAAAGCTACTGCCAAGTCGAACAAAAGAGAAATAAGCTCCACTCAACTCCTTTCATGAATCGTTATGCCGTCCCCCCAGGGCACGCAGCGCCAGAGAACACAGAGTGCATGCTGGGAGACGAGCGCGCCTCCTCGCCGCACTTTATGAGCTCCAGATTGCTAAGTGTCAGAATCCTGGTGTGCCGAGCTAAGAGGCGACAACGAACGGCATCTGCAGCGGCAGCAGGGGGGGGGCTCAACATCTGAGCCGTTTGCCTCCATGCTGCTTACGACCAGGGACGAGAGCCCGATGTGCATCGCAGCACCTCAGCTTCCCTCGATAAGGACGAGGGACAAAGACGGGCTCCACTGTGTGAACAGGCTCACTGCCTTTCTTTATCCTTTTTACAGGATGAAGATAATTAAAGGTTTAAGAAGTTGATGCCACGTTGATGTCAATAACAACAACGACAGAAACAGTGTTCCTCGTCAAACTACCCACAATGCAACCTGACTGTCTCACCTCCGTCTGACTCTCCACCCCCAGGTGACGTTTCTTAAGGACCCGGTGCTTTGTGCTTTGGCTGAATCTTTTGGTGCTGAAGTGTCGGGAAGCATTTATTCTCTCATCAGTGTCAGTAAGTGTTTGGTGCTGAAGTCCGACGGCTGAGTGTCGTTCTTTTAAATAGAGAGCGAACGCAACAATCGCACAAACGACCTCGGCATTGAAACCCTCGCTCTGAATTCTTCTTCTACAATAACGTGAAGGCCCATTTGACTATGTGTGCTTCCACATTGAACTGAGCTGCCAATGAAAGCACTGCAGCATTTACCCAGTGAATAGTCACAGACCATAATACAGCGTGCACCTTCTATGTGCGTGAACAAAGCCCACGCGTTAGCTCTCCACACGGACGGACTCGTCCCCACAATGACGCAGGACGGGAGAAGCCGTCTCTGCGCCCTTTGGATGGATCACATGACGCGCCGTCCAAAGCGACTCCTAGTGTTAGAATTTAGTGATTCTGGGATGTTTTCGGTTTTGATGCCTAAACTGGACTGTGATGGCGCCATGAGGCCGCGTTGGCTGAGCAGGTTGGATGAAACCAAACCAACGAGAGATGAGCCCCAAACCCACACGGTGATGGTGGAGAAGACGAGAAGCTCTTTGAGAGCCGCCACTCGCTCTGCTGCGCCGCGCATCAAAACCAACGTTCTCACAAGACGAGTTAAAGCGGCGCAGAGGAGCGTTATCGATAGCGAGGCTAACGCGGTTCCTGCAGGTTCTCCGCTGGTTCTTTATGGCGTGCTGCTGGCCTCAGGTCAATGATGAAGGGCTCTTATTCCAGCTGCTGACCCACCACCCCCCCACCCTCGTCCTCAGTGTAAGTCTGAGGTCAGGAGGTCAAAGCAGTTCAACATCCCGCTGCTGAATATGCAGTTTCTGTTAGCGTTAGCTCAGTTCACCACTGATCCCGACGCCTCTGCTCCTCAGATGTGAAGCTTAAAATCTGATTCTGCAGGAAGTGAACGGCCTCCACCAGCAGCTGGTCTGTGAAAGAGGCATCGGCTGTGCTGCTTAGCAAAACACACGCAGGCAGGTTCAGAATAATCGGTGAAAGTCGCCTCTGCTGCTGCCGAATCAACTCCCGTAAACTGCTGATTCCGTTCTGTTCCTTTTTTAGTAAACACCTGCTGATCTTTTTTTGTGTTTGTCCTGCACAGCAGGAGCCATCGCATCCCGAACGCAGCCTATTATTTGGCTGTTTGTACCAGACACCTGTCAGCCAGATTAATTACGCTGCCGTAGATGCAAGAACGGAGAAACATTTGCAAAATGCCAGAAGATATTCAGCCTGAGACGTAAAAACAACCCAAATGAGCAGATGCATCGTGGTAATGTGAGTACGGATACAATCTCACAAAGTCCCACGGGCGTCCTACAGGCGTCCCTGAGGCGCTTTGTCCTCTGAGTCTAGTTGGATCTGTTCCTGAGAGCTTCACAAACCAATAACTTCCAGAACTCCAATGTCATTTATGTCTCTCTCTAAATACACACACACTCACACAGATATGAATACATAGGATATCGACATAGATATGGGGTTCTAGTGGACTTGTTCTCTTTGCAGACGGTGACGTTCTATTGGCTGCGTTGGACCACGACTTCCAGCCTGCGTTTTAGGGACCGTTTCCATGGTTACGAATTAGATTTAAGTGGCCCATCGCGTGATGACGGTGAGTGTAAAAGGTCCAGTGAGGAGAAACCGACAGTTTCTGACTGATGCCTGTATATATATATATATATATATATATATATATATATATATATATATATATATATGAAAGCCCAAAAGTCTTTTCACAGCTCGAGACCTCGTCCTTTTATTCTGACAGGTTAGAAATTGTCCTTGGAAAGACGTCTTTGAGCTTTGGGAGCGTTGCATCATTTGATCTCGTAGAAGGAGAGGAAGAAGAAGAAGAGGTGAGGAAACGTCAGCCGGTGTTTGTGTCATCAAAGAGAGACGATGCTCCTCTGAGGAGCTCATGCTGCGCATTCATTAGCAAACAGGACCAGAAGCTTTTATTTTTGCAAGCCAATTTCTACTGCCATAATTTCCGATGACTTGAAGGTTGACTGGCCACAATATTTATTGTTTTTTTTTTATGAACACGGTTTTGATTACCAGACGAGAAACTAATTTACTTTAGAATTGAATTTCTTTTGACATGTTTGGTAAATTTCGGGCAGGAAAAAGTCATTTCCCTTCTTTCTGCCTGTTGTTCTTCCCTCAAAACAATGGACAGAAACAGCTTTGGACAGATGCAAATCACATCATTAACTCCGTAACCCGAACCCATTCTGCAGCACGAGAGACGAGCGAACGCGAGGGGGAAAGAGGGAAAGACGGGAAGGAGAGCCAAAAAAAAGGGAACCGCTCGGATAAAACATCTGCTGGCTTCGCCCATCTGTGCCAAGCCGAGCGAGAGAGGCCCGCTGTGAGAGGGAGGAGATGGAGAGGTGGTGGGCGAGGAGAAAAGAAGGGGGAGGAGATGGAGGCATGCTGCCCACGTCAACAAGTGCCAGGAAGTGTTTCGGGGGGGGGGGGGCATCGTAATGACGGCGGGGGCCGGGTGGAAATCCACAGCTAACGCTAAATCCCTCAGGAAACAATTAAAGGGCCATTGTTTCACACGGCCGGCTCGGATTCCAAAACTTCTATTTTTCCGTCTTTCTGCTTTCACACCTCCATCCTTCCAGAGGATTTTCTCCCGCTGCACAAAAACCCGCCGCTTCTCCCCTCGCCGCCTTTCGGGGGGATTTAGCGATTGATACGCCCGAGGCTCAGCTCTGTTAATCAGATGTTTGTCTCCCCCGCCGCCGCGCCTCCAACCTCCGCCTTTTAAGAAGAAGAAGAAGGCTTCTGGGTCAGCGGAGGACGTGATGTCTGCCCGATTAGCGCTCAATTGGAAGAGATTAAAAAGAGATTATTGCATGTTCAGACTGCAGGCCGAGGCTCTGAAAGGACTCGAGCAACAAACACACAGCAGCAGCTTCCATGACATTTAGGTTCAGATCCATGTGGAAGATGAAATCAAATCAGTCAAACTCTCAGGATGATGCTCAGCTGCCCCGCGGGCCCTGAAGGCCTCGTCCTCACCGCATGTGGTTTATGTTCATTTCATAGAAACCATAACAAAGAATATCCATCTTTTCAAGCACTTGTTCAGCCGTTGCTTTAAAATGGTTTTCCTGTTGTCAAGAAGAGCCACTAAGAAGCAGCCGCTTTGTGAAGCTTTTCATCTCCCCGGTGGAGGATATGAATACTAATGCAAAACATCTACTGGACCTTCTCCCACAGCGCATCCTCATACGATTCACCCTCAGATTGGACCATTAATATATATTTGATCAATATATCAGAGAGGTCTGCCTTTTTTCATTAATTATTCAGTCAGATAACTGACGCATTAATGGAACGAAGTAGACTTTATTTAAATGGGAATATTAATAAGCTGCTCATCTTCCAGCATAGAGGAACAATGGTGTATTGATTACGTGTTTGTCAGTGTTTCTCACAGCCGCTGGAAATACATTAATGAGAACGCTGTCTGTGTGTGTGTGCGCGAGTGTGTGTGTGTGTGTGTGTGTGTGTTGTACGTGCACATACATGTACACAGCCTACTGTTCTCGCTCCCCACATCCATCAAAGCAGCTCGTCCATGACGCTGCATCTGCGAGCGAAGCACTCGGCGGCTAATCCTGAACTCTGCTAAATCGCATTAGCATTAGCGTCTAATGAGTCTGGAGGGACGGAAAAATAGGACTTCCACTCACGACACATCTGTGTCTCCCCCAAAGAGACTTTACTGATATTGATTGATTTATTGATACGGGAGAGGAATTATAAATGCACTGATTACTGGTTGGTTGGCAGTCAGATGAGTTTGGCCATTTCATCGCTGCTTATGTTTTATTAACCAGGAAACAGGAAGTGATACCATTTGGACTCAGGAGGTCGTAGAGACCTGTTAATCATTGTGTAGCCCCGCCCTAAAGCACAGACTGTCAATCATTGTGTAGCCCCGCCCTAAAGCACAGACTGTCAATCATTGTGTAGCCCCGCCCTAAAGCACAGACTGTCAATCATTGTGTAGCCCCGCCCTAAAGCACAGACTGTCAATCATTGTGTAGCCCCGCCCTAAAGCACAGACTGTCAATCATTGTGTAGCCACGCCCTAAAGCACAGACTGTCAATCATTGTGTAGCCCCGCCCTAAAGGCGTCCGCGGGCACCACTGATCCAAACGGCGAGTGAGTAGAACGTCGTAGAACGTCGTAGAACGTCGCAGAACGGCGGACCGCCGCGTGTACTCGGAGGTCCGCGCGGAGTGCCGCGGGCCGTTTATGTAGTTTGCATGCATTTCTTTTACCCGTGTCGTAGGCTACGGCCCAGTTAGCAATGCGGTTGGGGACCGATTAATTTTCGACTAAGCATTTCTTTGGTTGACTAAGCATTTCTTTGGTTGACTAAGCCCTACATCATTCACTAAATGAACATCATGCTGATTGAAGAAGACTTGAAACTAGAGACTGAGACCATAAACTCATGTTTACAATGTTTACTGAGGGAAGTAGAGTCATTTCCCTTATAGACGTCTATGGGAGCAGAGGAGTCGCCCCCTGCTGGTCACCACACAGAATGCAGCTATAACGCATGAAGCTGCGACCTGATTCGACAGACCCGATGTTGCTCCCTCAGGAAGCTCTGGTATCTTAAAGGCAAAGATGGAAATGTTCCACCCAAGCCGAAGGCGTGTGAGGTGAGCTGTGTTCCTCCCTCCCCAGTAATTAGGCCGAGACAACGTAATAAATCAATACACGAGTGCTCGTCTGGAAGCTGAGCCACTTGACGATCTCGGGGCACTAATGCATCGAGCAGAGAAAGAGACATTGCACTGTAATCAATCCTGCTAAACAAATCAACCCCCCCCCCCCCCCCTTTATAAATCCACTTCCTCTACTCGACGCTGGTCAATGGTTACCGTCGAGGTGCAAACGCCCGGCTGGTCTTTGCCACTTTACAGGATGCTGTAAACGCTGTGCACCACATATCGACTTTCCCATTTCCAGTAACACCGCAAAAACCGTACGACAGCGGGGGGGGGGGGGGGGGGGTCATACCTGGTGGGGAGCCACCTTTTACCGTCGTCACGGCAAGAGGTGGCTCACTGGCCTTAATCCGTCACATGGACACGCATCATCCTGATGTGTTATTACCACCGATTCATGTCAGAGAGGAAGGAAAGATTCAGTCTGCAGGCGCATCGAGGAGAGGAGAGGAGAGAGAGGAGAGGAGAGAGAGGAGAGGAGAGGAGAGGAGAGGAGAGGAGAGGAGAGGAGAGGAGAGGAGAGGAGGAGAGGAGAGGAGAGGAGAGGAGATGAGAGGAGAGGAGAGGAGGAGAGGAGAGAGGAGAGGAGAGGAGATGAGAGGAGAGGAGGAGAGGAGAGAGGAGAGGAGAGGAGATGAGAGGAGAGGAGAGAGGAGAGGAGAGGAGAGGAGATGAGAGGAGATGAGAGGAGAGGAGAGGAGGAGAGGAGAGAGGAGAGGAGAGGAGAGAGGAGAGAGGAGAGGAGAGGAGAGGAGAGGAGAGAGAGGAGAGAAGAGGAGGAGAGGAGAGAGGAGAGGAGAGAGGAGAGGAGAGGAGAGGAGAGGAGATGAGAGGAGAGGAGAGGAGGAGAGGAGAGAGGAGAGGAGAGGAGAGGAGATGAGAGGAGAGGAGGAGAGGAGAGAGGAGAGGAGAGGAGAGAGGAGAGGAGAGAGGAGAGGAGAGGGGAGAGAGGAGAGGAGAGAGGAGAGGAGAGGAGAGAGGAGAGGAGAGGGGAGAGAGGAGAGGAGAGGAGAGGAGAGGAGAGGAGAGGACAGGAGAGGAGAGGAGAGGAGAGGAGAGAGGAGAGAGGAGAGGAGAGGAGAGGAGAGGAGAGAGGAGAGAGGAGAGGAGAGGAGAGGAGAGGAGAGGAGAGGAGAGAGAGGAGAGAGAGAGGAGAGGAGAGGAGAGGAGAGGAGAGAGGAGAGGAGAGGAGAGGAGAGGAGAGAGAGGAGGAGAGGAGAGGAGAGGAGAGGAGAGAGAGGAGAGAGAGGAGAGGAGAGAGAGGAGAGGAGAGGAGAGGAGAGGAGAGGAGAGAGGAGAGAGGAGAGGAGAGGAGAGGAGAGGAGAGAGAGGAGAGAAGAGGAGGAGAGGAGAGAGGAGAGGAGAGAGGAGAGGAGAGGAGAGAGGAGAGGAGAGGAGAGGAGAGGAGATGAGAGGAGAGGAGAGGAGGAGAGGAGAGAGGAGAGGAGAGGAGAGGAGATGAGAGGAGAGGAGGAGAGGAGAGAGGAGAGGAGAGGAGAGAGGAGAGGAGAGAGGAGAGGAGAGGGGAGAGAGGAGAGGAGAGAGGAGAGGAGAGGAGAGAGGAGAGGAGAGGGGAGAGAGGAGAGGAGAGGAGAGGAGAGGAGAGGAGAGGAGAGGAGAGGACAGGAGAGGAGAGGAGAGGAGAGGAGAGAGGAGAGAGGAGAGGAGAGGAGAGGAGAGGAGAGAGGAGAGGGGAGAGGAGAGGAGAGGAGAGGAGAGGAGAGGAGAGAGAGGAGAGAGAGGAGAGGAGAGGAGAGGAGAGGAGAGAGGAGAGGAGAGGAGAGGAGAGGAGAGAGAGGAGAGGAGAGGAGAGGAGAGGAGAGAGGAGAGAAGAGGAGAGGAGAGAGAGGAGAGGAGTGGAAAGAGGAGAGAAGACAAGACAAGGAGAAAGAAGGAAAGAAGAATAAAGGGGAGGCAAAGAACGAGGAGAGGAGAGGAATGGATGCAGCACGACAGGCAGGACACTGGGAGAAGACGTGGTCGGGGACAGAAGGAGTCGGCGCTGGAAGGTTTGGCATGAATGCGGAGAACAATCCAGCAGTGAGTGAGTGAGGTTTAAATACTGAAGGGAGTCAGTGGGGTCGACAGGTGAGTTATTACCAGCAGGTGAACACAATGAAGTGATTAGGTGGAGTGACAGGTGGAAATGACAGAGTACAAATGTCAGCACTGTGACAAGGAAAGGAGAGAGGAGAAGAAGAGGAGAGGAGAGGAGAGGAGAGGAGAGGAGAGGAGAGAGGAAGAAGAGGAAAGGAGATGAGAGGGAAGGAGAGGAGAGGAGAGGAAGAGCGAGACCAGGAGAGCGAATGAGAGGAGAGGAGAGGAGAGGAGAAATGAGCAGAGCTCCTCACACGCATGCACGATTTGACTGCAGTGTTTCTTTTCTTAACAACATTTTCATCATCATCAAAAAATATAATCTTCAAAAACTTTTGGGTGTCGCAGACGAATGAAAATATGATTTGGATTTTCTTCCTTCAGCCACGAGCGTTTCATCAGCCCTCCACATCTCTGATGTAACCGTAATATGTTTGAATTGAAATAACTGTCTCCTCTTCCTCTCACCTCGCTGCTCCTCCTCCTCCTCCTCCTCCTCCTCCTCCCAAAGGCTTGATGAATCGCCTCCTTTGTCGACGTGGAATGTCAACAATGAAGTGTCATCATTCATTACCTTGATTTATACATCAGGTCTCAATTGATGTGGATTAATTCAGCGGGCGGTGAACAAGCATTATTAAGGACACACATTATGCCGACGGAGATTTATGCCATAAACGAGGTGGCAGTCCTCGTTATGTGAATTCATAATCTATCACCTCTTTAAAACGCAATTAAGTATTAGTCGACTAATGGCAGAATACAATTCAGAGCAGGAAGGGAAGAAAGGACAATCGTTGTGAAAGTGAAATGGAATGGATGTTGAATATGGTTGGTAAAGAACTCTCCCGTTCCACATGAGTGCGACTGGGTGATTAAATGTTCGGGTAATGAGTCGACGTTGCTGCGTGTTTTGATTATGCGTAGTGTGTGTTTGTGGGGGGGGGGTTCACCTCCGCTCCATTTGTCTTCTCATTAGCTTAAAATCTCTGTCAGTACTGACTGACTTCCTTTCATAATCACACAGTGAGTCACATCTGCTGCCGCGGCGGGAAAATCGCGAGAGACGCGACTAGTTATTTATGTATGAACTTTAACTTCTGGAGCCCCGCTGAACCGACGCTGCACATTTTAACAAGACTAAAAAGTGTGGCGCCGCGCTGAGGGAAACGAGTCAACAGCTTTTTAAACTCATTCCTCATCTGACCAGTGCGACCACCAGGACTCAGATCAGAAGCAAACTGCCCAGGTGGAAAAACACATTTAGGTTGTAGTTGGTCTTTAGAAATGGCGACTTGTGGAACGTTCTACTTGTTCTTCGTCTCTGTGGACGCTTCTTGTGGGTTCTTGTGGGTTCCACTACGTGCACAGGGCTCCTCTGTGTGACGAGGGCTTCACCCCTCCACATCGTTTGGCTCGCTGGTCCCTGCAGCTGCAGAACGGACGCTGTAACAGACCTGGGATCTGCACACACGGCCCGACAGACACACTGAGCGCACAACGATCCGCTCCATTGAGCCTCCCCCCGCGGGGGGTCGGGGGCAGGGGAGGGTTCGACGAACCGCAGTGACCGTGGCAACGCTGCAGGGGACAGAGTGTGTGTGTGTGTGTGTGGTGCCCCACCTGTAAAACATGCCACTGTAACCTACGTGATGTACCGACACGTCTGTCTGTGTGTGTGTGTGTGTCTGTGTGTGTGTGTGGAGGCTTTTGAAAGCCATCTCCTGCTCTGTCCTCTTGGGGGGGAGAAGGAGGAGGCAGTCATTCATTGGTCTGTGGACGTTTGCGGCATTTTGTTCGTCGCCATCTTGGACAGGAAGTGCCCATATACGTCTCTGGTAGCGGCCTGTCAATCAGCATGTAGCCTTCCTGCATTACATCACACTGATTGAAGACTATGAAGAGCACTTCCAGTTTGGCGTCAGAGTCGTCGTCTCCTCTTCTGCTGATCTTCAGATTCTAGACGGCACTGTGACAGAAGACTGAAGCACAAAGGAGAACTTTTAAAGTCTGACGCAAAAACAACAATCTGGACTCACACATGAAGTGAGGTTAAAAATTTTGCAAACGGCAGAAGACAAGCCGATAACTAAATAAGGATATATTTAACGTTATTGGCAGGAGATCCGGTGGAAGGTTCAAACATGGCCGACCTAATCACAGGGGTCGGGAACCTTTTTGACTGGGAGAGCCATGAAAGCCAAATATTTCTAAATATATTTTATTGAGAGCCATGCACTGTGAGCAGCTGTGCGCTACGGCCAACGGGGAGGTGAGGGGTGGGGGGGGGACGTGGGGGACGATATGGTCCGGAGGGGGGGGGTTGAAGAGGGACCTACGCGGGTCGGAAGTCATTTTCTCCACGTTACAAATACAAGGTGTGGCGTGTGCCCGGGTTGAAATGTGTGTGTCGTACATATTTTTTTCAACTCGGTGCCGTCACCAGAAGAGCCATAGGTTCCCGACCCCTGCCATCAGCTACTCAGGATGATGTTTTCTCTGAAGCTTGCAGAGGATATTTGACTAAAGAGGAATCCGCCCAGTGGAACCGCAGTGTGATTGGGTGGTTGGGGGAGGAGGGGGTTGGGGGGGGGGGGCCTTAGTGGTGCGAGATGCTGCTTTCCAGTTTCCCTCAGGCCCGACTGAAGCTGGAGGCCCGTTTTTATTCCATCATGGCCGCCTGGGGCCGCAGCGAAACGATTTAGTCGTGACAGTTGAAGTGAACGTGCCATAACGAGTCCACATGTCGCTGTGATGCCACGGTGCAGCGCCGCGGCCCGAAAGTACACATCTACATCAGAGCGCCTTCCAAACGGCCTTTTTATGGTTATTATGGTGACTGCATTACACACAGCCACTGAAGTCTATTTTCTGTCTGAATTGAGTCCAAATAAAACGTAATTAGTCTGGCTGACACACAGTTTCACAGCAGGGCTCTTCAGAATCATGTGCGACACATTTCTAAAGGGTGTTTGTGCCCTGTCATTATTTAAAGACACCAAATGGAGCCAGATGAAAGAGTGCAGGTACGAGGTATGTCTCTCTCTCCATCTTTAACTCAATTTACCCGTTACACCGTCGAGACGCCAGAGCTGTTAACACTGAACAAACGGACAAAAGTCTGCAGTGACCAGCAGGGGGCGACTCCTCTGCTCCCATAGACGTCTATGAGGAAATGACTCAGTAAACATTGTAAACGTGAGTTTATGGTCTCAGTCTCTAGTTTAAAGGCTTCTTCAATGAAGCATGACGTTCAGTTAGTACATTATGGTTGAATGAATAAATGATTCTTTGACCTTTCCAATGTCCGAGCGAAGTGATCTTTTATTCAGTTAAACCATAAATAAATGCTCCTTTACCTCCCCTCCCTCTCCTCTTCATCCAAATCCATCATCCCGGTGTGCAGCTTAGAGGAAGTTCAGCCTTCTGGTTTAAACTGTAACTGTGTATTTATGTAACAAGACTATACATTTTTTCCATACTGCGGCTTACATAACGGTGCAGCTAATTGTTACAGCTAACGGCCACCAGGGGACATATGGTAATTAAACAGTAAAACACCTGCGGCTTATGATATGTACGCATCATTCAATTTAGCTGCTGCGGCTTATATTGCGGAAGATAAGGTAATCAGTTCTTAAATCCTAGAGTACAAGAGGAAGAAGAAGAGATGTTTTATACGTGTACATGTACTATCTGACTACAGGAACATGACGGCAGAAAGAAAAACAAATGCAGTTGATAATTATATCACCACTTTTCATTTTATTGCCGATCCCGGATGCACTTTGTGCTCAGACTAAAGGAGCTGGTCCTTAACCACAGAAGAAGAGCGGGGCGGAGGGCGGGAGGAGAACAAAGCCTGGTGTCAGATGTTAAATGGGCTCGGGAGGGGGGGGTTAGAGGGGAGGGGGGGTGTAAAATGACGATACTTTATCCCTAAGTTGTTTTGAGAGCCTCCTGCCAGCCGGGTCATGAATCAGCCTGACCGGCGGTCCTTCTGCCGCTTCTGGGGACGGTTGCCCGGGGCTACGGAGGCTGTGACACCCCCACCTGCCCCTCCCCCCATCTTCATCATTTAACATTTAATCGAAGCTGCCACCTGTCCCGACTCTCGCCGGCGCCTTCGCTTCAATCCATTCATCTCTCGCCGCTGAAGAAGCGCTCGCTCCTCTGTGATGCTGCGTGGTGATCAGGTGTAACAGGAACATCCGTCTACCTGTCAAAACAGCGAGCAGGAAGTCCCATCCGTCAGGAGGAGATCATCGTGCCCCCCGCCTCCCGCTGGAACAGACAGATGAAGTCCTCCTTAAGTCCTCACAGGGAGACCCGTACCTCATTACGTCCCCGTGCTCATTGTTCTGAGCTGTCAATCACGAGCCGCTCGGATCAGCTGCTCCGTGCCGTCCAATCAGCATGGCGACAGGGTGTCATCGTGCTTCTGTCTCTTCGGAACGTGTCTCTCTACCGTCAGTATTTTCACGCCGCTCCACCCAATCTCCATCAGCTGCCTCACTTCTGTTCCTCCACGAAAACGAATGAAACCACGTTGTTTTCCTCAGAAACGGTAAAGAAACGGTTCAGGGAGCGTCTGCTGGCGGCCTCCCTCTGCCGCTCTGACCTTTCACCACCGATAACAAACAGGAAGCGGCGGTTATGGATTGGAGTCCTGGCCGGTGAGCGCTTGGCCAGACGGATCGATGCATCATACTAATAAGTAAAATCTGCTAGCGCCAATTATGGCGCGTCATGTTTAGCGGCCGAGTGAGTAATCATCCAATTTAGCGAAAGCTGTGCGAGGTAAGCTGATCTGCTCGGAGCTCGCGCTCTCACACGCCAGTAATTAAGATCCCAGAACACACATTTTAATATTGCTGCGAGCCTATTAGGCCTGCGGGGCTTGTACTGAGTGCACGATGGAGGCAGCTTCACCGACTCGTTTCATCTTTCCATCTCGTGTTAACACTTTGTTTCCCATCCAGGCTCAATAGTTTTAACATGTGATACCTCAGAAATCCTGAATAGCCGTTAGCTTTTCCATCATCAGAAACTCTCAGGATGTTTCTGTTCTTCTGTTTTAACAAGGTTCTCTAATCTCTGACTGGAGGGAACAATTGGTGCGGAGCAACTTTCATGGACGTGAAGGTTGGAAAGAACCAGTAAGTATCTAATCGATATGTGTAGTAGATACCCAGCATATATATCTCTATATTTAGACCTTCGGAACCTTCTACTACTTATAGGAGAGAATCCGGTCAACTTTCAAAATAAAACATTTTTCAGAAAAAGAAAATCAAATGGCCAAAGAATGCAGCTGGGTGTTTCTGTGGTGCGGCCCGGTAGCGGTCGGGACTCCTGATCCACACGGTCGGGCTCCAAGAAGCAGAAAGGACGTCCGTTTCCTGGAGAAGTTTCAGCAGCAGTCAGCCAGTATTTATTCATGTGTTTGCTAAGATGTTGGAAGTTTGAGTCTCTTGTTGGTGCTGCAGGGAAGGTCGGGTCATTAATATGCACATCCATGACGACCAACAACTCACAGAGCGCCGGTGATCCGGCCTCAGGTGCTCTCTTTTACGTGTGTGTGTGTGTGTGTGTGCGTGCGTGTGCGTGTGTGCGTGTGTGTGTGTGTGAATGCGAAGCCGACCTCCAGCCTCGCTGACACTCGCTGTGGCTGAAAGCCGAACCGATCCGATGTGTGTTTCACACGCTGCTGATATCCTGCCTCAGGTCTGTGTGCGTGTCTGTGTGTGTGTCTCTGTGTGTGTCTGTGTGTGTCTGTGTGTGTCTGTGGTATGAACCGTAGGTGTGCACGCTGTGTGTCTGTTAGCAAATAGTTTGCCTGGAGGAAATCTGTTGAAATAAACGATGTTACTGCAGACGCTGGAGGCCTCAACTCCCCCCCACCCTCATCCCCCCTTCCCCCCCCCCCCCCGGTAGCGCGCATGTCGGCTGGTCGTCTTGTGTCAGTGGCTGCCGGCTGATGCCCCCCCCTCGTGTCCGTGGCTCGTCCGTGTTGTGACACATTGGTTGAGTCACTCCGATGAACAATGTGTTTTATATACATATTTATATATTTTAATTTTGGTCACATATCGCCGTTATTTGCAGAGGCACAAACTCAGGTGTCACTTGTCTTGTCCTGCTGCAGACATGTTGTTGCCTCCTGTTAAGTTCTTATTTAGTGTCCGGGTGACGTCCGGTGAAATGTATTTTGTGCGATTTGTTGCGACACGATTCAAGATGCAGCCGAGCATTGCTGGAAAAGCAGGACTCAAGGACGGGAAGGAGATGCTTTATTGATCTTTTATTATCATCCAACACATAGAAAGTCTGCTGCCTTATATTTATTGTGAGACAGGGAACCTTTTGAGGAGGAAAACGTACAAAACCAACCATTTAATGATGTCAGCTGGAACTGATACAGACGTTGTTTCATCATTGTCTCACATTTTATGGATAAATCTATTATTAGAGAGAAGAGTTATCAGCGGTTGTTAGTCGATGCTTGTGGTTTGATAATAAAAGAACGATTACAGACAGATGATAAAAAGTCCCTTGATGGCAAAAGGACCAGGCATGACGCTTTGGTCCGTATTTGTTTGGACTCTTCTCTTCCTCTTTTGATTGACAGGCGGGACATCGAGAGCAGGAAGCCGGATATTCTGCACATTCCATAAATTGGCAATTAGCTTTAATGAGCACTTTAACTTTAATGAGCTCCTCTCTTCCATCCGGTTCTTTTCATGCGCGATCCGAAGGTTGTCTGAACAAACGTATTTTATTATTGCTTTCAACCTGTGTGTAAAGTCTGAGTAAAGAATACATCAGAGATCCTGACAGGTGACAATGAAACATATATCATCTCAGTAAAATACAGCTACGGTAGAAAGCCAAAGCTAGCACTAGCTAATGATGTGCTAACGTTCACCAGGTGCTCCTTGTCTCCTTGTCTCCTTGTCTTGTGTGTAGGACGCTGTAACGTTTCCACTGGGCGTACAGTGAATATTCTCTTCCAGACCTCGTTCCCAGCGGGACGTTCCCCACTTGTCACCGCGTTGATTACCGCGTCGTGATTAAGGGTTATCAGATCACCAGGGGGTTCAGAACAATTAGGGATCAGAAATGTGAAAGTACCTCCAGCTCGGGTGCAAGAGGACGCGGAAGCAGCGTGTGTGATTATGAACCAAACATGTTTACTTCCGATCCACAGAAAGCCTGATTATTATATTTATTCATTCAATAAATTCAATGAAAATCTATTTAATGGTCCCGTCTTCTGTAGTAAAAATATAACACCTTTTTTGCACTTTGTACATTTTTAGAACTGCAGTATGATCTTCCAAGAATATGGCGCGCAGATTCCTTAATGTTTTAAAGTTTCCGTGAAAGTCTCCTCTCTCACTGCAGCAGAAGGACGAGATGTTTCATTACCCATTCGCCCTTCTGAGGGAATATGGAGCCCTCTCATCTCCCTAAAGAGTCATTCATTTCACATGATGTATGTTAAAGAGTAGGGTTTCATACCAACTGATTTAAAGCAGCTTAACTGGGCCATCAGATACGAAAAGCCTAATATTAGTCCTCCCTTCCAACCGAGCGATAACAGGTTCCTCCCTCACCATGAATACGGTTCCCTACTGAGACCTGAGAGCCACCTGAAGCAGCACTTCAGAAGCTCCGAGGAACCCAGGAGGAGCTGGTGTGGACGTATCGTCTGAGCTCTGTGATGTGGAGTTCTTCATAGTAAACGTGTGGACGCATCTTCAGCTGTTGGCTGATGTTGTTCTGCGTATTAATGATGACAACCATTGAATGAGCTGCTGTCAAACCTCAGACACTCCCTGAAGGCTCCAAGCAGCTTGAGGTCCAATGACGTTCTTCTCACACCAGATTTCTTTCTTATTTTGGATACAAACTCCATCAAATTGGCTTTGAATTTTCCGTTTGTCCAATCGGGAGGCAGAGCGAACACAGACGTCTGAGTGAAGGAGAGAGCTGTCAATCACCTGGGGTTCAGCCCCTAATGATGTCCATCCCCGACCGAAAGTGTCTTCCAGGCCGAATGACAGGAGTTCTCATGGAGATATTTGGGGTATTTGTGTTTTCCTGCAGCGCGAGTGTGAATCCGCAGCCGGCTGACATAAACACATTAGAATACTGCTGCATATTGTAAAGTGTCCCTGACATTTCCTCCCAATTATTCACTAATGCTGCATCCACAGCAATGTCCCCGCATTTATCACTGGAAATTGATGCAATTTATATTCATCCAGCGCAATGACACAACACGCAGGATGGAATGGATCCTCTACTTCAACAGGAAGCCACGGAGTGTGAATGGAAACGGTGAGATAAGATATTTAAGAGCTGCAGCAGCAACAGGAGCCGCAGATTTAAAGGCTCTGAGGACAAATCCAGCGTGGATTCTTCTTCTGCTGCTTTCACCTGCAATTACAAGTGAAAACGTGACTCACGATACACAACCACACTGTTTCCCACACAAAGTGTCAAATCAGACACTGCCCCCCCCTCAGTGACCACTTAAATCCTGCATCCCACACCTGTCAGTGAGGTGAGAGGGGGGGCGGAGAGGGGGGGGTGGGTATTTCAGGAATAAACAAAAAGCAATGAAAATAGAAGTGGAACGGGACTCGAGGAGCAGGAGGGAGCTGACAGACGGGCGGACGACTCGACGTTTGAACAGTGGAAGTCTGAGGTGTAAAAGCTCCGGAGGAATCAAAGGACGCCATCAAAGGAGCGTAATCCATCCAGGGCGAGCGCAGAGGGCCGATCACACGACGCCGCGGCTCAGGGAGGAAACCGCCGATACGCCGGGATCAGAAGCCGACAGCTTCCTGCGTTTGTGCGTTCGACTGAGCCGACCAGGTGGGCGGGTCTTGACATTGCATAACGCTGTCCGTGGCCAGAAGTACTACAAACCTTACAAACTGGAAGAATGGGGAAGAAGCGTCGATCAGGTGCTAAAGGTGTTAAAACGACTCACTGAACGTTACGGTGTCACAGACTGTAGCTGCATCCAGGACGAGACCCGTTCTTTCCCCCGTTTCCTTGCAGCAGGCTGCGCGTTGTGTTGACTCGGCCTTGTTACCGTGCCGACGTGGAAACAGACAGACAGCGTGATGGACGCGCTGCGTTCCGATGAACTGAACACTCGCTCTTTGTGCAACCCGGTGATCCGCAGCCGGCGGGGAGACGTTTGTTCTGCCTCGGCTGAGAGCAGCCGAAGTCGAGCGAGTAAAGAGAGCTCTGAACACGCCGTTCCGCTGTCGCTGCCCCCGAGATAAATTTGCAAAGTGTGTTCCCATCAAAGGTGACCCTCTTTGCTCCCCAATTATCTCTCCAGGACTGCATCATGTCCGCGGCCGGGGTCGACCCCGTCTGTCAGCTGCTGCGTGTCCTGCCGGCTGACGGGGGAGGGGTGTCAAAGTCTCCGTCGGCGAATAATCGCTCCCAGAAAGCTGCAGTCTGCAGGGTCGCAGGTCAGAGCTCCCGCAAACAGACGCCGCCTGGCTGTCAGGGGGCGGGGCCCCGGGTCACTAGTTTCTCTGGACTGAGAGCAGGTGGAGCAGGCGGAGAGCGCCTTCACTGCGAGCGGGTGTGTCTCAGCGGCCAAAGGACGGCGGCAGAGCGACCACATTCCATCCTCGAATACCTCAACCTCTGGACGGTGAACTCAAAACAACAGTGGGAAACGATTTAACACAGCACGAGTTATGATTTATAATCTAATATATAAATGGCTTTGAGTTACAGAGCAAAACACACAATCCAAAATTGCAAATGTGCCTCAGAGTGCTTTACGGTCCCTAAACATGCAACGTCCTCTGACCTTTGACCCTCACACCGGCACAGGAAAAACTCACACAGAAACCTAAAGGAGGACGTTGGGGGAGGCCCAAATGAAAAAAAGGAGCCACGTGGAGCTATGGGGGGGCTTATCTGCCGAGCAGTCCGACCGGCAGGTACGAGGACGGGAGCGGGTAAGTGGCGGTTGGCGGCGGGGGCCATTATCCCACCGAAGGGCCGCTGGGTGATTGTAGCCTGTCGCCTGTCGAGCCCTGGTTAATACGGCTCTGAAGGTGGGCTAATTGGTGCTTAATTACTGTAGTCGGCCCACCAACAGTCAGCGGCAACAGCTGCACCCAGAAGAAAGGAAGGCGATGAATTAGCGAGGAGAGACAGCGAGCTATTCACGGAGCGTTTGTTCTGTAACTGGGACAGGATGCGGGAGGAGGGCCGACGCGCTAACCGGCGAGGACGTGAATCATGGAGCCTACCAGCTCTCTCTATCAGCCCTCCCAGACAGACCCGCTCATGAAACAACAGCACGCGGCGAGCGGCCCGACCGCCGGAGAGCGAGGAGCCAGGTTGGAGATGAAACCGGCCACAGAAGACGCCTTCTCGCTTCTCTTTACTGCACTCAGAACGCGTTTGATTACGCGGGCCACTTTTCGGGGAGGGTGTTTATTTGGCGGGAACGTGAAAGGCTCGATGAAGGCGGTGAGTCAAAGTCGAGGGCGCGTGTCGCCGCGCTTGTTGACAAGCGTTTGATTTGTCTGTTTGTGCGGCGCTCAAGTAACCCAAAAGGAAAAGAACAGCAGAGCAGCCTTGGACCCATTTCACCCTCAAAAACAAAGATGTGCTTGTTCTTCACATGCATGAGGTACTTAAATATTATTATTAATTTTGTATAATGATCGGTGGCGTAACCGCACGTGCGCTCTGACATCGCTCGAGTGTCCAGCGGCGGGTCACGCAGCGCTGCGAGTTATTACAGCTCCTATGGCAACCGTTTACTCGGGGAAAACGCTGCTGCATTCACTGTAATGAGAAATCCATTTGTGGACAAGGCCACAACAAAGGCCTCAATTACCGCCAGCACACTTCCAATCAGCCCAATGTACATTCCGCCTGCAGACCAGCCGCGACCGCTCTCTCACCTCGTACAAACCTCTCTGTATTATTTCTGACAGGTCTGCCTTTGAATCGCATTAAAGACTTCCCGGAATATTATTACAAATGTAAAATTGCATCAGCCGGTCCCCGCTGTGATGCGCTCATCACGGCGTTCTCAAGAGCATCTTCCTCCGGATTAGAGGTGCCACTGTTCATAAACTCATCAAAGCACCGGGAGCGCCCAGCCTCTCCAAGATAATAAAATGTGCCGACAATAACGGCGAGCATCAGAATGGGAGAGAGACGAGGGGGGGCGGGTTTCAGAGCAGCAAGGTAAAAAGAAAAGGGTAATAACGACAATGCTTTCTCCAATTAGATCGTGCTTAACGTGGACGATTCCCTCAAAGAGCAATCCAGTGGAATGGTGCGCCTCACGGGTCAGGTTACCTCCTCAGATGATGGAGTGAACCGAAGACAAAGGGGGGGGGGCTCGGCCCGGATCGGTGGATCAAAAGTGACAGGCTCCTACGGAGGACTAATGGTGTGATTAATAACCTCGGTGTGAAACACAAGCCTCACTGCGGGGGGTTTAAATGGATTGTCGGCCCCGCCTCCTCGGCGTCTGTATCATCACGCCACTGTGAACATGTCAGTCAACACGTTACAGCGCGGAGCCGCAGACCGTGCAGAAAGACACAGGACTCCTCATTGGGGGGGAGGAGGACGAGGAGGAAGTGGATTAGGAGGAGGAGGAGAAGGTTTGTGGACGAGTGGAGGAGGTGTGGGTAGCGTATGAGGAGGAGGAAGAGGAGGAGGAGGAAGTACAAGTTCAAAGAGGAGAGAAGGGTGTTGTTGTCAGTGTTTTGGAAGAGTGCTTAAAATGAGCTAACGTTAAAATGAGCTAACGTTAAAATGAGCTAACGTTAAAATGAGCTAACGTTGAAATGAGCTAACGTTGAAATGAGCTAACGTTAGAATGAGCTAACGTTAAAATGAGCTAACGTTAAAATGAGCTAACGTTGAAATGAGCTAACGTTGAAATGAGCTAACGTTAAAATGAGCTAACGTTAAAATGAGCTAACGTTAAAATGAGCTAACGTTGAAATGAGCTAACGTTGATTGTTCTTTTGGAAGTAGCACCGAACTCAGAGCCTGTTTCAATAATAACCTCAACTGTTAATTGTCGATTAATAATAGAACTAACACTAACCTTAGCTAACGTCAGAGAGCTAGCACCGCCAAGATTAGTAAAGTAGCAAAAAAGAACAAGTGAAACGAACAATGCAGATTAAAATTGCAAAATGAAGACAAATAGACGTTCGGGATCAATTGAGGCTGCGCAGTCTGACGTCACTGTTAGACAGAAATGCTTTATTATCATTACAGACAGGTTAATCTACAGTAGGTGGATCGTGATTCACTGAACTAAATTAACATTAACATTACAGAGTCCCTGGTTGGTTTCCCTCATCCCGCCCTCTTCTCTCCGTCCGCCATGTTTAAACACCTGAGAGAGAAAGAAACTCGGCCATTTCTCAGTGAGATGACCAGAGCGACCACGGACCCCATCCTGATAGCGACCAAGGAGGGGGCGAGGAGTGTGTCTGTGGAGAGGGTCGGCGGCTTCTGCTTTTGTCTCCTCTCATTTCCTCAGAATAACCAAAAGAGAAAAGAAAGGACGCAGAGATACTTCAGCCATTAACTACCGGCTGATTGCTTTGTGCAAAAGGTGCCCGAAGAGCGAGGGAGGGAATTAGGGAATAATGGTGGAGAGTAATGAAAGAGGATGAGAAGTGGCAGAGAGAAAAGAAGAAGAAGAGACAGGAGGAGACTAAACTACAGCACGATGGAGTCCAGCGGGGAGGAATGATGCTCCACTCGGGCTCTTCTGTCAGCATGTCGCTGCAGAACAAACTCAAGCAAGTGTTTCACAAACGTGTCACATGTTTCTCTGCGATATGAAAGTCCTGCTTCGATCATCCGAACTCAAACATCACATTTGTGCAAAATCGTTCCACAATTCATAAAGATGAAAGAGCGCAACTTGAATTTATTTGACGTTGAAAATAATCCCTGCGTCCGTCTGAGCGCTTTAGAACGTGACAGACTGAGTTCACAAATACTTTTTGCACAATTGTTTCCATTGTTTTTCCTGTTAAAAACATTCAAATCTGTTTCACAAATAAAAATGGTCATTTGACCACATGAAACCCCATTTTTCATGACAATGTTTTAATAAAATAAAAATATTCCCATCATGGTTTCCACGTGCTAATTACTCTTAAAAATATTGTTTGCTATGTAGCTAACAAAATATGGTTCACCTTTTCATTCATGATGGCTCGTTCTAATAGAAGCTCAGCTGCCCATCCTCCTCCTCCTCCTCCTCCTCCTCCTCCTCCTCCTCCTCCTCGCCCCTTTGCAGGTTTAAATTAGCATCCCATCTCCTGCACTCCAGCGTGTGATAACACATCTGATCTGAGGCAGCATGGAGTCGGAATACTAAATGTGTGAGTCGCTCAGAGGACCAGCAGAGCTCTGCCAACCCATTCTAGGTAATCTCTCCCGCCCCGCCCCCGTTCCCTCTCCTCCCCTCCGACTCCCATCTCCTCGGCTGCTTCAAACGTTTGAACCATTCGAGCTATTAGTCAGAAAGAGAGTCATAAAAACCGTTTTTGTGGTGGGGACTGAGTGGGATCTGTTCCATTAGTCAGACAGGAAGGACGGATGAGAGGCCAGTGTTAATATTCACTCCATTGTAAATGTACATCGACGTGGACGATGTCTGAGGGCAATAATTGTGTCTCCGTATCTGTTGACGATGAAGGACAACAGAAAGAAGTGGCCATAACAACAGTCTAATACACAAATACATCAAATGTCCATGCAGCGCTTAAGCATTGCCTTTATTGTACTGTTCATTTATACATTCTTCATGCAGTTTCATGTTCATAATAACCTTTAGGAGCAGTAGAATAGTGGAAATACAAGCACTTCAAATTAAATATGTTCAATTATACCAAATATGATACAAAACCAAGGGATTTCAAACTGCTGTTAAACTGCTGTAATGTGCCCTGAATTGAATGAAGGCAAATTAAACTGTGGTGATGAGACATAAATGTCTTGTTAGTCAACATTATTATAATCTTTATTGAATGTGTGTTTTTGCATTTATTCATACATGGATTTCTGTCATCCTGTCCGCATTTTATTTGGTTCACTTCTTTGAGAGAAAGCAAGTCTTTAAAGGTTTAATAATAGAAAAAAAACGAGCCGTTCAGATGGACATTTGTGAGCGGCGCAGCGCTAACGAGCCGCTAAGGGAATACTCGACAGTTTGACTCGCAGACACGCGGCTCTCGGACGGGAGGTCCCTGTGCGAGCCGGATGAGCGCCAGGATGCCGGCAGGAGGAGGAGGAGGGGTGGCAGGGGTTAACGTTGAGGGAGGAAGAGTGCCGATATCACAGCAGCAATTACTGCTTTATAAATGGGCCCGGCGTCGCCGTGAATGAGCAGCTCCATCAATCTGACCTGACAGCGCTCCTTAGCCCGTCGCTCCCGCTCCCAGCCGCAATCTGTAGATTTCAACTTAGCCCACAAATTGCTAATCCGATTGAGGCGTAACTTGGTTAGCTGCTGAATGTGCTGGAGGAGGCGGAGGAGGAGGAGGCAGACTGCCGGCTCAGCTCAAACACACCCAGCACACACGGTGCAGTTGTGCATGTAGAGTCGTGCAGGGAGGAGTCCTGCGAGCAGCAGCTCCCCGTCGCCTCCTCTGGAAGTCGCTTAGTGGTCTGAAGGTGTACGTTGGGTATTTGTAGCTCGTATCTGATCTCCAACCAGCAGTCAGGTTCTTCTCCATCGGTATCTTCTCCTTCTTCAGCACTTTGTTGTGGATGCTTCTGGTTTGTCATTCAGGCTGCAGACTCATTGTAGCTTTCACATAAGAGACGCATCGTTAAGACCATCGAGCTGCCTGTATCTGCGCGTCGTGTCTCTTCCACACAGGACACTTTCATCTTTCTTGTGGAGGCATAAAGCATGATTTAGGCATGAAGGCACACACACAGTGAGATAAGTGCTCATTGTGCACTCCCAGCTGAATGGGAGCGGGCCGAGCCTCTATAGTTTAGTATTGATTCCTCGGCTCTCTCATCCCAAAACCCAATGAATGGAGCTTTGGGGATTAACAGCCAATAGGATCGCTGGGTAATTGAGTCTTTAAAAAACACACATGGAGAGCCCAGAGGTGAATTCCCTTTGAGACTGTCGATCTGCTGCCAAATTACACCATTTCTGTGTGTGAGTGTGTGTGTGTGCAGCTGATCATCCATGCAACAGTTGTTTGTGAGATGCCACTTCCTGTCTGGCTCATTCTCAGTGTCATTTCCTGCTGAGGTGATGTTCTTGAAATATTTTGCCGTTGGCACTGAGGAATAAAATAAGTCAGAAAAGTCAGAAAGTTTGTTTCAGACGCTGCGATACAAAGCTGAGACATGAGACGTTTTTGACGTCTCATGTCTGGTTTCACTGCTTCTACCCGGCTGAAACGTCGATCTCCCTTCGTCTACCTTTCAACTGAGAAAGATAAACCTTGTGCATTGTACTAACCGGATGATCGTAGTTATTTCCTGGGATCCATTGATGAAGGTAATCAATAACGAGCAGCTTTGGACAGACATCAATGCAACACTTGTTCAGATAATCTGGGCTCTGTTCCTGCTCTCCCAGATGACCTAAATGAGCCGCAGCGAACAGACACAGCAGAGTTCAGGTGTGAACGATCCTGAAACGCTCCACAATATGTCCCAGCATGCTCTGCTCTGACCTCCTGGACGGTGCGAGCACAGCGTCTGTTCCTCGGCATCCATGCGGTGAATTAACAGCCTCTGATCAGCCAGCAGCTGCTTCTCTCCGGCACGGAAACATTATGAATACATCCGTCCATACATATGTATGCCGACAGATTACCACCTCTGCAACCCTCCAGATGCCGCCGCCGTAATGACACGCAACATGATCGTCTGTGTATATTTGTCTTAGCGGCGAGCCGGGCCTCTTGTTCTGCATCCCATTACACCGCTGCCGTGCAGAAACATGCATCACCTCACTGACAGAGTGTGAGGAGCAGCCAGGAAACAAATAGCATCCAGCTGAGCCGCGCGATGCTAACTGCTGGCGCCAACGCAAATATGCCCTTACTCTCCGTGTTCTATTTAGCCTAGCTTAGCACAAAGACTGGAAGCAGGGGGTAACTGCTAGCCTAGCTTCATTGATCTTCCTCATTGCCATAAACTTCCCAAAGGCTGCAAACTTCAGTCCAAATTGTTGAGATTAAGACATTTTGTTGTTAATCTTGATGATTTGTCCGCGTGCAATGAAGACATTTGGTCTTATATTGACTAAAAACATCACTAATACAACATCTTTATTCTTCTTCTGTTTTCCTGATTTGTTCTGAGTTACAGAGTAAGTTTCACAAAATGATGCTGATTTGTCAGATCACGTCTCACACCCAACACACACACACGCACACACACACACACACACACAGAGGCATTATGGAGATGGATGAACCCAGCTGGTCGTCCCGCCGTCTTCTAGAGAGGACGAACAAGGGACAACAGACGGCCGGATAGCGGCGGCGCTCGGTAGGAAGGAGACGCCGCCCCGGTGCCTGCGTCCCGCCGTCACCTCTCTCTGTGTTACCCACCGCCCGTCGCCACGGTGACGGTGCAGGCCCACGGCCGCCGGCTGACGCCCGGCGGAGAGGATTAATCGGCGTCGAGCGGTGAGGCATCTGCTGACCGACCGACGTCCCGTGCGCCTGCTCACCTGTTTGTGTGGTCTCCCGTGTGGAGAACAGACTCTTGAGGACATGAGACAGAAAACCCCTTATACCACTTCTCCACCTCTCTCCATGTCCACGTGTCTTCCCGCCTTCAGTTTCTTTTACAGCCTTCCATGTGTGCCCCCCCCACAACCGTCAACCACAACGTCCCCTCGCAGTGGGAGGAGCTTTAGCGCATTATTAGTGGAGGCTTATTTTTACACAGAGATAACTTTAGCGTGTGGTTTTTCCTTTGACATCATGAGTTCTCTGTATCAGCAGTTAGAAAAGGCGTTTTTTTTACGGATTCTCAATGCGGTCCAGGAAAACATGTTTGGCTTTGTTAACAAAATAAGACTTTCACTAGCCGTCCAATCATTGGTCCCGAATCCTTAGCTAGCTTCAGAGGCTCTTAGAGCTAATGCTGCTAGCCTCTTTCTTTAGAAAAGAGCTAGTGCTCCAATGAACTTGTGAAGGAGCCCCCATGCCACAAGAGACCCAACACGGTACAGGACCAGAGAGACCCAGCAAGGTACAAGACCAGAGAGACCCAACAAGGTACAGGACCAGAGAGACCCAGCAAGGTACAAGACCAGAGAGACCCAGCAAGGTACAAGACCAGAGAGACCCAACAAGGTACAGGACCAGAGAGACCCAGCAAGGTACAAGACCAGAGAGACCCAACAAGGTACAGGACCAGAGAGACCCAGCAAGGTACAAGACCAGAGAGACCCAGCAAGGTACAAGACCAGAGAGACCCAGCAAGGTACAAGACCAGAGAGACCCAACAAGGTACAAGACCAGAGAGACCCAACAAGGTACAGGACCAGAGAGACCCAGCAAGGTACAAGACCAGAGAGACCCAACAAGGTACAGGACCAGAGAGACCCAGCAAGGTACAAGACCAGAGAGACCCAGCAAGGTACAAGACCAGAGAGACCCAACAAGGTACAGGACCAGAGAGACCCAGCAAGGTACAAGACCAGAGAGACCCAGCAAGGTACAAGACCAGAGAGACCCAACAAGGTACAGGACCAGAGAGACCCAGCAAGGTACAAGACCAGAGAGACCCAACAAGGTACAGGACCAGAGAGACCCAACAAGGTACAGGACCAGAGAGACCCAGCAAGGTACAAGACCAGAGAGACCCAGCAAGGTACAAGACCAGAGAGACCCAACAAGGTACAAGACACAGAGAGACCCAGCAAGGTACAAGACACAGAGAGACCCAGCAAGGTACAGGACCAGAGAGACCCAGCAAGGTACAGGACCAGAGAGACCCAGCAAGGTACAGGACCAGAGGAGACCCAGCAAGGTACAAGACACAGAGAGACCAGCAAGGTACAGGACCAGAGAGACCCAGCAAGGTACAAGACCAGAGAGACCCAGCAAGGTACAAGACCAGAGAGACCCAGCAAGGTACAGGACCAGAGAGACCCAGCAAGGTACAGGACCAGAGAGACCCAGCAAGGTACAGGACCAGAGAGACCCAGCAAGGTACAAGACACAGAGAGACCCAGCAAGGTACAGGACCAGAGAGACCCAGCAAGGTACAGGACCAGAGAGACCCAGCAAGGTACAGGACCAGAGAGACCCAGCAAGGTACAAGACCAGAGAGACCCAACAAGGTACAAGACCAGAGAGACCCAGCAAGGTACAAGACCAGAGAGACCCAGCAAGGTACAGGACCAGAGAGACCCAACACGGTACAGGACCAGAGAGACCCAGCAAGGTACAAGACCAGAGAGACCCAACACGGTACAGGACCAGAGAGACCCAACACGGTACAGAATTGAGGAGAAGTATTGTAAGGTGAATAAAGATGACGGGAAGGTAAATACATTAAACGCACAATAACAATGTGTTACTTATAACTCGTCCACGAGGCATAATAACCCTTGTAGAAGTAAAGGAACATGCATCCGTATTAGAAAGTCCACTGGGGGCTTTCTGACCTCTCCTAATGATGCTTCGGATCCAGACTGCATCTCATGTTTGAATGAATGATTAAAATGCTGCTGATGTCTATTTCAAATGTGAGCGCTGGAGTGTAAATCACACATCAGCTGTGGCTTCATGGATGTGCGTGATCAGAGCATATTGTGGCTTAATAACAGTGTTTGTGTCTTCATTGTGTCATCCGAGTGATGACGGGGGATCAGGAGCTGATGGTGGTGGAGGGGTTTTTGTTAAATGTGTGTTCCACATAAGCGACCCCCCCAGCCACAGTCCTCGTATTGTCCACAGCGTAGCTCCTCTGTTGAGGTCTCTTACCACAGGAGAAACACCGGGGGGCATA
Source organism: Apeltes quadracus (assembly GCA_021346845.1). NCBI lineage: Eukaryota > Metazoa > Chordata > Actinopteri > Perciformes > Gasterosteidae > Apeltes > Apeltes quadracus. The sequence goes on from CM037920.1 coordinate 592,186, forward strand.
GTTATGAAAACCCTTTTATCTTCAGGCGAATAGGAAACTTCTGTTAGAACCCACAGGGAGGTGAGAACATGGTAATAATAATAATAATGTCACAATAGTAAAAATAACTGAGTGGGTGGTTTAGATGTCACACCCCAACGAGCGGGTATTATTATCGACACAACTTACTTCCTGTGAAATCTGGAGAAACCAAGTGAGAAGAAGCACAAAGAGTAAAGAGAATTTTACGCATTTCAACCTGTTCAAACGCCACACCTTGTATTTCTCACGCCCCCCCTCACCCCCCCACCCATTGTCACTCAGGGCAGGCACGTGCAGAGAAGGGGGGCTATTTGATGTCCAAGTGCCCTTTTGACAAGACCCGTTTTTTTCTTTTAAAATGTATAATACTTTCGTTAGTGAATATTTGCTCGGATGAGGTCCGAATGCGGCCCGCCGGCACACTCCGCTAGCACCCCCCCCCCCCTCCCTCCCTGAGCCCCTGTCCCTTCCAAGGTCTCTGCACGCCCCTGCTCCAAGGTATGAACAGTCGAGTTAAGCCCTGGAAGCGTGAGGATGCTGATTGTAATCTGACACCAGCTGAGGTGAAGAATAAACAGACTTCTGCGGATGTGACATTAGGAAGGAAACCAGAAGGTCGTGTTTGAGCCTCAAACTGAAGTTAAAGGAACCTTCAAACTGCCGTTAAGGACCAAGAGGTGTTCAATAAGCTGCTCACAGCTGAGACATTCATATCCAACATCAGCTCCACCCGCCTGCCTCTCGGCTCACAGCTATCGATCTTGATTGTCTCCCCTGTGGCTGAGCGCGTTGTGTCCATCGGGGACGCGTCAGAGTCTCCGGCTCGGCGTGAGGACAGCCGCCGGCATCGAACAGTGATCTCGGCCGGCTGATGGAGGAGCCGGGCCCGCTTGTGGAGCCCATTGCCGTAAATCACCGCGGATCACACGGCCAGCGGAGCACACCGCTGCGAGGAGTCCCGTCCGTCCGGCCGCCTCGTCCCTCCGTCCTCCCTCCCTCTCTCTCCGCAGCGACGGGAGCATGGCGCCCCCCGCAGGCCGATTTCACCACCCATCACCCCGCCGCCTCGTCCTCCTGCAGCGGAGGGGCAAGTCATGAATATTTCACCGGGTTTAACTCCCCTTAAAATATGCAGTCTAATTGGGCCTAAGTGGCGCAGCTCCTTCCCGCTCAAACTGACACCTTTCATATGCTTCATATGTTTTTTTAATGTTGCTTATTAATCTGTTTCTTCCTGCGGCTGAACTTAACTGAAGCGCCTCACATTTCACGCAGCGTCCTGCCTCCCAGCAGCAGGATGCCGTTTAACCGAAGGGGGGTCGAGGGGGGCTGCGCAGGTCAAATACGAATGGAATAATAATGACAATGCAAATACAACGCCTTGTTTACTGTCAGGGGGGTCTGATCTTTTTTTATTAAAAAAAATCCAAGCAGTAAATCCTTTGGATATTGTAATAACTTTGACCTGTAAATTTAAATTTCTTCATGTCTCTTATCAGCGGCCTCTGAGTCGACCTTTTCTGTATTTTAACTAGCTTCTCTCCAAATGTGGTTTCAAATCCTCTCTGGTTGACTAAATAATATGAGCTGCTGTTTGTGGAATAGCCAACGTGTGACACTGAGCGCTGCTTCCAGCTGCTGCTCACATCCAGCCTGTAACGGAAAAAGATGAGGATTGAAGCTCTTAAAAACGTCCATTTCTGCCTCTGAAGTTCAACAGTGGTCATTATTGTTTTGTTTTGTTCAATGAAACATTCATTTTGTTATTTCGCAATAATAATTCGGTGGAAATTGAGAACCAGAGAAAGAGGAGTCGCGGAGCTCAACAGGAAATTATGCAGCCTGAAGTCCGGGAGGCAGTTCTTGGCGGATGCATAAAAAAATCATGCAGTTCACAGGATGTGTGGAGCCCACACACGTAATCATAAAATCCATACGCAGCGCAGTGAGAGCAGCCGAACGTACCGAGCAATCTGTGCCCACGTTGTTCAGAAGAACATCAAAGCCGACCCGAGGGGCCCTCCACCCGAACCTCGACCACACGGAGTCCTGAATCATGCTGGAGCAACGTCCAATCAGAGTCCACCTCCTCTGGTCCTCCAGTCCACATCCTCCGGTCCAACACAGTCCACCTTTTCTGGACCTACAGAGTCCACCTCCTCTCGTCTTCTCATCAAATCTTGTTCCAGATTGACAATGTTGTGATTTTCACCGGCTTGGAGCGAGAAGCAAGCACTGCAGGAGTCAAAGGTCAGAGAGTATTGACCCTCTGAACCTTTATAACATATATAGTATAATTACATGTTATGTCACTCTTTTGAGAACTTATTCTTCATCCGAGGGCATTTAACCAAAAGATGGTACAAACCCGTTGGTTAAGGTATCTATCTTCTGTGGAGCACAGAGAGCCTCTACGAACTAAAGACACACCTCTTCAGACTTTACCTCGACTAAAACTACTAGCAAATTGTAGCACTTAAATTGTACTTATAACGACATTTAAATTGTACTTACATTAATTGGCTTATTTGATGAACTTGCACTTCCTTGTTTCTTGTTCTTTGAGTGTGTTTCCTTATGGTTGTTGGTTGTAATGTGATGTTGTGTCGACCTCAGGAAGGACGTGCACTCACAGGTGTGTGTGCGGACATTTGCTCACATCGAGTCCCATTGACTCTTTAATGAGTCACGACACACACACGGCAACAATAATGCTCAACACAAACGCCACGTTACACACACACATTCCCACACACTCCAAAGGTACGGCCGTCACACACACACACACACACACACACACACACACACACACACACAGGGGGTCCACTGGGGTTTGGAGTAAAAAGAGACTCACTGTTGGTTTCATCCTGGCTCGTCGCTGTAGTGGCTTTGATCCTCCTCTCCTCTGCATCCCCCTCACTCCCCCTCTCTCTCTCCCACTCACATGCTTTCTCTCTCTTCCCCCCTGCTTCTCTTTCTCTCCCACTCCCCCTCTCTCCCTTCCTCTCTCTCTCTCTCTCTCACTCTCTCTACACCCCCCCCCCCCCCCCCCTCCGCCTACACTGTTTCTCTCCCCCTCTTTCTATCACCCCCCCAACACCCCTCTCTTCCTCTCGCTCTCTCTCCCCCCCTCTCCCTCTTCCTCACTCTCTCTGTTCTGAAACATAATGGACGGCGGGAAGGCAGGCGCAGCGCTTTGTTGCCATGGTGACGGCAAAGGAACTAATAACCTGGTGAAGAGCAGATAAGGCTGTGAACAGAGAGGAGAGCGGACGGGAGGAAGGAGAAACAATGAAGCAGTAGGCAGGAGAAGGGAGGGAGTATTATAACTGAGTCCTAGTACTGTGAGTATGAATACTGTCAGTTTAACTGTGTTGTGAGTATAATACTTGTATTGGTCATAATGAGTGTTACCTTAGTGTGACAATATTTATTATATGGTTATTATTAATGGATATAATTATTATTATTATTATTAGGTCAATGTACATTATTATTATTATTATTTTTAAGCCTCACTGTGATGTGTACTGAGGGTCCATGGTTCTCTCCATGGTGCTGAAGCCTCAGTGTGATGTGTACTGAGGGTCCATGGTCCTCTCCATGGTGCTGAAGCCTCAGTGTGCTGTGTACTGAAGGTTCATGGTCCTCTCCGTGGTGCTGAAGCCTCAGTGTGATGTATGCTGATGGTCCATAGTCCTCTCCATAGTGCTGAAGCCTCAGTGTGATGTGTACTGATGGTCCATGGCCCTCTCCATGGTGCTCCATGGTGCTGAAGCCTCATTGTGATGTGTACTGATGGTCCATGGCCCTTTCCATGGTGCTGAAGCCTCACTGTGGTGTGTACTGATGGTCCATGGTCCTCTGCATGCTGCTGAAGCCTCACTGTGATGTATGCTGATGGTCTATGGCCCTCTCCATGGTGCTGAAGCCTCATTGTGATGTGTACTGATGGTCCATGGCCCTTTCCATGGTGCTGAAGCCTCACTGTGGTGTGTACTGATGGTCCATGGTCCTCTGCATGCTGCTGAAGCCTCACTGTGATGTATGCTGATGGTCTATGGCCCTCTCCATGGTGCTGAATCCTCATTGTGATGTGTACTGATGGTCCATGGCCCTCTCCATGGTGCTGAAGCCTCACTGTGGTGTGTACTGATGGTCCATGGTCCTCTCCATGCTGCTGAAGCCTCACTGTGATGTATGCTGATGGTCCATGGCCCTCTCCATGGTGCTGAAGCCTCACTGTGATGTGCGCTGATGGTTCTTGGTGATGTGGTGCTGAAGCCCAACTTACATAATTGTGATTTTTTTCTCCGGGATGTTATGGATTTATATCCAAAGTAGTTACGAAGGTGAACCGTAGAAACCCAACGGCGATTTGGTCAGATATTCGGGTGAGTTATGCCTCCCTCTCATTCATGCACTTCTGCCTTGCAGCCATTAGCAGAGATGAGCACCTTGCCACGGAGGTCAGATAACTTTTTCATACTCCCCGCATTCATTGTGTTACCTCTGTTTCACTCTAACATGAACTTCCTATTATCCAGTCACTCCCTGATGCCCTGCAGTAACCCCTTCCCACCACCTGACCTTCCTCGCCCACCTGCCCACCTGCTCAGCTGCTTCCCATCTCCCTCATCAGCCCTGCAGTGTAAACACCACATTGTGTCGTTTGCAGTTTTACTTTTAACCTTTTCTGACTCCATTTTTCGTATCCATAATTTCACGATTCCCTTCCTGGATAGATTTGTTAAACTAAAGGTGTAAATATTTACATGTATTTTATCTTAAGTAGACAATAAAAAAGCCGGAAATTATGTTTCAAAATGTGTAAATCTGGGTGAGAAAAGACAGAAGGATCCTTTGTTAAACAACCCCCATCAATATATATTTGAATGGATGTTTGACAGAAAAAGTCCCAAATCCTTCTTCAGGATGAAAGCCAATATTGGTCTGCCAGCAGAAGGACAGAACCAACCCCCCCCCCCCCCCCCCCCCCCCCGCCTCCCCGTCCCCCTCTTTAGTCCTTCTAATGGGAACACAAACCCTTTCTCCAAAGGAACCACAGTCTAGTGATCACCAGGGAACTCCATTCCATGATAAATGAGATTCTCCTTTAACAGTTGAGGAAATCAATTTACATTTAAGGCTGACAGAGAACCTGTAATGAGGATTCTGAGGGTTTCTTTAGTCCTTCAACCATATGCTCTTTTCCCTTATCGCATGACAAGTTGGCATTGTTACAGATACATGGATTTTAATGGATGGCAAAGTTTCCTCTTCATTTTTAAGGGTCTTTAAGTGTAGAAGTATATCTTTTTTTCCAACACTGTAAAAAGACAAGAGTGGGAATTATTTGGTATTCGAGTAAGGAAAGTTAAATATTGGTAAAAAAGAATTCCATATGTAGTTTTATGAGAGACACACACACACATGCAGTGTCTGTGTCACCGGTTTACTCAACAGTAAAAAACAAAACTGCAACCTCTTGGACATGCAGCAGGAGAGAAGGGAGGAGGAGGACTGTCCACTAGCAGTGGTGGAAGTACTCACATATAGTGAAGTAAAGGTCCAGGAGCAGAAGCATCGACATATACTTAGTATGAGTACTTGGAGTAAATGTATATATTTGAGTCATATAAGCATAATGTATGTTTTCTATTAGCATTGGACATAAAATGTTGTGCGTAATTATGCAGCTAGTGAGGGTGGAGCTCATTTTTACTACTTGCTTAGTAGCTTTGGAATTCACTCCTTGGTAGTTTGTGTTATTGGTTTGTGCACAAGCACTATGTAAAATTCCTTGTATGTCTAACATAAATGTTCCTGGTTCCTGATCAATGAGTTTCTCAACAGGAGACTCGGGTCCCAAACTGCATGACGTCACAGCCTTCCTCCACCAATGAGGATGGATGTGCATTCCTACTCATTCAGCATGAAGTTGATCCGCAGTAGAGAAAACTTTCAGTTTGATAATTATCTCCCATCATGCTCCTCTCTCTCACCTGTCACCCCCATCTCCAGATTGTGCAATAAAAGATCATCTTAAGAAGACGAAGAAACGGGAGCGAGATGTCAAATATTGTCGGTGTGGGAGGAATCACAACGGAAGCTATTTCTGACCTCGTAGGAGTCGCGGACCGTAATCGTCCAATTTACCGAGCTGCTTGTTGCTGCTTCGGGTCGGAGGTCAGATGTGTGAATAATATCCAGACGCCTCCAGTGCACACACACACACACACACACACACACACAAAGACCAGTTGTGATGCATCACAGGACAACTGGATCCTCGGTACCGAACCCGCCGACACCTTTTCCCGTCTCTGACCCCCCAACAGAGTGAACGTTCCACCTTCAGCAGAGCAGATCAGCCTCTCGCCGCCCGTCGTCCTCGCGGCTCTTCCTCATCGTCCTCTCGCTCTGTGAGAGAAAAAGGGCCGGAAATCTCTGAGATATTTAACACACGTGAAAATGAAAAGAAAGTGCATTACTTTCAGCGTGTGTCAGAGCCCAAAACCAAAGAAAAGATTCCCCGACTTTGCAGACAGGCCCCCCCCCCCCTTTCTCCTTCCTGCTCTCATTTAGCATCTTTTGAAACAAGTCGGCGCCTCACACGTGTATGTTTCCAAATTCAATTTTCTGTGGATTTTTCGAATGCAGTTTATACATTAAGAACTATATTTGCACATTTGGGAGCAGAGCTGAATACCTCGAATAGAGAAACTCCTCCGGTTGGGCTTATTAGCCTCGTGCCTGGATTCAGGCAGGGAGCAATTAATCCTATTTTTGCTTTGGGTTCGAATACTGATTCCCGTCTCTGCCAAAGGAAATGTAATATTTTTGCATCCAGCAGCAGGTACAGTTTGGCTCTGAGGCTTTTCAGCTCCCCGCTGAGCCGAGCTCCATAAAATCATGTGAAGACAGAAGGCTGCTGCTCGGCTGGACGCTGGAACGCAACCCGGGGGGGGGGGGGGGAGGGGGGGGGGGGGTAGCGTCTGCTAATGTGGAGTAATATACATTTCATATTTCACAGGTAAAGACTCTATTGTCTTTTCTTTTGTCTTTGCTGTTGAACCATTTGTTAGCTTAGCACACAAATCTACAAATATAAAATAGTTATGATTTTTCAAATTGTTCCGAAGTTGTTCCGAAGTTGAAGGCGGATGGATGAGAGGGCGCACTGACCTTTGACCTCCATATTGAATTGAGCATATGGAGTCTTCCTCGTTGATGAGACGGGTGGAGGATGGCGGGGGCTCACTTCCTTCTTGGCTCAGTGATCCAGATGGTGAGGAGGCAAGGAGGAAAGGAGTTGAGGAGGTAAGGTGTGAGTGGAGGTTTTGGGAGGAGCTGGTTCTTCTTCTCAGCGCCTTAGTGGGACGACTACTATAGAACACTAGAAGAAGAATGCCGGAGCAGCTTCGGGTCCTTTGTTGGTCCTTCTGAAGGCACCAGGTGAGACAGGTGTGTTTCCACTTTCACAAGCAACTTTCCATCGTCCTTTTGATGAAGACCTTTTTAACTCGGAGTGCTGATTGAGGAAGCAGTTTGAAACGAGAAAAACCTTGAAAAGCTTTCCCTGTGTAATGAATCACCTTTTGATTTCCAACGGCTCCTGTTAGAGGCTCATTATGGTTCCAGTTGTGGATAATAAATGCTTTCTAGTCATTAGAGGGATGTCAGACGCTCTGATTATTGAGCGATGTGCCCTTGGTGCTCGGCGGCTCACAGAAAAGAGCCAGAGCTTCTGAACAGGAAATGAAAGCACACAAAGGCAGCTTTTTATTTCCA
>CM037920.1:605000-667500 GCA_021346845.1 Apeltes quadracus
TCCCCCCAGCAGCCGCAGGACCAACCAGAGGCTTCAAAGCGGCGTTCAACAACAGAATCATGAAAATGACTTTCTGGAGCTTATAACGTGTTTGAAGATCCAACACACAGACTGAAATAAACAGATGAAGCAACGAAGGGTCACTGACGTTTAAATGAGTCAAAATTAAAAGGATTATTTGATAAATAATCAGAGGAAGCTTCTCCGACGACGACGAAGGAAAGATGAAGAATAACGATGAGACAGTTGATGAAGGACGTCTGCAGGGACTCACGGTGGATTATGGAAGCTAAACGCTGATTCCAGCTGGAGCTGCTAGAGGTGGGTGGGGGGGCACTGTGGTGTGTGTGTGTGTGTGTGTGTGTAATTCTGCTGCTGCCTCCTGCAAAAATCTGCCTTGTTTCCCTTCATTCATCTTCTCCTTCTTTTTGCTTTTTCCCAAGGAGAAATAATTGGCCCAGCCCCCCCGTCCGTCCGTCCCCCCGTCCCGTCCTGCGGGAGAGGCTGATTTATATTCTCCAACACACACTCTCAGCGCCCCCCCAAGACATTGAGTCCTCTTCGTCTTCTTCTTCTTCTTCTTCTTCTTCTCTCCCAGGGAAACTTTGCCCCCTCGCAGTCAGCTGTCCGCCCTCGCCGTGGTGGAGAAAAGAGATGCATTGTGGGACGGCTCCCAGCAGGCCGCGGCTCCTGGAGGTCCCTGATTGCTCTTCATGGATCTCTTTAGTTCTTCATGCAGCACAAACAGGGCGTCCCACATGAGTCCCACAGCCACGGCCTGTTTTTAAGGCACTTATTATCTTCACGCTGTAAAACGTTACGTCTCGATGACTTCATGGTGCGTTAGCATGCTAACGAGGTTAGCAGGTTCAACTCGCTGATGGGAAAGTGGCTTCTGCAGCTTCGGTCCGAGTTCAACCATCTGGTGGTCGAGAGGAAAGCAGCGGTAAAATTAGAGGTGGTTAAACTGTGAATTTTGAAGAGGAGGACCGAGTCACGTCTTGTGGGGGAAGAGACTTAAATGCTCCGTCCTGATGGTCCTGATGCAGCGCAGAGAGAAGAAGCAGCGTGTCTCGGTGGGGACGAAGGACGAGGAGGCAGACGAGGCCGCCTGCGCTCTCCACCAATTAAACTTCTACGTTATCCACAAAAAGGAAATTGGCCTCGCAGGCAGAAACTAAGCCGTCAGGTCACGGGGTCAAACGGAGACAATGAGCAGGAAAAACAATTTAAAAGCTTGGTGCTCTTATTCTGAAGCTGGATGCAGCGCTACACGGCTGCATCCAGGGGTGGACTTTGGGGGGAGGGGGGGTGCGTACATAGGAGGTGGCGTGTTTTACCCCTGGGGGGCTTCCCTCTGCCGGGTTACATATTACTCGCTGCAGTTCAGCCGGTGGAATAATTGATCTGTCAACAGGTTCAGGGCCCCTCGCTCGGGCCCTGCTCTGTTTCTGCACGCTGAAACACGCTGCCCCCCCACACCCCCCCCCCCCCCCCCCCCCCCCCCCGAGGTGTAATAATGGTACAGATGCTGTACAACACACACACACACACACACACACAGGGGGAGGAGGTCTGGAGTCAGGTGGGTCTTTGAAGGTTCAGAATTTACAGATAATTATTATTTATATTATTATTAATAAATAATAAATAATAAGAAGAAGAATCATGATAATTACCTAACCCCGCACTAAAAGAAGGAGGTTCCGTAATATGAAGGAAGTGGAGGACTTGATCACATGAGGAGCACCTGAAGGCACCGCTCCTTGCATTCATGTACCATTGAGTCCAGAAACCTTTATTTCATTCTAAATGATTATTTTGCATCATAAATATGAATTCAGGCTTTTTGCTTTTATTACTTATTGTTTACACAAGTACATTTCTATTCTAAAGAGTTATTTTAAGACCAAAAAAAAAAAAACTGTTTTATAAAAGAACTTCTTCGTTCTCATCGTAAATCTCATTGGTTTATCTCGCACACGCACGCACACACGCACACACACAGACACACAGACACACACACACACACACAGACACACACACACACACACAGACACACAGACACACACACACACACACAAACACACACACACACACAGACACACACACAGACACACAGACAGACACACACACACACAGACACACACACACACACACAGACACACAGACACACACACACACACACAAACACACACACACACACAGACACACACACACACACACAGACACACAGACACACACACACACACACAGACACACACACACACACACACACACAAACACACACACACACACACACAGACACACACACACACACACACACACAGACACACACACAGACACACAGACACACACACACACACACAGACACACACACACACACACACACACACACACACACACACAGACACACACACACACACACACACACACAGACACACACACACACACACACACACACACAGACACACACACACAGACACACACACACACACACAGACACACACACACACACACACACAGACACACAGACACACACACACACACACACACACACACACACACACAGACACACACACACAGACACACACACACAGACACACACACACACACACAGACACACACACACAGACACACACACACACACACAGACACACAGACACACACACACACACACACAGACACACACACGCACACACGCAGCCGTTACAGCGAGCGTGGCGGCGCCTCGGTCTCACTGCGGGGGACGAGATTGAGGGATTTTTAATGTCCCTTAATCCTGAAGCTTCCTTACTCAATTCATGAAAGTGTGGAGTCGAGCGAAACAGAGGAGTGACACCAGAGAGAAGAGGAGGTCTCGCTGCTACTTGCTCCCCTGCTGAGGCTGAGGAGGAGGAGAGGAAGGAGAGGAAGGAGAAGGAGGTGGTTCGGCTCATCCCGTGTGATCAGTCCTGGACAATCCGACAGTAAAACCACGTCTTCTCCTCGGCTCGCTCCAGAAGGTTCTTATCCAGGACGTGTAGAAATGGGAGTGTGTAATTCCTGGATCTCCCGCACTGGGATTACAGCGTAATCCGCGTAGTCGTGAGCCACGAGCAACAAAACTACTTTGTTGGGTTTAGCGGAAGAACGTCGTCGGGGTCAAAGTATCGCGTCGTTTACGATCCGTCCGTAACCGCGGACGGAGGACAAACCGCGTCCTCCTCCTCACGCCGCGGCTCGGTTGTCATGGGAACAGGAGCATCCTGGCAGGCGAGTGAAAGCTCCGTAGTGACCAGCAGGGGGCGACTCCACCGGCCCCTCAGACGTCTACGAGAAAATGAGACGTGGTCTCAGTCTCGACATGATGTCCATTTAAAGTCAAACAGACCATACAGCAGGGGATGCTTTAGGGCGGGGCTTCACGCTGATTGACGCGTGACGTTGACAACGGTCTGCTTAAGAAGCGCTCTGATTCTCTTTCCTGCTGTGGGGGAGAAGAAACACGCCGCTCCTCAGCAGCGTGATTAAACCGGCGCCCCCGCAGAGCTTGTTACGTAGCCCCGCCCCCCTCGCCGCCTCGTCAGGCGACGGGCTAATCGATGCTCGGCCCGCGTGATTTATGGCGTTGCTGCAGTCGGCGGGAGGAGCTCTCAGGATTCTCTCCCCGGCCTCCTCTCCTCGCCGCTGTAATTGGATCGCTGCGTGAGGCTTCCAAGAAGTTTCCACCGGGGCTTTACCCACAATGCACAGCTCCCTCCTCATAACCCACATAACTAATGGAGACAAATGTTGCATTGTATCCTGGGAGAGTTGTCTAATTGGAGGAGCAGGAGAGGAAGCAGGAGGGAGGGAAAAGGGGAAGTGGATGCTGAAATAATAGAAGCGAGTAAAAGAGCTCGTCTCCTGTTTCATTCTGTAAACTTCCCGATCAGCGGCGTTCGGATGTGCGCTCCGCCTCAGCAGTGATGTCACAACCTGTAGTGGCATCTCTGATTGAGGGTGATTCAAACACATGATTAGTGACATTTGCGAAAAGTATTTATCATGAAATAGATTTAAAAAAAACATCTGAACATTCAGCTGGCTGACGTGATGGAAGCAGATTTAAATGGGGTTCCCCGTGAGGAGGACCTCAGTCCTGATGAGATAACTTCCTGTTCCTGGAGGTCCTGCAGGCTCTTCAGCATGTGTGAGTCAGAGGGAGCTGCATGTCTGGATCACGATACAATGCGACGTTTTAATGCAGCGTGCAACGAGGTTCAACGAGCTGGGAACAAAAGAGGAACTACTTGACTTCATTTATGAGCACCGAGTTCCGTTCATCGTCTCTGCGTGTGTCTGCGTCTCTGAGTGTCTCTGCGTCTCTGTGTCTCTGCGTGTCTCTGCGTCTTTCCGCGTCTCTGCGTGTCTTTGAGTGTCTCTGCGTGTCTCTTGATCTCTCTCCGCGTCTCTGTGTGTCTCTGCGTGTCTTTGAGTGTCTCTGCGTGTCTCTGCGTCTCTGTGTCTCTCCGCGTCTCTGCGTGTCTTTGAGTGTCTCTGAGTGTCTCTGCGTCTCTCCGCGTTTCTGCGTGTCTTTGAGTGTCTTTGAGTGTCTCTGCGTCTCTGTGTCTCTGCGTGTCTCTGAGTGTCTCTGCGTCTCTCCGCGTCTCTGCGTGTCTTTGAGTGTCTCTGCGTGTCTCTGCGTGTCTCTCCGCGTCTCTGTGTGTCTCTGTGTGTCTCTGCGTGTCTCTGCGTCTTTCCGCGTCTCTGTGTGTCTCTGCGTGTCTCTGTGTCTCTCCGCGTCTCTGCGTGTCTTTGAGTGTCTCTGCGTGTCTCTGCGTCTCTCTCCGCGTCTCTGTGTGTCTCTGCGTGTCTCTGCGTCTCTCCGCGTCTCTGCGTGTCTTTGAGTGTCTCTGCGTCTCTCTCCGCGTCTCTGTGTGTCTCTGCGTGTCTCTGCGTCTCTCCGCGTCTCTGCGTGTCTTTGAGTGTCTCTGCGTGTCTCTGCGTCTCTGCTGCGACCCATAAACGCATCGCGGCGGTTCTCCGTGAAGCCGTCAGGTCGTCTCCATCTTCTTAACAGTCAGCTCGCGTTGTTGGCAGATTAAACTGTTAAACTCTCCACGCTGATCGCAATTAAGAGATGAGAAACTTCTAAAGCGGCGCCCCCCCCCCCCCCCCCCCCCCCCTCTCTCTCTCGCCCTCAGTAACGAGGCCTCGCTCGCCCTGCCTCCTCTTACCTCTCTGATATCCTCCTATCTGCGCTCGCAGTCACACTGGGGTAATTGTGCACCTAAAAACGGGGAATTAGTCGGCCCTGAAATGAGCTTCCCTGTCTCTCGCCGTCTTCGGGCTCTCGGGGAGGCTGAGCCGCCGCCGCTCGGCTCGCTCTGCCACATCAAACCCCGGCGAGCTGCAGAGGAGGAGGAGGAGGAGGTGGAGGAGGAGGAGGAGGGGGGATCGCCGCCGCGAGGCGTCCTCCTCAAATCAGCTTCCGCTCTTCCCATCTTCTCTCTTCTCTCTGCTGCTGCTTCTGCGTCTTATTAGAAAATCACTTTAATGCCACACTGCAGGTGCTTTATTGCTTTAAAAAATGAAATAAAAAGAGAGGTGTCAGTTGAAAGAAAGCGCCGCGTCTTGCTTTGTTCATTTGTCCCTGAGAGGGTCCGTGAAATCACTGCGGCTGAGACGTGACGGGATCCGAACCTTCACCACAGACGTCACTTTTACTCCTAACCTTAGTCCCCATCGACTTCTATGGGAGCAGAGCAGTCGCCCCCTGGTGGTCACTACAGAGGAGCAGTGTTAGCTCCTCAGTTTGACCTCAGGGCGTCCGCCCCCCTGCGGGGGCGTCGCTGTTCTCCACCCGCTTCGAGACAAAAGGCTCCCGTGTGGAACCTTTGAGATCAGGTCTCCGTCCTCGGCAGGAAGCCGGATGAATGACGCGGACAGTCGGGGGCAGTGAGTCTGCTGAAGGTCTGTCGGTGACAACGAGGAGAATGTTTCTGGTGTGTTCTGGAGCTTCTGGTTGAAAGCCATCGTGGTGCAGACACATTTCTGTTAGAAAGAAGAACCTGTGTATAATGAGAATCTGTATTTGCGCATCTAAAGTTCCCGTGAGTCGGCATTCCGAGGCGCCGCACGGCCAGAAGATGGAAGCCGTCTGGAGGCTTCGTCCTCCATCAGGATTAAACTCTGCGACCTCGTCGACGCCGCCGCTTCTCACCCCAATCTCACGCCGCAAAATCATTTATTTATCCATAATTTATCAAACTTATTGAGGTGCAGCAGGTTGAGCAACAGGAGGGGGGGGGCAGGAGGCGATGATGTCATTCTTATTATTATTTATGATATTATTTTTCTTCCTTGGAAAGCAACGCCTAAGATACTAAACATTCATGGCCGGCTTCTCTCTCTCTCTCAGTCGGCGTTTCGAGATGAAAATGGAACTTAAATAGATTCAATCAGGGATTTGAACTAATCTGAGTGTCAGACCACACGGCTCTTTCATCCCACTTTATTATTCATTTCAATAATTGATGGCGAGCGGGGAAGTGGGCCGTGACGCCGCGATGGAGGGAAGCGATTCTGCATTCAGATTTGATGAAAACAAAAGTGAATAGAAAAGAGTACTTTTACTTCCCAGGTACAACAGGTAGGATTTGGCTCAGAAGCCCCGCCCCCTCCCTGCGGTCGGGACGCTCTTCAGCAGTAGATATATATGTATCGATATGTAAGTATATTGATTTTGTCCTCCAGCTCCTCAGCTTCCTCTCAGGTGACGATGTGACTTCCTGCCGCTGCGTTTTCATGCCATCGACATGGAAGTACTTCCTGTGGGTCACGTTGGGCCTCGTTCCACTGGTGGTCGTGCGTATTTAACCCTGGTCGGAGGCCTCTGGGAGCGTTCGGCGCTGTAATCTGGCGTGCAGCAGAGTGCGGCTGCTTGTTGTCGCGCGGCGCCGAAGGGCCACACCTGCAGATGTGTGGTCATTGAACCGTCAGCAGGAGGAGCGCAGATAGCGAGCCTTCAGCACGCGGCGCCCGTCGGGATGTTTGCTGATTGAGAGCTTTAGACCTGCACGGAAAGTGTAATTGAAAAGGCGAGTTTAGCCCGACAGCCTTTTGTGATATCTTTTTAATTAACTTTCCTTCTCTAATGTGCGATCGGAGGAAGCGATCGGAGCGCCGGCGACACGCACAAGGTTTTGTTCATTAAAATGTGGATCTCCAAGAATATGGCGCTAATTAAAATTCAGCCAGATGAGAAAAAGACTCGCAATGGAAGACGAAGGGTCCGCTTCACACACACAGAGGACGAGTGTTTGTGTGTTTGTGTTGTGCGCCCGCAGCATGAAGGCTGCAAGCCCGGGGACACGTCATTACGTCCTCAGCGTCCAGGTCGAAGGACAGAACCGTGAACAAAGAGGAGAAACCATAAAACGCAGATGTTTATTTTCCCAGAAGCACAAAGAAGCAGAGAAGAGCTGAGGTGTTTAGTTTGACAACAAGGCGCCGACGGCTGAAAGAAAACAAAACTTCTCGTCTCTTTGTAAGTTTTCGATGCTCTTTTTCAAATTGATGCCAATGACGAAGTCTTTTGTCTTCAAACGAGGCGGAAAAGGCGGAAGCGGCGCTCTGAACGCAGAAAAGAAACCCTGGAGAGTGTTTTTCATCACGAGCAGAAAGACCCTCTGCAGCTTCCCTGTGAAGCCCCAGAGAGAGAAAGGAACCAATCAGAGCCGGCGGGCTGAGAGGCAGGAAGAGAGGAGCGAGCAGCTGTTTGGGCTGCGTCGACACCCACTTCCTGTTCGCCTCCTTTCTTCAGCCGAGCCGCATTCAGGGAGTTGTGCTGCGTCGACAACTCGGGAGGCGGCTCGCTGAAGGACGACGAGAAGAAGCTTTTCACACCGAACGCCGGCAAACATGTGAATTCCTGCTGAGGCAGGAGTGTGTGTGTGTGTGTGTGTGTGTGTGTGTGTGTGTGTGTGTGTGCGTGCGTGTTTCCAATCAAAGTGCTTGTAGAGTGCGCTTCGTTTGGCTCAACTCGTGTTTGTCTCTGCAGAGGAGATGAGATGATAGAAGATTAAACTTGTTGCCGTCGGACAGAGACGTTCCTCCACTGGGTTCCGTGCACACGTTGGGTTCCCCACAGGATGAACCGACACCAGTCACACACAAGTGATCAAAGTATCCGGTGAGACATCGGTTCTGTTCTCTTTGTTGCTTCTTTCTTCAGGGTCGCTGACCTGCAGTTGTTTGCGGCCTTCAACCTGTCGGCCTGTGACCCGTTGATGAAAACAGGCCATGGGGATAGATGTATCCCAGCATGCAATGGGGTAATCCAGCGGACTACTGAGAGGTGGAAAATGAATAAATGTTTCATAACCTGAAGACCTCAGAATGAATATTCAGAGCTCTTCATCAAATAAAGCACCTTTTCCTGGGAGACGGATTATCTTTGGATATTCGTATTAACCCTCGAGCCCCAGAACAAAGAGCCCTTAAACAGTTTAACGCCGACCTGCACATCGCCGGCTCTGCGTCGCACGTTTCACATGCGTGTGCCCGTCCGTGTCACATCTGGCTGCACTAATGAATTAAACAGCAGGCTCATTACACACACACACACACAGACACACACAGTCTCTTAACGGCGTCCAACAATGGCCGCGCGCTGAATCTCATTCCGTCCTGATTTAATCAAACGGCGCTCGGCCTCCTGTCTTTTGTTCTATGATTATATTTCTCCTCTCGGGCTGCAGGCGGCGTGCGGAGGAACAAAAAGCGGCGCCCAGATAAACAAACGGGATGGAATTTGTCTCTTTTATCGCAGGTTGAATGGCCACTCTTCTGCCCGCCGGGGCTTTAGAGGAGCTTTTTGTTTTCCCCTTTTGATTCATTCTGTTCGGTTCATTAATTGGTGACAAAGGTGAGTGGGAAATGACAGAAGGTTCTCGATAAAGAGGAAGGACGGGGAACTCAAAGAGATTAGTTAATGGAGGTAATGTCTTCGTCTATTTCAACCCTCTGACGCCTAAACCGAGTGAACCAGACCTCAGAGCCGACTTCAGCTCACAGAGAGATTACTGCTTCATTTAGCAAGTTGCAGATAGAAGTACACACATGCTGTCATGTGTGCGAGCTGAGGAGCGAGCGAAGGAGCCAGCTGAGGAGCCAGCTGAGGAGCCGGCTGAGGAGCCAGCTGAGGAGCCAGCCGAGGAGCGAGCTGAGGAGCCAGCCGAGGAGCCGGCTGAGGAGCCAGCTGAGGAGCCAGCCGAGGAGCGAGCTGAGGAGCCAGCCGAGGAGCCGGCTGAGGAGTTCAGGAGCGAGCTGAGGAGCAACCTGGTAGTCGAGGCTCAGTAGCATCTAGAGCAGCCACTGTTGACATGACGGGTTCTCTCTTAGCTGCTGCTAAGCTAATTTAGCATCAACTGAGAGCGAATGGCGGCGTGACGGTGGACCAACCATCCCGTATTAACCGGGACCGCTGCTGCCGAATCGCTGATTCGCTCTGATTCACTTCCCTTCTTACTTTACTGAATGATGTTGTTTGTGCTGTGTCACATTTTAGTCATTTTAATTGGTTATCTTAAATTATTTGTAAACTTTATTAATTTACAGCAGGTTGAGTTGAATTTAAATGAAACCTAAACCCTATTACTCATTAACAGACAGGTGCAAATACTACACTTATTGTTCGTACATTAAGGTGTATTATATTTTATAACTTCATCTACTTTTTAAAGCCGGTGAAAAAACAATAAAAACCAGCACAAACATACCTGACGTAGTTGCACAAGTAGCTAGAAATTGCACATTTGCTCAGGCTTTGGCCCTAAAGTGTGCGTGAGTGTGATGATGAGAAAGCTGAGCGCTTTTAAGGAGATAAACAGGTTTGTTAACTTTCCCGCTGTGTCTCCAGCTGTGAAATGTGCACATGAAAAACACCGAAACAGATGAGAATTATAACGAGTGGCAAATTCACAACCAAGCTTTTAACAAGATGGAGCTGCGGCTTCACACCTCCAGCGGCGTGTTCGGAGCGAGAGGCGCATCCGTCCGTGTTGGACTAATGGTGGAGTAATCCAGCGCTCCCTTCAGGAACCGCCCAGCCAATTAGACGCTGTGAATCCCTGGACTTGCAGGATGGCATCGAGCGGCGTACGGAGATTTCTCTCCTCCTCCCCGAGCAGCCGGCTCCTCATTAAGGGCCGTTTGCTCGGTATTCACTGCCATGATGTTCAGCGTGTGGAAAAATAAAAAAAGAACACGCAGTGGACTCGCTGCTGCTGTGCTCCTGGAAATGACTGTTTCATTAATAATGAAGCAGCAGGTTCTCTGGAACCATCACGGCCAAAGGCATCGTGGGAAATACCCAAATATGTACCAGTAAAGCATAAGTTTAGAACAGTGAAGCATTTTGAGGAATTCTTTCATTTTAACAGAATCACGTGAGACGAAATGTTACATCTCTGTGTGTCGAATCTAATAAAGATGTGCAACACATCTGGTGACCAGTAGGGGGCGACTCCTCTGCTCCCATAGAAGTCTATGAGAAGATGACTGGGCTTCTCTCCTGATTTATTCCCTCAGTAAACATTTATGGGTTTGAGTTTATGGTCTCAATCTTAATCTCACTGCATTTTCAAAACGGCCTTTTCACATTTGATCTAAAATAATGAGGTTTTATGAGAACATTTAACATCCACGAGAGAGTTTAAAGTATGCGTTTGGTGCACGACGGCCCCCTGCAGTGCACCGGCAGCCTGTGTGCTTTTAATAACTTCCACTCTTCCAGGCGTCAGGACGCTTTAATGATGAAGCCGATGCAGTTCATCCTCAGAGAAAAAAGGCTTTTCTCTGTAAACGGAGGCACAAACTCCCACTGTCATCCCGCTGGAATAAAGCGAGGGACAAATCAGGGCCACGCTGACATTAGCCCCGTGCTAGCAGGACGCCCCCTTCTCACGAAGGCCAATTACCGCCCCCCCTCGCCCCCCCACGCGGGCTGGTTGCTGTTTCATGTGAGGTTAAAGGAGGTGAGAGCTTTTTATCTGCACAAAGGGACGGAGCAGACATGTCTGCCATACCTGACATGTTTTTCTTCTTTGTCCTCTCGCGCTGTATAATGAGGCTATCTGGCCTTAAGAGGCAGAGCGGTACTGACTGTGACACCTCAGTGCTGAGGAGGAGGAGGAGGAGGAGGAGGGGAGCAGATCAGGAGCATTTCATTTTTGCTGCTCATCAACTGGGAGCAGCTGCGGGATCACATATCAGCCTGAGAGCAGGGACGCATGTTAACGATGTTTACTGAGGGAAGAAATCAGGAGAGAAGTGTAGTCATTTCCTCATAGACGTCTATGGGAGCAGAGGAGTCGCCCCCTGCTGGTCACTAGAGAGAAGTAGAGTCATTTCCTCATAGACGTCTATGGGAGCAGAGGAGTCGCCCCCTGCTGGTCACTAGAGAGAAGTAGAGTCATTTCCTCATAGACGTCTATGGGAGCAGAGGAGTCGCCCCCTGCTGGTCACTAGAGAGAAGTAGAGTCATTTCCTCATAGACGTCTATGGGAGCAGAGGAGTCGCCGCGTTGTTTAAACTGTGATGTACATTGCGTCTTTCCTTCATGTGGCTACAAGTGGTGTCTAGCTGCTCTTTCTTGGGGTTGGGAGAGTTGGCAACCATATGTGCGACTGCGTTGCTCACATTGTGACTAGTGTTAATTTTGTCACCTATTTTTTATTTAGTCTTAGTCTTGTGGCAATTGTCCTTGTTAGTTTTAGTCACATTTAGTAATTCACATATCTTTTTTTCTTAGTCAAGTTTTAGTAGACTAAAAGTCTCACCATTTTAGTCTAGTTTTAGTCAAACGAGAACTCAAGGTATCAAGGTAAAAGTTTTATTTTAGTCTAGTTTTAGTCAAAAGTAGGGATGCACGACACTGGGATTTTTGCCGATATTCGATATGCCGATATTTTCAAACTAACCCCATTTTCCCCTGATGTATATACACTTTAGTTTTACTTTAATTTAGAATGAGGAGCGGCAATTTAAATTTTAAATTGGAAACTAAGCCGAAACTAATTGGAAACTAAGCCGTGGAGACAGTATTTTTCGTCGCTCAACCACTACAGAGCTCGGCCCACTTGCCAAAGGCTTTCTAAATAGCATTTTTTCGACCAGTAATATTGTTCAAAACAGCACCAAACTTCGTCAGTAGCTTGCTCAGGGTCCCTACACATAAAACGACGCATGAACGACGTAACGCTACCAGCTCCTCTCGCTAGCAGGTAGCGTTACCGCTAGCAGGTAGCTCTACCAGCTCCTCTCGCTAGCAGGTAGCGCTACCGCTAGTAGGTAGCTCTACCAGCTCCTCTCGCTAGCAGGTAGCGCTACCGCTAGCAGGTAGCTCTACCAGCTCCTCTCGCTAGCAGGTAGCGTTACCGCTAGCAGGTAGCTCTACCAGCTCCTCTCGCTAGCAGGTAGCGTTACCGCTAGCAGGTAGCTCTACCAGCTCCTCTCGCTAGCAGGTAGCGCTACCGCTAGTAGGTAGCTCTACCAGCTCCTCTCGCTAGCAGGTAGCGCTACCGCTCGCAGGTAGCTCTACCAGCTCCTCTCGCTAGCAGGTAGCTCTACCAGCCAAGAGTGTATGGCTCGAAGAAAAGTCTGTGACGGACTTTGAGCTGGTAGCGAGTCCTATGGTAAGTGTTCTTTCTATCTTGTGACGAAACTGAAGAGAGATTTTATCTTAGTTTTTATTTTATGCAAAACATTTTAGTCTCGTCTTTTTTCGTCAACAATAATGCATGTTAATTTAGTCTTAGTCAGCGGTTCTGGAGAATAGTGCGACTCGTCATCGTCTCGTCTTAGTCATGAAAAAAAAGGTCGTTGACGAACATATTTAGTCTCGTCTCGTCTGACGAAATTAACACTGTGACTGCAGTATTCCAGCGTTGTGTGTTTGTTCTCTCTGGCCTCCGAGTCCTCGTCTCGCTGTGAGTCTCCGTCAGCGGCCGGCCAGCTATTTTTTTGTCTTTTCAGAGGCCTGATTATAAAAAGGGGGGGAGGGGGGTTTAATCTATAATGGAACAGACCTTATCATTATTGTTAAATAATGCACAGCGGCCACCAGCATCAAGTATTAATAACTTATTGAACAGCGGCTTCCGCTGACCAGCCTCTGGGCCCCAACCATGAACACAACCAGTGTGTGTGTGTGTGTGTGTGCGTGCGTGTATGTGTGCACTGTTTATTGACAAAAGGGAGCTGTGATATCGGGAGTTGAAGGGGATTTAAAGACACATTTGTTTCACATGAGTTTTTCTCTTAACTCCATAAAACATCATGTTGGTTTGGATGATTCCCCAAAAAAGGTTTAGTAGATAAATATTTAGTTTTTTCTTTATGCTTAATGCGTATTTGTTCATTTTATCCGTATATGTTTTTTTGTGCTTTCCAGGAACACGTGTACATTTCTGCTTTTAACATAAACACAGTATTCGACATAAAGAAAAGTCTCAGTTAGTATTCATGTAACCAATCTAAATGCTTACAAACGGAGAACATGTTAAACACGGGTATCTGATCTAAGAATATTTCTGTGTCTGTGACCCTTGACCCCTCTTTAACAGCAGAGTAGCGTCTCCATCGTCGCACCGTGTAACAACAGGACTTGAAAGCTTTCGATGTGGTCGTCTAGCGAAATGGCGGCGGCCCTTCTCTCTTTTTCCCAGAAGCAAATCAGCGGCCAGCGGGAAGAGGCGAGCACGCCGCACGCCGCACGCCGCTTCTTTCACTACAAGATGAAGGAAGAAACGAGCGTTTCCTCCACAATACCACCCGAGTCACACGTCCAATCACGTAGGCCTTGTTAGTGCACACCGCCGCCTCGTCTCAACGTGCTCGCCACGCCACCTCGTCTCCTTTCATGCCACCTCGTCTACTCCCTTTGCCGCCTCGTCTCCTCCCTTTGCCGCCTTCGTCTCCTCCCACTGCCGCCTCATCTCCTCCCTTTGACGCCTCGTCTCCTCCCACTGCCGCCTCGTCTCCTCCCACTGCCGCCTCAACTCCTCCCACTGCCGTCTCGTCTCCTCCCACTGCCGTCTCGTCTCCTCCCTTTGCCGTCTCGTCTCCTCCCTTTGCCGCCTCGTCTCCTCCCACTGCCGCCTCGTCTCCTCCCACTGCCGCCTCATCTCCTCCCACTGCCGCCTTGTCTCCTCCCTTTGACGCCTCGTCTCCTGATATTGCTGCCTCGTCTCCTCTCATTGCCGCCTTGTCTCCTCGCTACGCCGCCTCGTCTCCTCACTACACCGCTTTGTCTCCTCTCATTGCCGCCTCGTCTCCTCACTACGCCCCCTCGTCTCCTCACCACGCCGCCTCGTCTCCTCTCATTGCCGCCTCGTCTCCTCTCATTGCCGCCTCGTCTCCTCCCACTGCCGCCTCGTCTCCTCACTACGCCCCCTCGTCTCCTCACCACGCGCCTCGTCTCCTCACCACGCCGCCTCACCACGCCGCCTCGTCTCCTCACCGCGTCCCCTCGTCTCCTCACCACGCTGCCTCGTCTCCTCACCACGCCGCCTCACCACGCCGCCTTGTCTCCTCACCGCGTCCCCTCGTCTCCTCACCACGCTGCCTCGTCTCCTCACCGCGACCCCTCGACTCCTCACCGCGCCGCGTCGTCTCCTCACCATGCCGCCTGGTCTCCTCACCACGCCCCCTCGTCTCCTCACCACGCCGCCTCGTCTCCTCACCACGCCCCCTCGTCTCCTCCCACTGCCGCCTCGTCTCCTCACTACGCCCCCTCGTCTCCTCACCGCGCCCCCTCGTCTCCTCACCACGCCGCCTCGTCTCCTCACCACGCCCCCTCGTCTCCTCCCACTGCCGCCTCGTCTCCTCACTACGCCCCCTCGTCTCCTCACCGCGCCGCGTCGTCTCCTCACGACGCCGCCTCGTCTCCTCACCACGCCCCCTCGTCCCCTCCCACTGCCGCCTCGTCTCCTCACTACGCCCCCTCGTCTCCTCACCACGCCGCCTCGTCTCCTCACGACGCCGCCTCGTCTCCTCACCACACCCCCTCGTCTCCTCCCGCGCCCCCTCGTCTCCTCACCACGCCGCCTCGTCTCCTCACCACGCCCCCTCGTCTCCTCCCACTGCCGCCTCGTCTCCTCACTACGCCCCCTCGTCTCCTCACCGCGCCGCGTCGTCTCCTCACGACGCCGCCTCGTCTCCTCACCACGCCCCCTCGTCCCCTCCCACTGCCGCCTCGTCTCCTCACTACGCCCCCTCGTCTCCTCACCACGCCGCCTCGTCTCCTCACGACGCCGCCTCGTCTCCTCACCACACCCCCTCGTCTCCTCCCACTGCCGCCTCGTCTCCTCACTACGCCCCCTCGTCTCCTCACCACGCAGCCTCGTCTCCTCCCATTGCCGCCTCGTCTCCTCTCATTGCCGCCTCGTCTCCTCACTACGCCCCCTCGTCTCCTCACCACGCAGCCTCGTCTCCTCCCATTGCCGCCTCGTCTCCTCTCATTGCCGCCTCGTCTCCTCACTACGCCCCCTTGTCTCCTCACCACGCCGCCTCGTCTCCTCTCATTGCCGCCTCGTCTCCTCCCACTGCCGCCTCGTCTCCTCACCACGCCGCCTCGTCTCCTCACCACGCCCCCTTGTCTCCTCCCACTGCCGCCTCGTCTCCTCACCACGCCGCCTCGTCTCCTCACCACGCCCCCTTGTCTCCTCCCACTGCCGCCTCGTCTCCTCACTACGCCCCCTCGTCTCCTCACCGCGCCGCGTCGTCTCCTCACGACGCCGCCTCGTCTCCTCACCACGCCCCCTCGTCTCCTCCCACTGCCGCCTCGTCTCCTCACTACGCCCCCTCGTCTCCTCACCACGGCGCCTCGTCTCCTCACCACACCCCCTCGTCTCCTCCCACTGCCGCCTCGTCTCCTCACTACGCCCCCTCGTCTCCTCACCACGCAGCCTCGTCTCCTCCCATTGCCGCCTCGTCTCCTCTCATTGCCGCCTCGTCTCCTCACTACGCCCCCTTGTCTCCTCACCACGCCGCCTCGTCTCCTCTCATTGCCGCCTCGTCTCCTCCCACTGCCGCCTCGTCTCCTCACCACGCCGCCTCGTCTCCTCACCACGCCCCCTCGTCTCCTCACTACGCCCCCTCGTCTCCTCACCGCGCCGCGTCGTCTCCTCACTACGCCCCCTCGTCTCCTCACCACATCGCTGCTCGAAGTTTCAGCGGCGACGGAGGAAAGAGGAGGAAAAGCCTGCAAACGATGGCGGAGATAATGCGTTCTCTCTCAATTAGATTTGTGCCCCCCCCCTGGATGCTGGGGGGACACTGATGAAAACTAATGCTGTAATTCTGCTCACATATTGCTACCTGACTATTAGATTCTGCCCTTTCTCCGGCACGGGGGCCAATGTGCTTGTTGTTTAACCCAATTGGCTTTTTTTTGCGTGTTATTGCTGTACGTTCTCACCCAGAGGACAGTTTCAATAATCAGCCGAGGAGGAGGGGGTAATGGGGGGGGGTGATGGGGGGGGGGGTAATTGGGGGCGGGTGTGGGGGGGGCGAGACACCCCAGGGCCACGTAGCCAACAACAGAACCACCGCACACATTTTCACCTCCGAGCGGTTTCTCAGATAATGAACATGATTAGTTGAATGTATAAAAACATCCAATAATCATGTTGATTCTCTTTGGTCTCTCGTCTCTCGATTCCACACTGAACTCAGACTTTAAGTCCTTCAAATACTAAAGACGAGGACAATCATTACACAAGATGCGTTTCCTCATGTGCTAAACAATTCTACCGTACTTTCTCCTTCACCTTAGAGGACTGATGTACTTTACCTTCAGTTACTCAACAGAATAATAGAAATAATATGAAATACAATTACATAGAATCGTATTAATCCCAAAGGAAATAAGAAAATATCAAACTTTATTGTGGAAATAAAAAGCAACTCGGCAGTAAATGAAGTGATGAAATGTTAACCAGCTGATGAACGCATGAACGTTGTAATGGTACCAGCAGTACTTTAAACGCTGACACAGCTGCAGTCAGGTACTTCCTTCTTTGCAGAACTTCTCAGGGGTTTGTCGTTTGCGGCCTCTGGAGGCTCCTCGGGTCGGCGTCGGAGCCGAGGAGCCGTGCGGGCCGTCGGCTTCCAGCGAGCAGGACGTGAGAAGAGAAGGCGACGCTCTGCAGCGAGGAGGAAGAGGAAGCGGACGGTTTAAAGGTGCCGGGGGGCATCGAGCGCAGAGAAGGTCCGCTGAAGCACGTTCACTGAGAAATTACCCACAGTTCATAGCGTCCGCGTAACCGGAGGGGCTGTTGGTGAGAAGGTTTATTCATCTTCTCACCTCATTCAGACTCGACCTCCCTTTGAAACGCTGCGTTTGGTTTCATCCAGTCCAACGCGAGTCCGTGAAGTGCGAGTTTCCGGATCGAAAACAGGCGGCTGAACGAGGAGATGAAGAGACGGTGACCTTTGGCCCCCGTTTCCTCACGGCGGCTAAACGCAGCGGCCTCGCTGGCCGCCGCGACGCCGATGTTTGCAGAGGCAGAAGGTCGCGACACGCGTCTCCTCTCTAAACACAAACTCTCCCAGAGTGGACTTGAATCCTCGCAGCTGAGACGCTCCATCCAGCCGTAGTTTGTTGTATTGATTAGATGTTTGTAGGCGGTTAAAATCAAGCTCCCACATGAATGTTTCACCATATTAAAATGCGTAAGTCGAGCGCTGTGATTAATTAATGAGCGGCTGACCGTGAGGTGAATATGCAGGAGGAACTCGCTGCAGGTAGCGGCGCTTTTAATAATTCAGAGATGAAACTGTCAGGGCGAGAACGCTAAAACCAAGAATAATAAAACTCGTCTTTTTCCCCGAGATCCTCCGCGCGGCTGCAGGTGAGTCGGCCAGGCGCCTCGCTCATCATATCGCGGCAGATGAAATATTAAAGAGCGGCCGAGATGAACGCCGGGTTTGTGTCGGCAGCAGACCGAAGCCGCCGGAGGAGACGAGAGACGAGAGACGAGTGTTTGCAGAGCTGAAGCTCACAGAGGAGTGATGAGAAAATCTCCTCTTGATTCCCCGCAGGTGCAGCCGGGCGAATGAATGTCTGAGCGTGTGAGGAAGCTGCTCAGCTTCACACCGGCTACAGAACCAACCACCTTCTGCTGTCTGAAGATGAATGTGGATTAACGCTTGTTAATTAACGCAGTGATTCTACGCTGTGGATGCAAACCGCATTCTGTGTGGTGACCAGCAGGGGGCGACTCCTCTGCTCCCATAGACGTCTATGAGGAAATGACTCTACTTCTCTGTAGTGACCAGCAGGGGGCGACTCCTCTGCTCCCATAGACGTCTATGAGGAAATGACTCTACTTCCCTCAGTAAACATTGTAAACATGAGTTTATGGTCTCAGTCTCTAGTTTCAAGTCTTCTTCAATCAGCATGATGATCATTTAGTGAATTATATCCATGTAGAGTCAAACTTTAGGGCGGGGCTACACGCTGATTGACAGGCCTTTGCATCACTCCTCCGCAGTCCAAATATAGTCATGAAGAACATCTGACTGAAGTAGCTTTACAATCTTCCTCCCTCAAGAAAAAATAAGCTGATGAGAAAAACAAAGTTCACTTTGTCTTGAAAGTATTCCCCGACTCAGTAGGACCTGACCTTTGACCCCAGGTCTTTAACAAGCAGCCTCTGCTCCTCCACACATCCTCCTCCGACAACTTTTTAAGTCACATTGGATACTTTTCATTTGGCCGAGCTCAAACTTTGTAAAGGCTCGTGGCCGTCTGGGTTCGAGTCCCGCCCACCAGCGGATCAGAACAAACACGCGGACGGTGAAGGCGGGTTGGTGTGTCGCTAATTGGCCCCGGAAAATGAAATACAGCTGGCAAAACACAACAAAAACACAAACGGACGCTAAAGAGACACCAGCACGTCCACAGGACGGACACAACGTCTCCGGTTGGGGCGAGTGGGGGGGGGGACGCGCTGAGGAGAGATAATGAGACGGCTAAAAGCTTGATCTCCAGAGTGATTTGCTTTTTCTGCGGCGTGGCCTCGAGTGCGGGAGCCGTTAATCAAAGGTTAGACTGAAATACACTTTGTTCAAAGATCCTCTGCTGCAAACATTTGAGGCTCGGAGGCTGAAAAAAAAAATCCAATTATTTTCTTCTTTTATCACTTCACTCGTTACAAATAAGACCTGCTTTTCTGAGAGGCAACAAAGTTTAGTTTTATAATTGCTGTTCCGCCACCTGTCAGCTGAGCTGCCGGTCGCTCAGCCTGCGTCCTCCTCTCACATCGGCTCCAGATAATCAGCCGGCTCCAATTAGACCCGCCGGGGCCCTCGGCCGGGGCCCTCGGCCGGGGACACGCCGCCGTCTCATGTGTCCCCGCGGCTTATTAGCTGGGGAGGTCGGCCTGTCGCCTCCTCAGATGGACACCGGGGTGAACAGGAAGCGGCCGGATCGCGTCGCCCCCGTGATCCGACCTCTCCTCTCGAACCCACGTTCACGGAGGAACCCGCTGCTGCCTCTCGGCTCTGATTGGAGCGCTTCGGCGTCTGCAGCTCGGACTCTCCGGCGTTTCAAAGTTCACTGCAGTTAAACTCCATAATGCAAAGTCCCTCCTGGCAGCTTGGACTAAGAGCAGGGCTCTGAAGGAAACACAAACGGTTACTAATGAGTTAATGAGTTTGCTCGAGTGAAGCAAGCGCAGAAAGAAGACCAGCTCTCAATCCCTCGTCTGCCCATCAGGGCGACTTCAGGTGAGTCTGCTCGTGTTTTCAGCTGTTTGGACGCAGTCGGTCGGAGCCGGAGGGTCAGAGGTTCTGAGCAGAGCGACGTGTCGCTGACCTCTGCAGATCCGCTTGTTTTCAGATGAAATGTTACATTACGTTCCGCTGTGTTCAGGTGGAATGGCTTGGAGCTCACGCTACCTGAGGCTGCTGTTGGTATTTGTTTCTATTACTCACAACATCCGACATGTTTACTGCTGAGTCTGGAAATAAAAGCCCGGAGGGGGAGAAAAGAAAGATCCGGACGGATCACATGGGTCAGAAGAAAAGCTTAAGAATGAAAAGTTCTCAGTGTGCGAACAGAGAGAGAGTCGGGACTGGATGTTCCTTAAAAAACACATTATTAGAAACAAACAGAAACCAATAACCTGCCCCCCCCCCCCCCCCCCCCCCACACACACACACACACACACACACAAACCAATGTAAGATGTTCTGTCGGCGGCGTGGACGCCCTGCAGCGGAAAATATGGAGGAGAAAAAGAACAACATCAACAAAACAGGGGGATGACATTTCTCGGTGAGGGTGAAAATGAGAAACGACATAATAAAGCGATTCCATTAAAAAGCCATCTGACCGTTAATAAAAGTAATGATTTGATGAGAGCCGGAGGCGGCGCTGAGCAGGAGGAGCAGGAGCAGCAGGAGGAGGAGGTCCGACCCGCGCCGTACCCCCCGAGAAGGCAGAAAATGAGACGAGGCGTCTGAGAGAGGACATGAAAAACAATGGCCGCCTCTCCCGTCTGCTCGTAATGAGGCTCCGCTGCTACTCGTGGTCGGAGGGGATGGCGGGATTGGAGGGGACGCACATCTCACACGGCGAGGCGTCCACTTGCTCCTCTAGCGGAGGATGTCAGAGGCGATTTTCACATTTTGGGCCAAAATTGATTCAATTTTCAAGAAAGAAAATAATTTCCGATGCTCAATACGAGATGTGTTATGATGAGTATAACATGTCTTACTTCAGCTCCTTCAGATGTACGGACTGAGGAGGGCCTCTCCCACCTGTCAATCAGTGGGTAGCCCCGCCCCAAAGCGTCCGCTGCTTGATGAACTCTAATTGGACCTAAAGCCATCTCCCGGCACACTGACACACCTCAGAGCCAATATCACATGACCATTCCCGTCCACTCGGCATTCATGCTTTTATTTTGAAAAGCACAAACGGGCTCACGTGTGCTGGAGGGTGAGTCTGCAGAGACGAGAGGGAGACATCGGTCTGACTTCATACAACAAAGCAGAAGAAATGGAAAAGGAAGGTTTCCGCGTGGGTGGTGTTTGAGCTCCTTCTTCCTCCTCCTCCTCCTCCTCCTCCTCCTCCTTCTCCCTCGTGTCCGCTCACGTCTTCACATTCTCTGGAAGGCGGCGTTGCCACGGTCAACACGTCGAGTACGTCGGAGACAAAGACTAAACAACGAGGAGACGGAGAGGAGACGGACGAGACAAAGGAGACAAAGGAGACAAAGAGGTTGGAGGTTCAGGTGAATCAGTTTCCTTCAGTTTCTCACGCTGGAAACAAAGACTACACACACACACACACACACACACACACACACATGCAGAGACACACACAGACCCACACACACAGACATACACACAGAAACACACACACACAGAGACACACACGTGCAGAAACACACACACAGAGACACACACAAGCAGAGACCCACAAACACAGAGATATACACACAGAAACACACACACAGAAACACACACATGCATAGACACACAAAGACCCACACACAGAGACACACACAAGCAGAGACCCACACACAGAGACACACACAAGCAGAGACACACACATTTTGAACGTGTGTGTGGAGCTCTGCTGTGGTTGTGAGGAGCTTCAGGGTCCAAACTGAGCAGATTATTAATGAAGAACAAGATTCAGAACAACACGAGGAGCAAGTTACATCACAAGGGAAGGAGGAGGAGGAGGAAGAGGAGGAGGAAGAGGAGGAGGAGAAAGAGGAAGAAGTGGTGGAGGAGGTGGAGGAGGAGGAGGAGGAGGGGGGGCAAGGAGATGGAAAAGGAGGCGGAGAAGCCAAAGAAAAGGTTGAGTAAGAGAAGAAAGGAAGAAAGAGGAGAAAAGGAATGGCAAATGAGACAGTGGGAGAAAAGAGGAGAGGAGGAAGAGGAGGAGGGAACAAATCTGAAGGAGGAATTATGAAAAAATAATGGAAGAGGTGGGAGGAAGAGAACTAGGAGGAATTTGACAAACAGGGAGAGGTAGAGAGAAGAGAGGAGGAAAAGCACATTGAAGAAGAGGAGGGAAATATGAGCAGAGAAAGGAGCAAAGAGGAGATAGAAAAGGAGGTGAAGCAAAGGTGTGAGGAAGAGGGGAGCAAAGGAATAAAGGAAGAGCAGAAAGAAGAGGAGGGAAACAAAGAGGAAAAACTGTAAAGAGCAGAAATAGGAGGAAGTGGGAAAATGTGGGGGACAAAGATAGAAAAGAGCGAAGTTACTGAAGAAGGCTGAGGAAGAGGAGTGGGAGGAATGAGGAAACAGGACGAGGAAGATGGACGAGGCGTGATGAGGAGGAGGGAGAAAAACGGCTCAAAGATGAAGATGTTTGAATCTCTTCACCTCAACGTGCTCTAGTATATTAAATGAATCAGTTCTCCTGATTTTTATGACTGAAACTTTTTTTGTGTCTCCAATTTCCAACACACATATAAATACTGTAAAAAGATGGAAAAGGATGGCGATGTGGGCGGAGCCTCCCTGCAGGAAATCCTTGAACCAGATTGTTAAACACGGAGAAGCAGCAGGAGCGGCGCCTTAAGTGAATTTAAAAATGCAGGAATGATTAGGCGACTGCTAATTAAGAAGCGGCGGACGGGCGGCCATCATATTTCAGCCGGCTCCTCCGGACGCCACCGCCGACATCACACGCAGAGTCCAAAAGAAATTAAAAAGGAAGAAAGTCAGACTCTGCTTCTATTTCAAAGTCGTCATATTAATTGTGTCTGTCTGCTGAGAAACATGGATATTTTTATAATTCAATGGGTGTGATTTATAAGTCCAGGCTCAACGTTCACATCCAGGAGATGAGAAGCTCTAAAAAGAATCAAACAGGACCGCGGCTGATGTCACTTCCTGTTTCACTTCATCCAAAGCTCGACTGCGTTTCATTTGCTCACCTGGACGCCCCTTTACTTAACTTCTTTGTCTCGTTTTGTATTTTCACACGTTGTTCCTGTTCCCTGGAAGTGTTTGCAATCAAGCTTTGAGCTTTGACTTATTTATAAAGTGTGTACATTCCACTTAATGTCTGTATGTGACTTGTCAGTTCCCAACAAACGAACTGTTCCCCCTTTTTATTAAAATAAAAGACACTGATGGCAGCATTTCTTGGTCCTTTAGAGACAGCGAGGGTGAGAATCACAGTTTAACACAAAAAGGAAGTAAATCCTGTGTGAATATCTGGACTTCGGAGGGGAAGTCATTCAGATCAAACATGTTTATAAAATAAGTATAATAACTGTGTGTGTGCATATTTCACATTTGAAGGCCTTTTACAGACACGCACGCACACGCACACACACGCACACGCGCGCTGATCACCGACCAATCACAGCCCTCTCGTGTGTCTCTGTGTCCGTATGCTGCACGTTAAGCTTTCATTAACACTGTGGAGTTTGGCTGCAGGCAACGGACGCTCACACACACACACGCACACACACGCACACACACACGCACACACACACGCGCACACACGCACACACACACGCGCACACACGCACACACACACGCACACACACGCACACTCACACGCACACACACTCGCACACGCACACGCACACACGCACACACACTCGCACACACACACGCACACACACACGCACACACACACGCACACACGCACACTCACACGCACACACACACGCACACACACACGCACACACGCACACTCACACGCACACACTCGCACACACACACGCACACTCACACGCACACACACACGCACACACACACGCACACACGCACACTCACACGCACACACTCGCACACACACACGCACACACACGCACACACACTCGCACACACACGCACACACACACGCGCACACACGCACACACACACGCACACACACGCACACACACTCGCACACGCACACACACACACGCACACACACGCACACACACTCGCACACACACGCACACACACACGCGCACACACGCACACACACGCACGCACACGCACACGCGCACACACGCACACACACACGCACACACACTCGCACGCGCACACACACACGCGCACACACTCTCTCTGCCACATTAGTCTCCAGATTTTGCGCTGAACTGCTTCCAAAAGCCTCGCGCCGCCATCGCGCGCGCCCACGAGCATCGAGCGGATCCATTCTGCGGAGGAAATGTGTTCAATCAAATGATTTTCCCATTTACGGATAATATTGAACATCCGTCAAAATAAACCCCGCCGCGGTGTTTCTGCTCAGTTTTGTGGTTCAACGTCTCTTAAAGTCTGAAAGTCTCTATAAAAAGTTTTTAATAACACCATTATTATTGAGGGAGCAATAACCAATAACAATCTTTTTATCTGACAAAAACACTCCCAGTTGCAAACTACAGCCATTGATTTGTTCTTGTGGTCCGTATGAAACGTCTCCAGCAGCTTTAAACGACGTGGAGCCGTTAGCGAGTCTTTAATAACCGACTGGACGAAGAAGAAAGAGCAGCGGTTCTCTCTGTGCCACCGAATCAGCCGGGTGGATTAACCGAGTCTCCCAGCGACTCTTCAAAGTAGTAGCATGACCCCCCCACTGTGCCCCCCCCCCCCCCCCCCCACTGTGCCCCCCCCCTCCTCCTTAACTTCTTACGGATGCAGATACTCCGAGCGTCTTCTTTTCTTAATCGGCTGCCGTGTGATTAAACCACATCCTAACTGTGTGGTTTGTTATTTAGGATTCTCTATTTTTATAATGTATTCAAAGAAATGTGATCGTCAAAACACTCAACTTGGTCCAGATCGTTTCAGAAAAGTTACCGAACACGAGACAGCAGATTTAAAATCACCTTAAATGAGCGTTTTCATCATCCGTAACAGATGATTTATGCTGAGGGAGAAATAATGAAACAAGCGGTTATTATCACCACGACCACAGGGGGAGTCATTTTCACACACGTGGAGCGTTGCATTGTGGGGTATTTAGCTTGTGGTATTAAATGTGGAGACGTAATCGGACCCACGTGCCTGACAGCATAATAATAAAAATCATCATCTTAATGATGGAAGACCATTTAAGATGCAACAGGAAAATGTAGTCAAAGATCATTTGTAACAAAACAAAACGAAGGATTTTCTTTTAGTGCGTATTTTGTATTTGCATCACAAAGAATGTAAACACAAACAAAAACATGGCCGTCGTCTTTGCACTAAAAAACAACATGGAGTAAACATTGTCCCGTTAAATGAAGGACGACTAGATTTACTACCGGTGGCAGTAATAATTAAACACCAGCACGTGTAGAACAGGAATCGGTGCCGTTTGATCATTCAGCGACCCCCCCCCCCACCCCCCCCCCGAGCTGACAGGGCCCCGCCGCTAATCCGGCGTTAGCCAGGTAGCTCTCTCCCAGCTGGAGTAAATACCTGCTCAAGCCTCTCAGAGCCGTCTCCTTCCTGCACGACTCTCAGCCAAATTAACTCCGTCTCACTGACGCTGGAGCAGCTGCTGATGGAGGGGGGGGGTAGGGGGGGGGCAGTGACACTAAATACCTACACAAACTCATAAAGATGGCCGACACACTTCTGTAGTCTCCTGAACAAGGTTCAAATAGCTTCCATGTCCGGCCAATGAAAAGCCTCCCAGTCCGCGTTGTTCAGCGACACGTGACTTGTAACAAAATGTAAATGTGATGAAGAAGCAGACGTCTCCACCAGAGGACCTCTGTCTCCCGTCTCCCGTCTCCCGTCTCCAGGCTTCAGAGGGACGGCTTGCAGTCCTTTGGACCTGAAGAATAAAAAACAATCCAGCAATTTAACTTTCAAACGTTTCTCTGCCTCCGTTTGTGGCTTCTGGATGCTGTTTTCATCACGTTGTATTAATTGTAGATGTTTGAAGCGCTTCACGTGGACACGATGTGTTCACACTCAGTCTGCTGCTGGACCCTCAAACATGTCAGGACAACACGCGTGTGCAGCCTCAGGAGAGCAGATTATTTGCAGCATGTTTCCCGTCAGGAATAAAGAAGCACACACATAGTTAATGAACACATCTTTTGGTGATTGTGTGTTTGTGTGACTGTGTGATTGTGTGTTTGCAGATGTTCCCTCGCGTCAGACTGTATTTCAGTCTTTCCCACAGTGAGGATTTAAATTTAGAAATTCAAAGCCGTGGGATTTGATTCTTGGAAGAGAAGGCAAAATAAATAATGAACGAAAGCAGTCGATGTAGGACACATCGAAGCCCCCCAACGAGCGCTGCCCCCCCCAGGCAGCACACACAGAACCCACGAGGCCCTCGGGGATGCATCCATGATGCTTTGTTCAACGGAGGGGGGGAGATCAGTTTGGGCCGAGAGCAGACCACCCCCCCCCCTGCCCATTCAAACTTCTCCTCAGCTGTTTGTGTTTCTGATGCCGTCGGCCGAAACGACGCCGCCGGCCAGCTGCCTAATGGCCGCCATGAGAGGAGACAGAAGAGGAAGCAGCGGGAAAAGCGCTTGTGAGTCTTCGCCGGGTCTCTGGGGGGGGCGGGGGGTGTTGGAAAAGAGATGGTGCACAGCAGTGAAGAGTAGCTGCCGGTTTCAGGGCTTCTTCACCGGCGACAAAGCGCAAAGTCGCCGTTAAATCCCATTAAAAGCGTTTTTTCATCAATGAGCTGAACGGCCAACGGTCCTCTGGTGATGTCATCAACCACAAGGCCTGTGCGGCCTTCTGATGAGGTCACACATCTGGGCCCAACGGGAGCAGAGGGCACGTGTTCGTCTGTGTGTGTGTGTGTGTGTGAGGGGGGGGTTTATTAGCTCCCTTTCCATCCCCCGTCCCCATGTCGCTTCTCATTCCGGCACACCTGTGAGCACCTCCTCCTCCTCGGTCGGTGACACGGCGGCGTCCTGCTGCTGTCATCCCGATTCATCCGGAGAGACGCCTGCAGGAGGAGGGGGGGTGCAGGGGGGGTGCGGGGGGGAGGGGGGGCGGAGTAGTTTCACGGCTTCATTTGTCCGGGCGAGAACAAATCGGCCTGAGATCTCTCCGGCGAGATTAATGGCACAGCAAATCATGGCTCACGTTGCCGCGGCGACAGGCCTCCTCCCCGGGCGCCGCTCCCCGCGGCTGCAGCTCATTTAAAAGCCGTATGAGCGTCGGCGCTGGCGGTGACGGAGCGGAGGGAAACCGCATCGCTGGACCAGGACGCCTGACAGCTGCATTAAGGCCTGCCAGGGACGCTGCGCCCCCCCCCCCCCCCCCCATAATCCTCCCCCAGCATGCCTCAGCCGCAGAGAGGAGGCTCTCCAGGAAGGTGCTCGCTGGAGATACGGGACACGTTTTTTCATCCCACCTTTGATTTAACCACAGAACCTTCGGAGGAGGCGGAGTAAACAAGTAAACAACAGCATGTAAATAAATCATCTGTTTACAAACTGATTATGTGTCCATCTAAATGCCCAAAAAGCTTGTTAACACAGGAAATAAAAAGGGGACATTTGAATTGCGTGACACTGTGACACAAAACCATGAAAGAATGACTCGTTTAAATGAATGACATGAACACGTGTTGTCCGGGTTTTCTCCATAATGAATAAATACATCCGTGTTTTAGGGACACAAGAGAATAAAATCTCTTCTTTTAAACCTTACATATTCCTTTTGTGTCGAAGCTTGTTTTCATGATTTAATTCCATGAAGCCAGTTGAATTGTTCACCACGTGACCGACGAGGCCTCTCGCGCACCGCGTCTCCACGGCGACGCGTCAGTGATTAAACGTCCACTTTGTTGACGCAAACATCGCGCAGATGCGCAGTTTATCAGCGCGCGCCTCAGCAAATTGAAATGTGTTATTTCTTGTGTGTCAGACGCGCGAGGCCGCGTCCCGCCGTGCACCGCGCGTTATGACACCGCGGCCCATCAGCGATCCACGGCGGCCCGCCAGCAGCAAGACGGGGGGGGGGGGGGGGGGGGGAGGGGGAAGGAGGGAAGGCGTAAGGGAAGGAGGGAAGGAGGGAAGGTGGAGGAAAGGAGGAAGAAAAGTGGGAGATAGGAGGGAAGTTAAGGATGAAGGGAAGCAGGAAAGACATTCGTATGAGGTGACCAGATGCAAAGTGGGCGTGGCCTAAAGAGCGTGTTGATGGTCATGTTATTTATGACGCCTCTTCCTGCTTTGTTTGAACTTCCTGGGTAGAAAACGGGTACTTCCCTTCTCACTTCCTTCCCTCCTGCCTAAATGCTTTAAGTTCACTAGAAAACACGGCTTTAACTGAAGTTCATGTAAATATTCTCGCTGGACATGGGTTAAATTAATAACATTATGAATGATTTCCTCCCACGTTATCATTTAATGACTTAATCCCACAGTTTCCTACATGCTTCGGATTAAAGTAAAAGGTTATACAAGATTCAATAGTTTTCAGATTCAGCCTAAAAAGAAGTGCAAACTTGTTTGTTTTTACGACGGCCGTCCGAGTTGTGACGTGAGAATAACACGTCAGTCAGTTACAGCCTGGGGGGAGGGGGGGGGGCATTACCCTCCTCCCATCTGTTCATTGCAAAGAAAAAAAAACATCAATTCTCTCCACTTGACATTTTCTCATATTTCTGAGTGAAATAATCCGACTCTGCAAAATGTTCCGTCTGAACAAGAACTCCGTTTGTTATCGAGCCCTGAAATCCGTCATCTTAAAATCCATTACGTGGCGCCGTGATGAACATTACGATGAGGCATCGTCTTGGCTCAATGTGCTTTTACTTCTTTGATTGAACTGCTGATTTGTTTTAAGTCTCCTTCTTTTATTTCTATTTCGTTGTTCTTGTATTTTTACGTGTCTTTAAACGTGTGGAATGAAATAAAGTAGAATAAAAACAAGTTGTTTAGTCATTAAAAATGAATTCATCCGTATCTTGAGTGCTTCCGAGCTGCGTTGTTGAAAACCGTTTTCTGCGGCTTTAAAGGAAAAGACACATGATGATTAAAAACTCTGGTAGACTCGGAGGCCGTTCGGAGGGATCTGAATTCAGTGACATTTCCCCGCAGAGTAAAATATGATTAGTCTGAGGCGCCGTCGCCGAGGCACTTGTGC
This sequence comes from Apeltes quadracus, assembly GCA_021346845.1. Classification (NCBI taxonomy): domain Eukaryota; kingdom Metazoa; phylum Chordata; class Actinopteri; order Perciformes; family Gasterosteidae; genus Apeltes; species Apeltes quadracus. The sequence goes on from CM037920.1 coordinate 634,056, forward strand.
CGGGGTAAAGTCTGGCGTCTCGAGTCCTCCTGTCATCCTCCCACTCGAGGTGACGCTCTCCCCGCCTTGCAAATGTCACTCCAGCTCGGGCGCTTTTCTCTTCCTGCCGCTTGTCAGGCGGCCATCGTTCGCTGCTCTTTGCCGCTTCGTCGCCTCTTCGCCGCCTCCGTCGCGGAACCGTCTGTCACCGCCGAGCCGCGCCGCTCCGACCGGGAGACACTCCGGCGAAGAGCTGCAGGTCACTTAACACCCTGCAGCTACGTGTGTTAGCGTTAGCGCTGGAGGACACCATCCGGAGCGTGGGTTGACTCTCCGGGAACTCGTCCTGGAGTGTTTCTGCTCTTCCCTTCACTCTCTCGCCTCTCTGGGACCGTGGATGGGAGTAATAGACTCCTCTTAGATGTGACCTGCACTCACAGTGATGGACGTGACGGCTAAGTGGACGTGGTCATCGTAATGTCACACTGTTTGTGGACATTTTGAAGCCTTATTGAACATCATGTTGTGGTGAAGACTTGAAACTGCAGATTGAGACCATTATCTCATGTTTGCAATGTTTACTGAGGAAAAAAAATCAGGAGAGAAGATGAGTCATTTTCTCATAGACGTCTATGGGAGCTCAGGAGTCGCCCCCTGCTGGTCCCCGGAGAGAATGCAGCTTCACAGGAGAAGCGTGGATCTCATTTCTTCTCGTGGCATCTTTCCAACTTCTTTCTGCGGTTTACAGCACTCCACTCCTTCCTTTTTATAATGTTATTCAAAATGCCAATTACTGTTACAATATGGTGCAAGGTTAAATGTTTGAATGTATGTATGTCTACTTCCAAAGACGAGGGAATATAAAGTGTGAGCAATGCTGCTGCGGGCGGAATATATTTTTTCTCGTTATCACTCTCCAGCTTGTATCTCAGTTGAAAGGCCAAATCCCTCCTCACAGTTCAGGCCTGACCTTCTGCAGGAATCAGAGGATTATGGGTAATGGTCTGTGTATCTCTGTGCACTTAACAAAACACCCGTGTGCGATTTGGATCCGATGCCGTTGGCTTGTGTCAATCTGCGTGTAAAATAAAGCGAAGATAAGCTGCAGCTCCTTCAAGTGTTATATTTCATTTCAGCGCCGGCTGCTGTTCGATCGTATCGCAGCCGGAGGCCTGCGTGTCGAACTGCACCACCTGCACGCTGTGCCAACATGTTCAGGGTGGAGGGCGGCCTGGCTTTAGCTCCATCACTTCACAGGTCAGCAATCCCCATGGAGGGAGGGGGAGAGGCCGATGAGCTGCTCTGACCGAACCCCCAAATATCGACACCTGAATAGAGACAGACTCCGCCTCCAAATCCTGTTCAACACCGCAGACAGGTAGACAGACTCCGCCTCCAGATCCCCTGTTCAACACCACAGACAGGTAGACAGACTCCGCCTCCAAATCCCGTTCAACACCGCAGACAGGTAGACAGACTCCGCCTCCAAATCCTGTTCAACACCAGAGACAGGTAGACAGACTCCGCCTCCAGATCCCCTGTTCAACACCACAGACAGGTAGACAGACTCCGCCTCCAGATCCCCTGTTCAACACCACAGACAAGTAGACAGACTCCGCCTCCAGATCCCCTGTTCAACACCAGAGACAGGTAGACAGACTCCGCCTCCAGATCCCCTGTTCAACACCACAGACAGGTAGACAGACTCCGCCTCCAGATCCCCTGTTCAACACCACAGACAGGTAGACAGACTCCGCCTCCAGATCCCCTGTTCAACACCACAGACAGGTAGACAGACTCCGCCTCCAGATCCCCTGTTCAACACCAGAGACAGGTAGACAGACTCCGCCTCCAGATACCCTGTTCAACACCACAGACAGGTAGACAGACTCCGCCTCCAGATCCCCTGTTCAACACCAGAGACAGGTAGACAGACTCCGCCTCCAGATACCCTGTTCAACACCACAGACAGGTAGCGTTGGAGTGCAAGATGTTAAAAAATGAAACAACTTATTTTTTGGTTATAAAGCTTTTTGCAACGTCCCCATGCTGATGCTAAGCTAGGCTAAAACAGCCTTCAGACTGATGTTGGGTCCCTTTGGACCTAGCGGAACGCTCTTTCTGAAGAACTTAGATATGAAATAACGTAATCATATCCAGACTCTTGCCCGTATTCGTGTGCGACATCCCCTCAATAATAAGTCCGTCGGTGTGTTTACGTCTCAGCTGCGACTTCATTTCTCTTATCATCCCAGCGCCTCTCTTTCCATGAATTACTGCCGGCGCCTGGTGATGCAACAGCTTCTCAATCCCCCCCAAAGAGAGAGAGGGGACGGACGAGGACGCAGCCAGACGAGTTTCTGAGGCAAAGAAAAGAAATCTCTGGAAATGACCAGAAAATGCAAATCATTCTGCTCTTTAAAAAAAGATCAATTCTTTGGGGCCTTTTTTTTAAAACAAGCTCTTGTATAAAAAAAAACAGGCGATAATGGTCTTAAACCCTCCAAAGCAACACCACTGCATTGAACCCGGGTCAGACGAGTCCATCCACGATGTTCTATAAATCACTTTGAGTTGGTTTCATGTGTAATAGTTGAATTAGTTGTGCAGATCAAATGTTGAAGTGGAGGCTTTGGAACAGATGCAGAGAAGATGACTGTCTGTGGACTCGTCCCAGCGAGGAGGCCGTGTCACCTCGTCTCCGCATGCGAGATAAACTGCGAGCTTTCGGATCGGCGGCGTGTCACCATCAGCTGATCAGATCCCCCCCCCACGTCCCCGCGAGCGCGAATGTTCACGCCTGGAGAGGCCAACAAATAAACAACACATTTCCAATCAATTCTTCAATAATCTCACATTCATCTCGAGACCCTTTGGGGGGACACGAGCCGAGGTTTTCCCACCGCGGGCCTCGACCGGCCACCAGCACGTGAATATTTCAACGCTCTGTTTAGTCTTTTTCGTGACTGCTGTCGTTCTTCCTTGTTCATCCTCAGGGAGTCGCTGCTTGAACTGATCCTCCGCGTGCGCGACGCGCAGCAGCCGGCGACCTCGTCTCTTTGAACAGCAACAAAAAGGTCGAGCTGAAGCCTCCCGCTCGGCGACCTCGGCCTCCTGGTGTCTGCTCGCCGATGAATGGAGGAGGAGAAAACAAAAAAGCCTCACTTCAGCTGCGGAACGCCATTAAATGATCCCCGCCGCCGCTTTCTCTGGTTTCCTGTCCGACCTTCAAAAAGGTCTGAAGAAGCGGAGCTGCTTTGCTGCTGAGAACTCAGTGTCTTTTTCACAGTTTGTTTTATCAGCAAAGTGATTTGAATGCTCAGCTGATGGACGAGTCCCACGAGACACAAGCCGCCCTCAGAATACACATAAACAACGGTACAAGTATGCGGCTCGTTTGGGAGTAGTACTGTGAGTGGAAGTACTGTGAGTGGAAGTACTGTGAGTTGGTGTGAGTGGAAGTACTGTGAGTTTACTTCCACTTCCAGATACAACTCCCGGCTGCTTCTCCAAGGACTCTCTTTACTTTCTACTTCCCTCCCACCTGTCCTCCTCACTCAGGGGGGGCAACGTTTAACTCTCTGCCCCGTCTCCGTCCTCCCCAGATTGAATTAGTTCCTCTTCCTCCTCTTCATCTCACCCCCCTGCAGTGGAGCTGGAATGTTTTTGTTGTTCAGCCACTGATTCGCGGCGGCGTGATTACGAGCCCCCCCATCAATTAAGGTTTCACGTGTGGATCCGCGGGGGGGGGGCGGCCAGATGGCTGCTGGGACGAGGCCTCGCAGGACGGCGCTGCGGTCTGAAAGCACAAGGAGTTTGTGTCGGTGATGCTGGAGGCCAGACAGTCTGCTGCTCCTCGTTGGGTCCAAACACAAAGCGACGGGTTCCACTTCATTCACGGTTCAGCTCTGGATATTTTAAGGCTCTGCTCTTCTTTTGTGGATCGAGCTCAGAATAAAACATTGTTTTGTTCATTTGAGTAAATATTTCAGACTCTTTGTTGGAGTCAAATCCTAATGAAGAATAAAACATCACGTTATAGCTGGAATATTTATATGTCTAACAGAGAAGTGAAAGTATAGCAGGAGAACTTGTGCGTGTAGAAAAAGTGGCGCTGAAGAAGTGTGTATTTTAAAGGAGAGATGTTTTACTGGAAATACCAGTAAAGGGAAAATCCCAGTCTTTGTGCTAAGCTAGGCTAATCATCTTGAGTGTTCCGTGCAGAGAATGAATCTTCCTTTCAAACGCTGGAAAAGAGAGTAAACCAAAAAGCTGGTGGAGTTCTGCCTTAATATTTATGGACTGAATCCGATATGCTGGGAGATTTACATAATGCACAGTCTGGAAAAACCTCCTGTTCCCCAAAGATAAAGGGATTCTGGAGCCGGAGATTTCATCACCCGACTTGGACCGTCGTTTTTTAGCTGACAGTGCCGCTAACCTCTGGCAGTAAACGTGGATCTGAAGCTGTTAGCAGAGGGAAAACCCCACTGAACCGCGCCGCGCTTTCCCCGCCGCCATCCATCACCGGCAGCTTGTTAACCTTTTACGGCCGACTTCCTGGAGGAAAGACTTCCAGCCCGCGTCGTAAAAGAAGGCCGGCCCAAAGCGGTGCGGACAGGAAGCACGGGTAATGGAACATAAAGATCACAGCGGCTTGTTGTCTAACGGCGTAACTTTGTTCTTTGGGTAAAGGAGGCGTCTATTGTTTTGGGAGCCGTGTTTTGTTGTGACGCAGTAAGCTAACTTCAAGGGTTAGCGCACATTGCGACCTCGCGACAGTCTCGGACTGCAACTCGGCAAACAAAGTTACTGACTTTCTTTTGAAAGTTTTTTGTTTGAGTTTGCCGTTTTGGCCGTCGCCATTTTTTTTTTCTTCCGACCAATGAACTAGTGAGCGCATGAGGACTGAGGAGCACGAACGGACCACAAACTCATGTTTACAATGTTTACTGAGCGAATAAATCCCTCATAGACGTCTATGGGAGCAGAGGAGTCGCCCCCTGCGGCTAAAGTATATTTAGCGCTCAAACCATGCTGCGTTCTTACGTGTTCTGATTAGTAAATGTATTCTTTGATTTTCCAACCGTAGCCCTCGGCTGTTTAGTCTTCCCAGAGCTCCTGCGTGGTTAAAATCTGTGGGAGGTTAGTTAATCCGCGTCCCATCGGAGAGAAGCTTCGCTGCTTTAAACATAACCCTTCCATCCTGAGTCGTGCTGCAGCCGAACACCTTGTTTTCTCAGCAGGCGCTGTCCAGCATATGAAGACGTAGCGCCGGGCGCCACGTGACCCCCGGCGGCCGCACGGAAACAAACATCTCTCAGCTGTAAATCAGCGCGAGGCGGGAAAACACATTTCCTCCCCGCTCTCCGTAGCCGTAATGTACGAGGGTCGCCGTGCCGGAGATTCCAGAGAAAGAAAAACAACGTTAGACTGTCAAATGACCCGCATCAGTAAAAAATAAAAATGAATACAAACGACGAGGTGAATAAACTGGAAATATGAAATCCGGAGGCTCATAGATCTTCAGCCGAGAGAGACGCGCTGCTCAGGTGTGACATTCTGCAGACGACATGCGTGAAAAATGAGCAGGGTGGGACGAGGAGGAGGAGGAGGAAGAAGAGGCAGGGGAGGAGGAGTAAAGGGGAGGAGGAGAGAAAGAGGAGATGGTGCAGGAGAAGGAGAACGGAAGGAAGACGGGGAAGAGGAGGATGAGCGAGGAGGCGGACCAGAAGAGGGACGGTTGGCCCTTTCAATGACCTCATTCCGTTGGCTTTTCTTCTCCTACAACTTCTTAACGTTTGATCAGAGACACTTTGTGAAGTCACAGATCTTCATTTCCCCACATGCCAACGTGTCAATGATGATTAGAGCTGTTCATTTTCATAAAGGTCAGCGGGGTCGGCGCTGAACTCCGCTGCCGCTTCGTCTGCAGAAGCAACGCGACGCTTTACTGGAACGTTCTGCAGAGACGGATAAGAGAGGAAGGAGGGAGGGAGTATTCAAAGAGAGCGAGGGAAGAATCCGGAGGAGCCGTCCATCGGAGGCGGCGAGCATCAAAGGAGGAAAAACTAAAACGCAGAGAAGAGAATCTCACAATCTGGTCATTTCTATTTATCATCCTCCCCCCGAGCGGATCTGACAGCGCGACGCCGGCGGATAAAGATCGCTCTCGTCTCGGCGACGCCGTGATGGAGTGCGTGTGTTAACGGAGCTGTGAAGATGTGAAGGAGGAAGCAAGACCCCTCCAGAAATCAGAAGAACTCCCTCCGTCAGGCTGGATGTTCACTGGTCCCAGCAGTCGACTCTGATAAAGACTTTGCTGGCGGGGGTGGGGGGGTGAGGGGGGGCGCCCGGCCCTCAGAGAGCAACAAACCAGTTCACACAGATAATTAAAGTCCCATAAGCGCGGCGTTCACTTTGGAGTAAGCGTGATAAACTCTGACAGTCGCCGGCTGCGTTGATTACACCATTTGCTGTTTTTCTTTAATTGCAAATTAGCAGTCCTTCACAGGGAGGAAGTGAGGGAGGAAGTGAGGAAGGAAGTGATTTTAGAGGGCTTTATGTAAAGTTATTTGTTTTTTAACAATAACCTCCAACACAATACCTCAGGGGACGAGCGGCAACAAAAGCTGAACCTAATTAGACAACAACCTACTTTTGCTATTTGTCCCGCCCCTCTCGCGCTGCGGTTGGACGGCTTGGTGAAATGCGACGGCGTCTCGTCAGGCTGCTAGCGTTTTTGTAGCAGTCAGGGTTAGCGTGCGGCGCTCACACCGCTGATAATGAAATAAGAGTAATCCTGTCTGTACCTGTGGCTCCGATGACGCCGACGTGATCCGCCGAGGATGAACCACCCCGGTTATCATCGGCTAAACGCTGACCCCAGATCAGGTGTGGCATCTACAACTCTATAAAAGTCCATTTTAAAATAAATATGTATTTCTATAACATGTATTTTTGTTCCTCAGCCCCAGGAGGTAAGAAGACCTTTGTGAGAGAGCAGATCATGTGAATGTGGCACATGAAGTCTATTATTTAGTTTTCATTATCATCATAAAGCACTTAACAATTGAGCTAATTATTATGGGTATGTCATTGGGGGGGGGGGGTAGCTATAACATTTGTGGAGTGTACGGCAGATGGTTCCGTGTCCTGTTGACACCTCGGCCCCCCCTCGCTGAACCTCGATAAGCAGTAGATTTAAGTGGCAAACGGTGGGATCCCGAGCAGCATCGTCTGCGCGCTCCTTCTCATTAGAGAGCCGATGATTCCTGCTCTCTTTGCACCGCTGCTTTTTCCTCAGGGTGCTTTTATGGAGCTCAGCTTCTCCCGCAGATTATTAATCAGATCATAAATAATAAAAGATGGCAGCGGGGGCAACGGCTTCTTCCCATGATGGAGGATGAGTTACAGAGAACAATGTTAACACAAAGCCAGCTGGATTTACCCAAAGTCTGCTTCCAGTCCACTCGAGGACGACGCCGACGCCTTCGAGGAGAGAAAGCCTGAGCTGGGTCACATTCCACCGGAAGATCAGGAGATTAGCATGAAGCTAATCTCGCTAATTCCCTCTGTGTTCAAGCTAACGGCGCGGCTAACCTGCTAGCTGACTGCTCAGGATGCTCTGAACAGATTCCAATATTCATACGGACGTGGTCTATATAAATGTATATATATATAGACATATATACATTTATATATATATATATATATATATATATATATATATATATATATATATATATATATATATATATATCTGTGTTAACTGTAATACATAACTCGTACTTGCCATATGCTATTAGTCAGAAGACGAGAATCTAAAAGACAACACCCCTTTAATAAACTGAATGTTCTGCACCAGCTAGCGTGTTAGCAGTTAGCTTGCTAGCTTCAGTAGAAGTTTATTCATTTTTCTTAACTATAATTTGTGTCTAACTGATTTGGTTTCTTGCTTATTGTTTTTTTTGTAACTGGCATGTGTTTCTTTGAGAATATTTGCATATTTATTTCTTCTTAAATGTCCATTCCTGGTTCACTTCACAGTCGAGTCTGAACTTGGACGTTTTATCGTTTTAACCATTAACTTTATTTAAACCCATTTCCTCTGAACATGTTAATGAAGTGCTCTGACATCGAGGCAACCTAAAGCCGGTCTGCGTCTTTTTCCAGGCGAGCGGTTGAACTCTGGAACAAAACGCCGCCTCCTGAGGTCACGGCGGCTTATCCGTGGCCCGCGACCTCTGACCCCCCTAAATGGGCGCGTGCGAGAGAGGCTAGACACGGCAGTAAGTGGCAGTTTATGGAAATGAGAGGTGATCTTTCCACCTGGTGGGTGATAACCTCCACGTTAATCCTGATACCTCCTTGTCTCCTTCTCTTCTCATCATTTTCCTCTTTGCTCTTTCAGCTCTACGTCCTGGTATGCTTTCCCCCATCGGTATTTCCTTCGTTACGTCCTCATTTTGTTTCCACCTCTTCTTCCCTTCCTCGATTTCCTCCATATTTCCTTCAATACTCTGTTTTTCCTTTCCTCTACCCTACATTTTTTTTCTTTACGTACTTCTATTTCCTCAACATCATGTCCTTTCCTCCCTCATTCCTTTCCCCGATCCCTACCTCCTTACCTTGCCTCCTTCTCTAGCACATTGTTTCCTTCCCTTCCTCCATTTCCTCGCCCCTATTGTTCACTTTTCCTCTTCTGTTCCATCTCTTGGGACCATTTCCTCTGGATGCTTCCTTTTCCTTACTGAGGTTTTTTCCTGAAGTCCTTCGGCGTTTGACACGACTTCCTTTCCCTTTTGTCTTCTTCTCTCGTCTTGTCTCTTTCCATGAAATCATTAAAATGGATCTGGGAGTCTCTTTGTTCACCTCGTCGCTCTCTTCCGGCTCCGAGGGTCTTGGCGCCTTCAAACCCGGCCGTCTCTCGCTCGTCCTTATTCTTCGCTGCGTTTGTTTAACGTCTTCTGTAAGCACATGAAGATTAATTGGGCCTCTCTTTCAACTTCTCCTGGCACCTTCTCCCCATGTGTCCCTCGCAGGAATGCCTCTCATCATCTTTTCATTAGCGCTACTTCTGCCCTTCTGCATTATTCAGCCCGTCTCGGCGCCCAGCTCGTCCTTTATTGGGCCGTCACCACCGCGCGTCCCACAAACTCATTAAAGAACTGTTAGAGGCCGAGGAGTTCCTCTGATACGCCGAGGCTGGGTTCTCCTGACCGACCCGCTGTCGGGTGGAACATCTCTTTTTATCTTCATTCAACCTTTTGGAAGAGAGGTTTTCCTTCCTGTGGGACGACCCGCCAGCTGGTGTCCACCGGGGACGCGCAGACCCTCAGCGTCCTCCTGCAGCTCCACTCGAACCGAGTGACCGAAAGAAAACACTGCAACATCTAAACGACCATGCAGGAACACGAATATCAAATATTCATCCTTCAGAACTTGTTGACTGAAACCTTAAAAAAAGGTTTGTTTGTATTTATTCTTTTACAGCTTCACACTGTGACTGATGTCTTCAGATAAATGACACCTGTTCACTGTGAACTTTAGAGAGAAAAGGAGTTTTCTCTTCTTCTCGTCTCCTCTGACACGTTAATTGATGCTTTTGGGTTATTTCTTTTTTTTATGTCTCTGTTCTTTGCTTTCTCTCTGGAGATGCTTCCTCTCTGTGATTTGTCACGGGAGTTTAACAGCAACTGTGATCTCTCACACACACACACACACACACACACACACACACACACACACACACACACACAGACACACACTCTCGGAGCCCTTGTGGGTTTCTCTTTGAGGCTGCCGGAGGTGTCAGGTGAAGCTCAGAGGATCATCTGGTCTCCTTATCTCCTTGTCTGATCAACTCCTTATCTTCTTGTATCTTCTTCTTTCCTTGTCTCCATGTCTCCTTAGCTTACCCTGTCTTATCCTTTCCTTATCTCCTTCTCACTTGCTTGTCTCTTGTCTCTCCTTAGGGCAATTCAAGCTGTTAGGCTAAATTAAATAGCTTGTTAGTGGACCTTGTGACGTCACAATGAGGCGCCCTCTAGTGGTCACCTTCAATTAAGGGATTTTAATTTCATTCACCAACAAGTAAGAACATTAACAAAATAGTTTATTTCACAGGTGGCTGCTGGGTAATTTGGTGCTTTTCTTCTTCTTCTGTGGTACGTTTAGAAGCGTAGGAAACGGTAGTGAGTACCGAGCGTCTGGTCTCGAGCGTTACAGCGTTTGTCGGCTCTCAGAAGATAAGTGGGAATCTGAGCGCCGTCTGAACCCCTGCCCTTTCCCAGATGGAGGTGTGGAGGAGGGGGCGGGGCCTCCGTGGCGAGGGGGTCGGGAGGGGGGAGGGGGGGTTGACATTTCCGCCGCATTGAGAGGCAAACCTTCCGTCTCATTCATATGGAAACTTCTTTTTTTTTCTCACCCTTTGCGACTCCAGATTGTCTTGTTGTAACCGGCTCCGGAGGTCCGCCGCCCTCCTGCAGGATCCGTCTAATCTGTCAGAATTAAATGGGATCCATCACACAGCCGGATAATGGGCCTGCAGATTGTGTGCAAAAATCTGCATCAATAATTCAGACGCAGCTTTTTATTATTCATGAGTGAAAGAGGGAGAGGGGGGGGGTGAGGTGGGGGTGGGGGGGGGCGTCTGCACCACCGGCGAAAGTATAGGGCCGTGACCTCGGTGACGTTGTTTCCTGTTGCTTTTCCGCAATAAAAGCCTGTGTGAAGCTGAAGCAGCAGAAACGTTGGTTAGCGTTAGCGGTAGCACCATCAGGACCTCGTTACTACAACAAAACTTTTGTGTCTCCTCGTCTCTTCACCTCCTTGTCGGATACACCCCTTGTCTTCTCGTCTCAATCTCCCTGCCTCTTTGTGTCCCTGTCTTTGTCTCCACCCTTCCTTGTCTCTGCATTTCTGCGTCTCCTCGTCTATTCAGCTACTTGTCTCCTTCGCTCCTTGTGTCCTCGTCTTTTGTCTCTCCCCCTGCTTGTCTCCTCTCCTTATCTCTGTGTGTCCTCATGCTCGGGTCTTCTTGTCCCCCTGTCCTCCTCTCACGTGATTGAGGCGGTTTGAACTGCGTTGTCATTTTACTCCTCTGAGGACCCAATGACCCTCCTGACCCCCGAGGGGCGCTGTGTGTCCCCTCTCGCACTCTTATTGTCTCTTCCAGTTTTCTCGTTAAGAAGCCTTGTTTAAACCTCCCGTCTCCCTGCAGGTGGCCGCTTGTTTAAAGACAGGGGGGGTCATGAGGGGGGGGTCGGCCTCGGATTAAAACCATCACGCCTGATCGCGGCGACGGAGCCGCTGTTACCTCCGTTTTAATGCTTTCTGTTTAATCCGGGTGGCAGCCGCCTCTCACCTTCATCCGTCTCCTGTGAAGTTTCCCCTGTAAAATATTCAGCATGTGAAGTGAAGTCAGGCGACGCGTGTGTTTAAACTTTAAAGCCAGAGACTCTCGGCGACGTGTCAGCAAAACCCGACGAGAGCAGCCGCTCGCTTTCAGGCCGCATTGGAATTCTTATGATTTAATGTTTAAAGGGAAAACGCTGTGATGGAAAATGTTACTTATTGACTGAGAGACCGCTGAGTGCGTGTGTGTGTGTGTGCGTGTGTGTGTGTGTGTGTGTGTGCGTGTGTGTGTGCGTGTGTGTGTGAGTGTGTGTGTCTGCGTGTGTGTGTGTGTGTGAGTGTGTGCGTGTGTGTGTGTGAGTGTGTGTGTCTGCGTGTGTGTGTGTGCGTGTGTGTGTGTGTGCGTGTGTGTGTGTGTGTGCGTGTGTGTGTGTGTGCGTGTGTGCGTGTGTGTGTGTGAGTGCGTGTGTGCGTGTGTGTGTGCGTGTGTGCGTGCGTGCGTGCGTGCGTGTGTGCGTGCGTGTGTGTGGTGTGCGTGTGTGTGCGTGCGTGCGTGTGTGTGTGCATGCGTGTGTGCGTGCGTGCGTGAGTGTGTGCGTGCGTGTGCGTGCGTGCGTGTGCGTGCGTGTGTGCGTGTGTGTGCGTGCGTGCGTGCGTGTGTGTGTGCGTGCGTGCGTGCGTGTGTGTGCGTGCGTGTGTGTGCGTGCGTGCGTGTGTGTGTGCGTGCGCGTGTGCGTGCGTGTGCGTGTGAGGTGTGCGTGCGTGTGTGCGTGCGTGCGTGTGTGCGTGTGTGCGACGTGTGTGAGACACTCGATTGCGATTGATGTCAGGAGACCAGGTGCTCGTAAAGTGCCCGGTTCAGTTCGGTACATTGAGGCTAAATGTCCTCAGTTAGAATGATGAGGACGCGCAGCCGACCCGGCCCCCCCGGGCTTTATGTATATAACTACGGTGGATTGACTTCACCAGAAGTCATACATATACATAACACGAGGAGGAGCTTTGAATCTCCAGCTTCTGAGGAAAGAAGAATAAATCTCAGGCTTCATATTTGATGTGATGTCACACTGACGATAAACAGACATGTACACTAACATGCCCCCCCCCCCCCCCCTTCACTGCAACGTGTCCCCACAACCAAGAAGAGGGTGATATTTACCTGGTTGTCCGGGCGGCTTCAGAGCTTTATTTATAGCAGATGTGAGGTGTCGGAGGCGGAATGAAGCGAAACGTGTCGGACGGGGGGGGGGGTGGAGGCCATGAATTAAATATCCGTGAGAATTAAGAACGGTGTCCAGTCTAATAAGGCTGAGCATTAACTCAGCAGAGCCTTTTCCTCGCTGACTGACTGGAGACGTCTCGGGGGGGGGGCAAACCTTCATGAATTAAACACAGCGGAGAGAGAAGGCCTCTCCTCCCCCAGCCGGCAAGCGGTGCTCTACACACTAAACGTCTGCATCGACACACACACAGACACACAAACAGGCTTCCACGCCGCTGCAAATAGAAGAAGAAGAAGAAGCAGCAGCTCCGATGTATTAATATTTATAGCGGGAGACCAGCTGCCCGTTGCCTTTATCATCTCTGTATCATTACAGCCGTTATCTGCCCCGGCCTGGTTACCATGACAACGTTCACAACAGCACGGAACCGTTGCGGGCTGTTTGTCACGAAGCCGAGACGCTCGTTTACACACCAGGCAACGAACAAAATATCAAAGGAGGGTCCGTTCTATCGGTGGAAGGTCTTATTTTGAAAACGCTTGGTTTCAAGTAAAGGAAACGTCGCTGGACTTTGCTCCTGATACACAGCAACATTCTTAGATTTCATTTTCCGGTGTTTGGCAAAAGTGTTGAAGCGCAGAGTTGAAATCACACTGCAAAAAGTTTATTCAACTGTTCAACTGAGTCAATTGTACGAAAGAGCTGCTCAGGTTGGTTTGCAGCACAGTGGAGTAAATGAACTCGTTGATGGGATGAACTCTACGTACTGTGGTTCCTGGGTTAGAGGGTGTGTCAAGAACCACAAGGTTGGCGGTTTGAATCCCACCTGCTCATGTTCCATGTTGAGTGTTGATTTAACACTGGCAGGGTTGGGACAAAATAAACCCAAGTTTCCAGTTAAAATGTATTCTGACAGAGTCAATTTAACTCTCTGAAATTTGCTGTGTATGTTAAACAATACTGATCTAGACTCTGAACCCTTGGTTCAGATCAATTCTCCGACTCTAGAGGACCGAAGGTGTCTAGTCTGCTTCACAGACTATGGGATGTAAAATACAGAAGAAGCTGCAACGAGAGGGAATCTGAAGCTGTATCGCTGCCGTCCCAAATTACCACACCAAGGGAGCAAACGGCTGTAAGCGACGGAGCACGTATGAAGCGTTATGAAACATTAAGACACGTTATGAGATGTTGTGTAACATTAAGACACATTATGAGATGTTGTGTAACATTATGAGATGTTGTGTAACATTAAGACACGTTATGAGATGTTGTGTAACATTAAGACACGTCATGAAACGTTATGAGACGTTCTGAGATGTTATGCAGCATTATGAGTCGTTAAGAAACATCATGAGACCTTAGGAGACGTCATGAGACGCCCTGAAACGTGTCCATGCTGGTGTCTCTCCTCATTTCTCTGGTGGAAGCGAGTGCTCGGGCGGCGCTGAGTTAAACCGACCAGAACGAGGCTGCGTCCCATTTCTCTGATGGAGTCTCGTAACGATCACAAACGAGCCCACAGCACTCCGAAGACATAGTGAGGTGTGTGTGTGCGTGCGTGCGTGCGTGTGTGTGGAGCGCTCTCACGTGCACATCAGTGCTCTCACGTGCACTAACGTCCTCGGCAAGAAATGACAACATTGTGTTTAATGGAGGCAAATTAGGAGGAAATTGTTTTTTGCGCGAAAGGTTTCCTGTTGGCCTGTTCCTCATCCGATGCTAAATATACATTTACACTCCGAAAAGAGCAGAACTCTTAAGAACGCGACTGAATCCCTTCAGAACCCTAACTAATACGTGTACGAGTAGTGAAGTGTACTGTGGACGTGTAGCGCAGCTTCCCGAGTGGATGCACTTATACACTTGGATGAAAAGCGTGTTATTGTAGCAGGTGTCGTATTTTTTAACCCTCTTGATGACGTCTTCCTCCACACATCATCACATGTTCTCCACCTTCATCTTTGAACCGAACGCCCGACAGGATGTGCAGCCGTGAGACCAAAGCGACACCTTTCCTCCTCCTCGTATCCCGTCTCGTCAGGTGAGAGAAGCTCACCCCCATTGGCTGATCCTTCCTCTCTTGTTTTAAGAAGATCAGACTTTAGGGCTCACAAAGAGAGAGGGAGGTGTGTGTGTGTGTGTGTGTGTGTGTGTGTGTGTGTGTGTGTGTGTGTGTGTGTGTGTGTGTGTGTGTGTGTGTGTGTGTGTGACGGACAGGAAGCGCTCCTTGTGTCGGCTCATGTGGGCTTCAGCATCTGTGTCATCATTAGTCTCATAACCCTGTAAATATGCATCTTCCTCCAGTGTTTCTCTCTGACTGATCACATACATTACGGATGCCCCCTCCCCCCCTCCCCCATTCTCTCCCCCCTCCATTTATGACAAATGCAGTTTGAGTTTTCCTCCCACAGTTGAACGGCGGCGCTTCACTGCCACCGAGTGGATCGAAGACAACGAATAAATGTGATTCATTTTCCTCCAGGTGAGACATCCGACTCGTTGAGACGGTTAAATCTTACGTACGTACTTTGACAGTAGGACTGTAACAATCACCTACACGTCTACCAGTGCCGGCCTGAGCCTCTTCGGGGCCGTAAGCAGAATTTTATTTGGGGGCCCCCCTCCCACCATGCGCAGTCACCTGTGCTAGAAGATTATTGGCACAAATGTCACGCTATACTGTTATAGTGAAAATTATAAACGAACCCAGTGAGGTTATAATACAAAAGTAGGGCTGCTTGCAGCGCTGAACGGGCCTTCGCCTCCCCCCGCATGTCGGGGGGGCAGCGGTCAGCCAGACACGTGGTCAAAAAGCAAATTTGGTGCCAGGCAGGAATCAAACCCAGATCTCTGGCTCCCTAACTGGACGCTTTACATCTGAGCTATCATCCACACTTGTTGATGTACGCACGCGAGGCGGGTGCTTTCGCCGGCTCGCGGCTCGCTGCCCGCCTAGTTCGCTTATGCCTCGGGCCGGCCCTGACGTCTACGCACAGACGCGATCGCCTATCGGAGCTGAGATGCTCCACCTGCAGGGTGGATGAACAGCGGCGATGAGTTTAACGACACACTGCTGCTCCATGTGAAGCGATATGACGGGACGTTGCGTCGATGCGTTTGAGCACACGCCGTCTCCCTGCTGGACATTTTGAATGAACTTAGGAAGAAGACGTTGTCTCTCTTCCATCACGTAAATGTCCCACTGGCTTCATCTTCATCTCTCTCACCTGTGACTCCCACACCTCCCGTCTCCCAGCATGCCTCTCTGCGTCGAGAACAAGGTCTCCAGCTACTTCATTTGATTTCTTGATTTATCTATTTATCTCCCGCCGGCGCCGATGTAAACATAAATCACGGCGAGCCGAGCTCGTATAAATGTCAGGATAGACGGCGCAGCTTATTAACCTCTAATTTGATCTTTATTCATCTGGGACACGCTGGGAATAAAAAGGCGCCCGGTAGGTCACCGCGCTCTGCGACTACGAGGCAGCAAGCCCCGCCCCCTGCTGCTCGTTAGGCCGCTCCACTGCTGATTGGACGGTTTGCCCTCCGACCTCGTTAAGAACAGACATTCAGGTGATGGAGAGAATTTGGATCGTTAGTTAATCACTCATGTAATATAGTTGATTAAATGAATTCGACTTAAAATACAAAATGAATAATTATATATATATAAATATTAAATATATATATAAGCATTCTGCAGCCCCCTCCCTCTCTTCCTCCTTCTTTTCTCCTCCTCTTACCAGATTTCTCTCCTCGTTCTCCTGTTTAACAGTAAATGAACATCCCCATCCCTCTTCCTCTTCTTCCTATGCTCCCCTCGTCTTCCTCAGAAGCTGCTGAGGAAGCGGCGCTCGTGGCCCCGACTGATGGAGCGTCACTGATACCTGCTGGTGGACCGAGTGAACTGCAGAAGAACAGGAGACGCAGACCTGTCGATGGAGACCCGTCAATGGACACTTCTGGATGGAGACCTATCGATGGAGAACTATCGATGGAGACTTATTGATGGAGACCTATCGATGGAGACTTATCGATGGAGACCTATCGATGGAGACTTATTGATGGAGACCTATCGATGGAGACTTATTGATGGAGACCTATCGATGGAGACTTATTGATGGAGACCTATCGATGGAGACTTATTGATGGAGACTTATTGATGGAGACCTATCGATGGAGACCTATCGATGGAGACCTATCGATGGAGACTTATTGATGGAGACCTATCGATGGAGACTTATTGATGGAGACCTATCGATGGAGACTTATTGATGGAGACCTATCGATGGAGACCTATCGATGGAGACCTATCGATGGAGACCTATCCATGGAGACCTATCGATGGAGACCTATCCATGGAGACTTATTGATTGACAGGTATTTTTAATGGTAAGTGTTTGTGGTTTCATTATGTGTCCCCCAAGCAGGGAGACAAGCAGAGGACGCTGATGTCTTCCATACGAGCCTCGGCCTGATGGGGAAAGCGACGTTGACGAGCAGAACAACTGCCCCCCCACCTCCCACTTTCTGTGATCCTCTGTGATCCTCTTTCCCCTTCTGCCTGCTTGCTTACTGTTAAATTAGTGGTCTGAGATTAGAGGCGGCTTAAGGAAGGAAAAGTTTTCCCTCTCGAAGGTTGATGAAGCTTTGCGACCGTTTCCGAACGCAGAAAAGAATCAAAGAAGTGTTGGAAAAGTCGTTAAGCCGGAGAACATGCAGGGAACTTTTCTCTGCAAAACATGTGATTCATGTTGCTGTTGACTGGCAACTAAAAAGGATTATTGATTTCCTGTCAATCTCATATGAGTGGGGTTAGCCTAGCTTAGCATAAAGACTGGAGGCAGAGGGAAACTGTTAGCCTTAATATACCGGCCCCTCCAACGCTCAATAATATTCATTAACATGCAGCGTCTCGTTGGTTTCAATTGGAACATTTAACAGTAAATGACATTTGAACAAGTGTGGACCCGTTTGCTCCCTTGAGGCGGCGCCCGAGTAATAAAGACCTCACACATTCATCCTCAGGAGAGCATGAATGGGTTTGTCTCCCTCCAGGGGAACATTGCCTGGAACCAGCAGGTGTTTCTGCTGGATGGGAGACGCCATGATGAACTTTCTGCACATAACGGCAATTGATGTCAAAAAGGTCCTAATGCATTTAAGAAGAAAAAAAACAGTGCTGGTCTTATTTACATCATTTTATTATTGTAGCAATTTGTAAAAAATGTGGTGTGATAAATTCTTAGTACAAACTGTTTTTTTTAATAAAAAGGAACCAATTTACACATTTACGGCAAACTAAACATTTTATTAACAAGATTTGACTCCTTCGTTCTTCAGTACACTTTGGACCTTCAAGGAGAAAATGAAAACTTAATTAAAGAGTTTTCTTTAAATGGCCCACCGACCCCACACACACACACACACACACACACACACACACACTCACAGAGCAGCTGATGATGTTGCTCACCTGGAGAAGGCGGACACGGCGAGCAGTCCGAGCAGCAGCTCCAGGCCGTAGAAGCAGAGCAGCACGGCGCCGAGGATGAACTCCAGCCGCAGGACGAAGGTCTGCAGCAGCAGGAAGTAGACGGCGAGCGCGGCGCAGGGCAGCAGGACCAGGAGCGCCGCACACGAGGCCAGTGAGCGCTCGCACAGGTTCCCCTTCCACCCTGAAGGACGAAACCGGGTCAGTGGGCGGGCGGCTTCACCAAGACTGGATCCACTTCCAGGCCCTTTGGCTCCGTTTCAGCACCAAGTCTTTAAACAGCAAAAGTGCCTCAATACTAAAATGAGTTTCCAAACAGCTTCTATCAAAGGTTTTCATAACATCACCTTCATGTGCAGAACAGAGCTCCTGGAGGATTTGGTTGTTACATGAAGCTAACAAGTTCTGATATATTTAGGCGCCATTCATCAGCACTCAGCAGAAGTCATGAGGAAAGCTGCAGGCAGGTAGAGCAGCACAAACATCTACCTCCTGTCGGGTCATTCTAGGTCTTCAGCCAAAGATTGGGGAAGTGCATGGCGTTTTAGGGGGACCTAAATGATCCGGTGCATCAGGTGGGTTCCACCTGAGTAATGATGGACGAATCAAAGAGTGAGTTCAGACGTCACTGCTCACCGTAGAAGATCCGGAGCGTCTCCAGGCCGAGGAAGAGCACCAGCAGAACCACATCCAGAACCAGGTTATCCGACGGGTAGGGAAGTAAGATTCCTGATCAAAACACAAGGATCATCTCTCAGCTTTATGTTCACCATTAATCCAGAATAACCAGCCTCCTCCCGTCTGCTGCCTAAAGATTAAAGATTAAAATGTTTGATTACTTTGAGCCTTTTACTCAATGAATGAAGAAGAACATTACCAACTTAACTGTTTCTAATGGACGTCATCTTTGTTTTCTTCTACAAAAGAAGTCATTTTTTTAAATCAACAAAAACATTATTTGGGATTTGTTTCAGAGCATTGATTTCTACGATGTACTAATTTAACAACTTACAACTGAAACTTTCCACTAGTTACAACACATGTCTTGTGAAAAGATATTTCAGTTGTCCCACTGTTCTCCTTTAGTCCACTTGATACACGGTGAGACAGAAGACACTTCCGCCATTCAGCTCAACACAAAGACACAAACTGCAAAGAGTCTCTCTCACACCTTTATAGATGAACATCAGGACCTCTGCCAGGTAGAAGGCAGCAAAGTACCAGCTGTTCAGATAGAAGAGGACCTGCAAGGGAGTGGACGCAAGCTGAGGGACAACGAGTCAAGGGCAACGCAGAGACGAGGGACAACGCACGCGCTCTCTCTCACACACAAACACACACACACACACACACACACACACACACACGCACATCAGTTCCATGTAAAGGATACGATTGGTTGGCTCCCTGCAGAGATGAAAAGACAAATTAGAAATAATACATTTAAATGCATTACCACATTTCTTAATTACTAAATATGAGTTTCATTCACTTGCAAAAGTTGAAGTAAAACAAACATCTTAGATTTATTTCTGCAATATATTTGGTAAAATACCAGCACCAGTAGTGGAATAAGTACCCCTAACTCAGAAGAAGAACACTAGTCTAAAAATGCTCAGGTAAGATATGACGTTACATTTCGTTTCCACATTTAGTGTGGAAAGAAAGACATCTAACACTAAGCTAACGAAGCTAACATCGGCTGCGTTAGATACTGCCTGAGAGTCCCAACGCAAAACCGGACGTTTTCCTTCCGGTCCCGGTTAAGCGGTTTGCTTCCGCTGCAGAAAATCATTTAAGATACAAATATCAATTGATATAGTTGGTGATGTTTAACATGTATTCGGCACGAAAAAGTGACTTACCCGGCGCCATGTCTTATTGCCATGGAAACAGCTTGGGCGGAAGTGCTTCTTCTTTGGTTTTGCGTTAAACCCGAGCTGGTTTAGTTTGCTGCCGTATAGTGGCTGAATGTGGTATTACTCGTATTAATGCTAACAATACAACGTGAATTTAGGTAGGTTTAAGCATAAAAGGAATTCTCTTTGAATATATACATATATAAATGTATATATTCACATACTATTTAATTTAATACGTTTGTATGGATGATTAATTAAGATAGAATTATTAAAATTACATAAAATTCTTTAGCATTGTGCTGAAGTTAATGTTAGGGAAGACTACAACTTTCATTGTATAAATAATGACCTCAATAAATAAATAGTACTAACAATTAACAATTTACCCTGCACATTAATTTTTATATTTCAATTTTGTATTTATCCTTTTACCCGTTTTGTTTTTTTAAACTTTTTTTTAAATTTGTTTATAGTTTCATTTTTCTCTAGAAACTTTTTCAATATATTAATAAATATTTAAAGTCCTGCTGTTGTGTAAATGTAACGTTTACAGTAGCGTTTACTTCAACGAAGCAAAGCGTTAGGAACTACAACACCCAGCATCCTAAAAGCGGGGCGCTGATTGGACAGTGTCCATCGAGGGTTTACGTGGCATTGCCGACTTCGCGCAGCCTCAGTTGACGCTCTCTCTCTCTCTTCCGGCAGGAAGGAAGATGGTGTCTGTCAGGATGCGGTCGTGTTTGCTGTCGCTTTTGCTCCTCAACGTTTCCTATAGCGTCGTCTCCTCGTTGTATTTTCACATCGGAGAGACCGAGAAGAAATGTTTCATAGAGGAGATCCCGGACGAGACCATGATTATCGGTGAGTGTCAGAGGAAGTCGATTAGCAAATGCTAACTGCTAGCTCAACAACTTGAGCTAGGTAGCTAATCGGCTAACTGAGCTCAAGTTGACGTCCGTATGTTCTGCTTATGTGTTGATTTAACGTCACAGTCCGTAAATACACGCAGACACAAACCGACACATACTCACACATATTCAAAAGTAGCTAGCGGAGAACTATTTAACCTTCGTATAAATTAGCATTTAGGGCGTCAAGTCAGTCTAATTTATATTGCTAAATGTTTGCGTTACGTTGTGTGCTCTTCACACAAGTTTTAAATATCGTGAAGTTACATAACCAACAGTTATTATTAGTTATTATTGTACAGGTATTTGTGTATGTTTAAATTCCACTGAGTATGTGTAGTCTGAGATTTAACATGCAGTAAAAACTCATAAGTGCACCCCTTTTCTCTTCCTCCTAACCAACTCCCTCCCTCCCGCACACCTCCCTTCCTCCCTTTCCTGTTTTCCTCTCTTTCTTTCCTTTCCTCCCTCTCTGCAGGAAACTACCGGACTCAGCTGTACGATAAACAGAGAGAAGAGTACATGCCGGCTACTCAGGGCCTGGGGATGTTTGTGGAAGTCAAAGACCCTGACGACAAGGTGAGCCATCATCACCATCATCATCGTCATCACCACCAGCACCTTTACTAGTAACTGCTCTGTCTCCTGCAGGTGATCCTGTCTCGGCAGTACGGCTCAGAGGGGAGGTTCACCTTCACCTCGCACACACCTGGAGAGCATCAGATCTGTCTGCACTCCAACTCCTCCAAGTTCGCCCTGTTTGCTGGAGGCATGCTGGTACGTTCACTAACATTTAATCACCCTCAAACATTTCCAGCAGGATTCTCCTGTTTGTCTTCAAATGTTGACTTTTTTTTGTGCTTTAACTTTTTTAAATTCAAATAATAAGGAAGTCAAATGTTTTAATTGTATGGCCTGTATTATTATTATTATTATTATTATTGATGTGTGTGTGTGTGTGTGTGTGTTTTTTGGAAGTTAATCAGATTACAATTCATCTGTTTTTATTTCACATTCGTGTGAAAACATTGGAATTGTATCTAGTTTATTACAAAAACTACTTTACGTTCATGTACCTCCACCGTGTTTGCTCTCGTCTCGCAGAGGGTTCACTTGGACATTCAGGTGGGCGAACACGCCAACAACTACGCCGAGATCGCCGCCAAAGACAAGCTGACGGAGCTGCAGCTCAGAGTGCGACAGCTGGTGGAGCAGGTGGACCAGATCCAGAAGGAGCAGAACTACCAGAGGGTCGGTTTAACACACACTCGTGATGTTTCATCGAGATTAGTTACTGCTAACATTTCCCTGAAGGAACTCATTGTGAACTTTTTGCTTAATCTGCCCACGGCAGTAAAACATGTTCGATGTCGTATTTCACCCTGAAGACCATGACAAAGTCTTATTAGAATTATCGACACTTTACTTATCTTAAATCCGTTTTACAGATGTGGTTTGACTCCCGTGGTGAATCCTTCAGTGAACAATGACCTTTTTTCTTCTAATGCCGCTGTGCCTCCAGTCATGTGACCTGTCTGCCCGCCTGTCTGTCCCCTCTCAGTACCGCGAGGAGCGCTTCCGTCTGACCAGCGAGAGCACCAACCAGCGGGTCCTCTGGTGGTCCATCGTGCAGACCCTCATCCTGGTGGCCATCGGCATCTGGCAGATGAGACACCTCAAGAGCTTCTTTGAGGCCAAGAAGCTGGTGTAGCTTCACACGTGTGTGTGTGTGTGTGTGTGCGTGTGTGTGTGTGCGCGTGTGCGTGCGTGCGTGTGTGTGTGCGTGCGGATGAGTGTGTGTTTTGGTCTCTACTGAGGAAGAACCGCTGAGGACATGCAGAGAAAAGCAGCTGTGAGGTTGGGCTTGAAAGACGCCATCTTTGTTTTCCCGTTGACGGTTCCTCGTTGTTTTCCTCACATGTGCAGTAGACTTGAGGGGGAACGTGACAACGGTATTTATTACACAGGGAGCTTTTCACTGCTTTGTTTCGGCGTGCTTCTTTATTATTTTTAATGACTTCCTCCTTCCTCCCCGATGAGGTCATGATGTGTTACTGGCCACAAGAGATGAACTGCAGTCTGATGCAGAAAAATGAGTCCTGATTCAACAATTGACCGATTTTGTGAAACGTTTTTTTCTTTTTTCTTCATGTGGACAATCCGCAGTGACGTGGAAGACGTTAAGACCTTAAAGTGACATTAGCGATGTTTGAGCTTTGTGTTAAACTACATTCTGATGGGGCGTCTGTTGTGGATGTGTTTTAGACGTGTAAAAGGTTCTATATCCGTTCAGAATGTTCTCTCCTTGGTGGCTGTCAGACGGTTGAAGTGGTTATCTGTAACCTCTTCAAAGACACCAGACTCCATTCACACAAACAGTCGTTTTAGCTCCACCGCTCGGGAGTCCCTGGTCTTCTGCTGCCTACGTCCGCTAGCTACGCTGTGTTATTGTGTGACTTTGGTGAACCTGAACTAAACATTTACAACACCAAAGTCACACAACAACTCAAGGCAGCTCACAGACGGAGGCAGCGCTGGACCAGAAGCTGCAGTGGTACTGGAGGTTCAATTAGTGTTTTCTTAATGGAGCCTGGTGTCTTTGAAGCGAGCACAGATTTCATGACGGTTCTTCTGACCGCACAATAGAGGTGAAAATATTCTAAATGTAGACTTTATAATTCTTTTAAGGTGTCTAAAACACATCCACAGCAGAACTTTGCAGGTGGTCGTACACAGAAGTACCTCATTTAACTACACTTACAGCATCCCTACTTTTACATTTTTAGATAAATGTCCTGTCGATGGGACCCCGTCCTCCTCATCACACATCTGTAGAATTCCCACCATCTGTTTTATTGATGAGGAGGAAGTCCCAAAATGTTTGGCTTCCACTCGTGTTCGCTTCCAGTGAAAATAATCTGTGGAATATGTGCAAAAGTTTGATTTTAAATAAACTCTTGAATAGTTTCCCTCTAAGATTTGGTTCCTTTCTGCTGTTTTTTTATGTTGCTGGAATCTTTCAGGACTGTTGGGTTTGAATGCGTTGGCTTTTAGGCTGTGGGAGGGGCTGCGTTTAATTTTGGTTTTGGAGATCTTCTGTCCATGTGAAATCTAACATTGCACTCGGAATAAAGTCACATTTGATTTGAAAACCTGATGGTTTCTTTTATAGTCCTCTATTCTCCACTGACGAAGATGTATGAGACAAATAATTTCATTAAATTCCATGAATGCAAATTTGTCATCGAACTGTAAAGTTTCCCACTAAATGTTTTTTTCATTTTCGTTTGTATTTGTTACACAAATGTCCTTCAGTGGAGGAAGTACTCAAACATTTTACTTTGTGTCATTACCACCACATGGAAATACTTATTGACACCAATATGGTTGAAGTGGACTTGTTGTAATTTGGATAAAAGCGTGAGCTAAATGATGTGTAATGGAATATAATGTATACTTCAGTCAGTCTATGGAGTAGTTGTGACAAGTTGTGACTTTCTGTAACCATGGTGATGTGGCTGTGCATCTTCTGACGGGCGGCTGCACATTAAGACCGTTGTGATCCGTTGAACTCGCGGACGAGTCCGTGATGGTAAAAGGAGGGTTAGTTATGGTCGCAGCTGGGTGTTGTGAGACGTGGGTTTCTGTTTGTGTGTCTTGTATGTTCTTTGCACTTGTAGAATAGATGGTGTGCCCGGATGGGGCCATATAAGGCAGACAGTGTGACTTGTGGAAGGGAAAGATGAGCCCCGCTCTGACACACGGCACCTGCAGCAGAATGGCACGGGAGGGAGAACTGGTTCAAACTGGCTTTCAAGGGCAGAAGGAAGTTATTAAAAAAAAGTCGGAGGGAGACAGCAGTCAGACTCTTGGAGGGACCGCTTTACAGAACAAGAAATGTATGATTTTAAGTAAACCTACTGTTGGGAATTCAGGTAAGATGAGTATACGTATCTGGAAATTGTCATATTGGTCTTCACAGTTAATAATTATGTCTTGGAAAGAGTCATAGTAGAAAGTGGGAATTTAGTGAAGGAGAAGAATCTGTGGCACTTTGTTTTATTCCTTTGTCGGATCTAGGGATGGATATTAAGCGGAATAGACGGCGGAACCCTCTAACACCCGAAGCAGTTTCCTCCCGGACTCTAAAAATGTTGGACATCAATCCGATTTTCCCATATATGTCCATCATAGAGATATATAAATGCTTTATATATACATATCTACCATAGAGATATATAAAGGCTCTATAAATAAAGGCTTTGTATATCTCTATGATACCTATGATCTTCCGTCCTCAAAGCAGAGACCGCGAGCAAGCGGAACCTTTACTAGCAACCCCCATAGCTGTTTCCACTCGGATCCCCAAACAGATCGGACAACAATTCAATCGCAGAATCGTTTTTCTCCCTCGTCAAACTCCGTTAAATATTCCCCCGGTGGGCTTTTTGTTGCGTTATTGTAACATTTCCCACTGAGTCCAAACGTCTCCGGCCGCTCGGTCGCGGTTGAACCGGACTAAAAAGACGTAACTGCGGCGGAAACGTTAGTTGGACCCGGAGCGTCGCTGTGTGTGAACCGCTACATGCTACGTGTACAGTTTTAACGGCTGCTCGCTAACAAGCTAACATGCTAACAGGGAGAAGCGGCTACGAAGATGGAGGGAGTTACTAAATGAGGGTTCCGTGTAATGAGCCCGTGTTTGCACGCAGCGGGGGGCCGGGAGGGTTCGTGCGGAGGACAGTCGGCTCTCCGTCCCTCGGTACGATGAGGCGATAGTCTGAGAGACGAAGCGCTGTCTGGTTGTTTTCTTATTTAACCGCTCTGGGATCAGCCGTAGAAGATGATGCACTCGTCCAGGAGGAAGCCTGTGCTCTACTTCAAAGAGGACCGCAGGTGAGACGGACGCTTTGTGCTTTATTCTCTAACATTCTTCACAGTAATAGTACACAAAATAGTATTTAGAATTTTAAAATCTCACGTTGTATTATGAACAATGTAATCAACTTATGGATCTATTCTGAAGTAGGCCATTGTACAGGATATCTCTACACTGTGGTGCATATTTTTACTTTAATCAGTTTGTTTGATACCAATGCCTCTTACTCGTGTACGTACAACTATTTCAACAGTTAAGTAAAATGTTTGTAGTACAATACAAAGTATTACATGAACCTGTAACCTGTGGTACAGTCAAAAGTTATCTGCATTTTTCAGACTTGACAAAACAAACTTGTATTTTCTATGAACCACATAAAGACAAAGCAATCCAAAGATTTCACACTTAAAATATTACTAAGATGGACCAGAGCCAGAGGAGCCGGCTCTGTTTTTACTTTACATTGTTATTGTATAGCGTTTTACTTGTATTTAATACCTTGTTTTTGTTTCACCTCTATGAAACTCTGCTATGAACATTTCCTCCGCAATCTAATAAAGTTCTAAAGAGGCGGAGCCATTAACTGGTCTTCTTCCATCTGGCCGTTTAGCTCCGCCTCCCCTCTGTGTGTTTGGCAGGTTCCTTTCTGGTAAATGTACCATCTACAAGCTGTTCGGCCTCTGCATGGTGCTGCTGCTCGTCTCTCTGATGTGGCTGCAGCTGGGATGCTCCGGGGAAATGTCGACCGATGTGCGCGGCGACCGGCGCCCCCCCTGCCCGCCCGACGGTGCTCAGGCGTCTGCGGCGGACGACCCCTCCTGGGGTCCCCACAAACTGGCCCTCATCGTGCCCTTCAGGGAGCGCTTCGACGAGCTGATGGCTTTTGTTCCCTTCATGCACACGTTCCTCAACAAGAAGAAGATCCGCCACAACATTGTCGTCATCAACCAGGTGGATCACTACAGGTGAGGGGGCGGAGCCTTTGAGCTTTGGTAATTGATGAAACTCTTTAGTCTGGTGCTTATCGTTATGTAGTCTTTATGTGTCCCGTGCACAGGTTTAATTAGTCTTAAAAGTCTCCTCTGCGACTCTTGCGACAGGTTTTAAAGTCCTAAAGTCTACTGTGTTTCTGTGGTTCCTCCCACCTCTCCGGTCACACAGGTTCAACCGGGCCTCCCTGATCAACGTGGGCTTCCTGGAGAGCAGCAACGACACTGACTACCTGGCCATGCACGACGTGGACCTGCTGCCCCTCAACGAGGCGCTGGACTACGGCTTCCCGGTGGAGGGGCCCTTCCACGTGGCCTCGCCAGAGCTGCACCCGCTGTACCACTACAAGACCTACGTGGGGGGGATCCTGCTGCTCACCAAGAAGCACTACCGCGCGGTACTGAGCCCAGGGGTCGGGGGTCACGAGGGTCACAGGTCACTTTAACTGGCAGTCTCCCTTTGTTGGTTGAAACTCGCTCCTGGCCGTTTAAACGTTAAACCACCAATGCTGTTTTTTGGTCCTTTTCTACGGCAGGAGGTTACATAAGAATATGTATCAATATGACACGTAATTTATACGTGTTATCTTCTCCTGGTTTTAAAGGCCACTCTGACATCATTCTATTATTTAACTCCTTATTTTCACATTGTGGAAGATTATCCGTCAGATTTCTCTGTGTGAATAAGATGTTAAGATATTTGGTCTCAAGGAACCTGATCGAAAGAAAATGAGATGTTTCCCACTATGACTTGATTTCCTTTTGTTTCAATATGAAACATTGTGTCTCTGATTTGTAGAACATCACCAGCATCCATTGGTCTCCATCCCATAATCACAACAAAATTGTTTAATCCCGTCGTAAAGCGGCCAATTTGAGACTGAAGCTCCTGCCGATTGATGCAATGGTTGAAACGGTCCACCAGGTGGAGATGTTTCACACCGTGTGCTTCAGAAGATAAAGCGACGTACCTGGTTTTGTCTTTCCAGTGTAACGGGATGTCAAACCGCTTCTGGGGTTGGGGACGAGAGGACGACGAGTTCTACAGACGACTGAGGAAAGCTGAGCTGCAGGTCGGACCGCGTTAAAACCACGTCTGACGTTAGACCACGTCAGACCGAGTCTCACTTTCTCTCCTCGTTTACTCTGCAGCTCTTCAGACCGAGTGGAATCACAACGGGATACAAAACCTTCCTGCACATCCACGACCCGGCCTGGAGGAAGAGGGACCAGAAGAGGGTCGCCTCTCAGAAACAGGTACCACCTCTTCCCCTTCTCATAGAGTCCATCTGTGTTGGCTAAGCTAAGCTAACGTACCGATAAGCCACTCCAGCCTTTTGAAAAGGCACTTTTTCAAGGTTACACTTCTAAAAAAACGACAACAACCTGAACAAATCCAGTTCTGTTTGTGCAGAGGGCGCTCTCCCAGACACTCGTGCTGTGTTCACTGACCCACAGGCCCTTCAAAGGAACGGAAGCTCCATTTAATGAACGCCACACGGCCTGAGCTGTCTCCTTTCCTCCCTCCCTGCAGGAGCAGTTCAAGGTGGACCCGGAGGGGGGACTGACTAACATCCGGTACCAGGTGGAGTCCAGACAGGAGCTGACCATCAGCGGCGCCCCCGTCACCATCATCAACGCCAAGCTGGAGTGTGACCAGGACCGGACACCCTGGTGCCTGCTGGCCTGATGTGTACCGACCCCCCCCCGCCCCCCCGCGGAGGCTTTTTACCTGGCAGTGGTCATGTTTCTGTTGTTTATTTATTTTTGAGCTGCAGCAGGAAAACCAAAAGAAAGCCAACGGTACGGACGGAATATCTCATTTCTTAATTGAATCGTTTCCGGGAAACAGAAAGACTTTTTCTGGCCGTTCAAAAGCTCCCGAAGATGTTTCTGACTAGTCACATGACTTTAGCACCTATCGACCTTGGGAGGGGGGGGGGCGGGGCCGCCTGCTGGTCGGCATTTACTTCTCCGTTTATATTTACTGGGATTGTGCAAAAGGAGATTTATTGATGGTTCGCATCAGTGTTTCATCTTTCAGCTGTACAGTGTTTCATCTTTTTACTGACTACTAACGGGAAAAGGGTGTTTTTATTCTCCTGCTGTTGAGATGAAGAGTTTAATGTAACAGACTCAGCAGCAAATTCATGAATTTGTTCCTCTTGAACAGAACAATAAAAGAGACTTTTAATAATTATGAGGAATCTCAATTTCCAAACCCCAAAATGGATTTCCTGGAGCGGAACTGAGCTGAACTTAGTTGTTAGAATGAAACTTTTTAGATGATCATTAAATCTGAAACTTATTTTCTAAATAAAACTTAAGTTGAGTAGGGAATGGAAAAATTCATTCAATTCATTCTGAATCATTATTTTTTTCGTCTCTTAAATCTGAAGTCATCGCTTCCTGTTTTTAATCTTTTTTATAAGCAATCATTTTCTGATCAGTTCAGTTTCATCTAAAACACAAAACCGTCATTTCTCCGTTACCTGTGTGGTCACGTGTGACAGCTCTGGTTTGTCTCCCCCTGTGGCCGGAGGAGGAACTACACGAACACTGTGGCTCTGCAGAGCAGGTTGTAGCACCGCTCGCCACGGACCCATCGGGTCATGCAGGCTGCTCCGCGCTACAGTGGATGAGAGGGGGTTGAATCCATAGATAAGCGTTGTGGTATTTGATGTATTATTATCACATTAAGGCGCTTAGAGTTTCCTGTTGGTCGTCATTCCTTCAAACCACCAGGGGGCGCACCGTGTCGGAGCAAGAATAAACCTCACATAACTTTTATTCACTGTGAACTCCAGTTGTCGTATTGATGCTCTGTGTGGCGTAATGAATACATCATGACGTCATGAGGGAGGAATATCCAGTAAACTATTTGCTGAAAAATAAGCCCAGTCTTCTAAAATCTAAATCTAAAAACAAACGTGCCATTTAAATCGTTTTTTTTACGTTTTTATGAGTCAACTATTTGAGCTCTAACAATCAAAGTCTGAATGAATCAGGAGAGAAAGCTTCATGATTTATTCTTCACTTTCAGTCTAAACGGATAAAAACATTTAAAACTGGTTTCAGCCTCCAGTTTATTGACTTAATTTGATGATTTAAACGTCCTAAGTTGATGTATTTATTGCTTCAATGAATTCAGTTCTTAGTTTGAACGTTTACGGTTTCTTCATCATAATTGCGTTTATTCTGGCTATCGTTTCCATGGTTGCATCGTTGCAATCTTTGTAAAAGTAATAGCATAGAAGCTTTAATCCGATCGATTGATTTCATATTTGTAGAAATAATCATTGCACTGCGTGTGTGTGTGTGTGTCTGTCTGTCTGTCTGTATTTGTGTGTGTGTGTGTGTGTGTGTGTGTCGGCATCAGTCCACTACAGATGGTCGGACTCTCACTCGTCTGTCACACTCTGATTGGCCGCTTCGCTGCTGCTGGAAGCTTCCGAATCAAACCTGACAGACATTTCTCTTTCACACACACACACACACACACCCAGACACACACACACACACACACATAGACTGAAGGACTATATGGCTCATATAGGAAGAACGGGGTCGTAATGATATGTGAAATGAAAAACCAGAAGATCCGATTCCTTTAACACGTTTACAGATCCGTTAAAAAACTGCTTTATATTATGGAATTAATGCATCATTTTAATTTCCATTAATTCGTTCATCATCAAATACATGGAGTATTAACAAAGTCAGCCTTCACTCAGGGTCGCGGGGTCAATCCCAGCCATCATGGGCCGAGAGGGGGGTCCACCTTTCATTGTTCACCTGTTGATCACAAGGCGCACACACACAGACACACAACAGTCATTCTCACCGCCACATGGCCGGTTTAGGGCCACCGGTTGAGCTACAGAGCCGGTTTGTGGACTTTAATTTAGTTTATTTTCTCAATGTTACTCTTGCAGCTCATTTTTAATCGTCCCTTTTGAATTTCCTGCCCTTCAACCAGCAGCAACGTCACCATGTGTGTCAATAATAAGAATAATATGTGAGCCTAGAAAGCCCTTTTTATCACAATAACCAGCAGCGACCACTAGAGGCCGCTGTGCTGTTTGTTATAAGCTTCTTCATCATCGATCCTCCCCGTCATCAATATATTCACTGGAAACATTTCCATTTCCAAGGACAGTCCCAATAAACGTTAACGCTCGATGTGACGCGTTTAGCTCAAATATTCAACCACCGACATTTGCCTTTAATTCGTTTATCATTTATAGGATTATTGATTTTAATGTGGCAAATTCAGAACTTCCCAACCCTAACACCCCCCCCCCCCCCCCCCTGTGGAGTGGGGACATTTTTCCCATAGCTGAGCTGCAGGTGGAGACTCGTCTCCGAGCCGTTTAGCTAATGGTTCTCCTCCTGCAGCAATTTGTCCTCCACAACAACACATAAATTACCGTTTAGAGCTCCTCAGCGCTGAGTGACAGCGGGGGGGAGGGGTCCCAAACCCAGGCGTCCTCTGGGGGTTTTCAACGAGTCCCGTTGTATAGATAAATATGCACACATAGTTCACTGAAATAAAGGGAAATATTAAGAAAAAATGTACTTGACGAAAAATGTGTAAAACTTTCAAAATCCATTCCAGACGATGTGATTGGTTGCTGTGTGACCAGCAGGGGGCGACTCCTCTGGTCCCGTAGAAGTCTATGAGAAATTGACTCTACTTGATTTATTCCTAATCTGTGACTGAAGCGACCTGATGAAGTCCTTCCTTCCTCTCCTTCTTTGGTTTCCTTTCCTTACAAAGGAAAGGCCCATCATCATTTTTCTCATCATCTGATTTTTGCTTTTAATTGCTGAATTTGTTCTTTTTTTTGCTTTATCCAGTTTCGTGGTTCTTTACTCTCTTCCTTCCTTTCTAATGTATCTCTCTCTTTTCCTTTTGTTTCTGTCTCCTTTTCAAACAACAAATCCAGATTCAGATGTTGAGAATTGGAGAAGCAACGTCTTCCTTCTTCTTTCCTGCAAACATCTGCTGGAGGACTTTCTGTGTTGTTGTCTTTGTGCTGTGAAGTCGCGTGTTAAACCAGCGATATGACTCCATCATAGAGTAGCACCTCTCATATGCATGTGAAGCAGAGGCTCGGCGGGGGGGCTCGCCGGCGATGATGGCCGATGTGTCTCAGCAGGACGAGACACGTCCTCAAGGAGAGCTGTCTTCTGTCCCCCGTTTTCATACGACTAGAACAGTTCTAACTTTTCCAAAACCTTTCTTTTTCACAAAGTGGTTAAATATCAAGCCTCTGTTTTTATTTAAAGTAGCTTTAAAACATGCTTTTACTTTTAGTCTCATGTGGCTCACAGTAAGCTTTTATTGTGAAAACAGGAAGCAATAACAACAAGGCTGCGTTAACACAATCCATTAAGTACAAACTAAACAGATGTCTTTGGTGTCAACCACAAACTTCTTTTTCTCCGGACATTCTAACACCAACGAGGAAAAGAAGCAAACATCGGAGGGAGGGGGGGGGGGGGGGGGGGGGGTAAACAAACAGTGGCGAGGAGGGAGGCGTTTAGCGGCTAATTGTCTCCACTGGGGAGCTGTTATGGTCTCAGGTAAAGCCTGTAAAGTCCTGGGGCCTGGGGGGTTGGAGGGGGTTTATGTGCAGGAAGAGCCAGAGGGCAGAGAAAAGGACTCAAACCACACACACACACACACACACACACACACACACACACACGCATTTGAGAAACATCCGCAGACACTGATGCAGAAATGAGATGAAATGCATGAGTGTCCCTGAGTGACACACACCAACACACACACACACCTGGAGACAAAGGCAGTATCTATCATCAACACACACACACCCACAGAGACTCACCTGAGCAGCCCCCCATGACACCTGTCAACACTTTAGGTGAGGAATAAACATCCTCCGAGCTCGTCCCGCAGATCAAAGAGAGACAGTGACAGGACAGATCTCAGATCAGCTTCCAGACCAAAGCAAGCGATGGATGGGTCAGATCAACTGATCACAACGATCAATAATCCAGGGATGGAGGAAGTATTCAGATAAATGTACTGCTAGTACAGAGTACTACCACCCCACAGTTCTACGTTGTCACAATAAATGTAGTAAACTTCACACTGTGGAATCAAAGGTTAGTTACTGACAAGCCTTTTATTTTTACATGACAAGTAGGAAGTGTTAATATTGCTTAACTTTACTTACCAGAATGAATTGGAGGTAAATCCAGCTGTGCAACAGAACAAAAAGCTAAAGAGGATTAGGTTTAAGTGACTGATGAGGATAAGCAGGAAGAAGTCCTGATATCTAAACGTAATTAGATTTACTGACTTTGTTTTTACTTCCTGTCACCATTCCTTTTTCTCCTTGATTCTGAACCTGATCACCTCCTCGTCGTTAAATCTCCTCGTTTCACTGCTCCATGAGTACGAGGCGTCTGTCATCTTCCCTTTCTGCCTGCAGCTATCTGACAACTCTGCCCACCCTCAACATTAAACCCTCGGGGGGGGGGGGGTGTGGTGGTGTTACGGCTACTTAGGTGGTAATATATCGTCCGGGATGCCACAGGTGTTGTCCTAAAGTGGTCTGGATCAGATAAGAAACTCCCCCCTTGTACACTCTAAAAAGTCAAAGAGCCTCAGGTGTGACGGCCATCACGGATGACTCTATGACGAAACTAGCGTTGATGCTAATAGCGGCTCTTACCATGTGTGTGCGTGTGTGGCATCTGATAAGAGTTTGA
>CM037920.1:672500-737500 GCA_021346845.1 Apeltes quadracus
TTGTATAGTTTCGCTAAACCTCCGTTTTCTTGCATCCATCTGGACTTTTCTCTGTTTGTGGATACAACGATTTTCTTGGTGAGTTCTTGGTGAAGCAGTTGATAAACAGATGGTCAAGCGTTCCCTGAAGTACAGTATTTAAGTAAACGTACATTCCTGCACTTCTGAGCTTTTCTCTCGGTTCTGCTCCTCCGTTATTATTTGGTTTTAACAGCATTCAGGACGTTTCTTAAGAAACACATAAGGAAACTGCGTTTTTGCACTGAGGAGAAAAACCCAAACGAGTTGTTGATTGTAATTGGGCCTGAATATGACAGCGTGTGTGTTTCAGCATACGTGTGCGTGTTCGTGGGCCTGTGACTTCTACACATTTGTGGAATCACTTGTGATCCATTTGCAGTTTTACTCTCTCGCTGTGAGAACCGGAGGCGTCGGCTTCACTTCCACTCGCCATATTTCACGGCCAAGTGAAGTCAAACTCGCCCAGACGCACAAGGCGGCCATTGTTTTCACAGCCCTGTTGTTGTTGTTGTTGTTGTTGTTGTCGTCTTATGGGAAGTTATTTGCGGGACGGCTCGTGTTCGACGGGACATATGCTGCTGAGCGCCGTCTGCGTTTCCGGCCGCTAAGCCGCTGCGGAAATGAGGAGGTCAGAGGTCACCGAGCATTTCTGTGCGCCACCTGACTTCGTGGTTACCTGTGGTACGTTTCATTCAGCTGAAACGTTTTCATCCGAAGCGGATTCAACCAAGAGGACAGCAAAGAGATGGAAGCCCACCTCTCTGCTGTAAGCTCCTCCCCCTTCTCTCAGGCCCGCCTCCTGATGTCTGTGACCCCGTGACCTTGTTCCTGCATGAGCCCATGCTAGAGGGTTTCCACAGTTTAGTACTGTTTGTTTATTTGACACCACGTTGACAGAATCAGAGAGTAAATTCAAACTACGCTCTGATTTGTCTTCCTTTTACTCCCCAAATCCACCTTCAAACAAAAATCTCATCCTCAATAATCGCCCAAACCACAAAATAAACTCGTTTTTCGGGGCCTCGTAGTCGTCGGGATGCCAAAGCCGGACGTGTAGTTGGCCGCCACGTCTGCCGCTAATGAGTCTCCATATCACCTAATTGTCCGACAAACTGTTCCTTTAATATCCGCCAGTGTGCATGTGTGTGTGTGCATGTGTGTGTGTGGGTGTGTGTGTGTGTGTGTGTGTGTGTGTGTGTGTGAGTGTTCCTTTAATTTATGCAGGAATAATACAAGACTTCGTCTGCTGAGCTGCTTCATCTCACAATAACACACATCTTCCCTCCTCCTCTTCTTTCATTCGTTTCAACCTTCTGTTCTCCTCCTCCTCATTTCCTCTCACCCCCCCTCCCCGCCCCCCCTCGCCTCTCCCAGACAACTGTGACTGTTTTAATTCTGACCGCTGATTAGGCCGATTCAATTAAGTCCTCCACGCTGTCTCCAGCAGCGGAGCAGCTTGGGGTATTTAGACTATTTATCAAGCTGCAGCCTTTAATGGCCCTTTTATTAGACACCCGGACTGGCTACGGGGGCCCGGCTGGGACACGGGGGCCCGGCTGGGACACGGGGGTCTGAGTGGGACACGGGGGCCCGGCTGGGACACGGGGGTCTGAGTGGGACACGGGGCCGAGTGGGACATGGGGGTCTGAGTGGGACATGGGGGCCCGGCTGGGACACGGGGGTCTGAGTGGGACACGGGGGTCTGAGTGGGACATGGGGGTCTGAGTGGGACACGGGGGCCCGGCTGGGACACGGGGGTCTGAGTGGGACACGGGGGTCTGAGTGGGACATGGGGGTCTGAGTGGGACACGGGGGCCCGGCTGGGACACGGGGGTCTGAGTGGGACACGGGACCGAGTGGGACATGGGGGTCTGAGTGGGACACGGGGCCGAGTGGGACATGGGGTCTGAAAGGGGGGGCGCTAGCTGGCCTGTCGGAGGTGGATTGTCTACGTTGGAATCAAAGGACTCAGATAATCAGATCTATAACCAGACATGTCCCGGTTTCCCACCCCGAGGCTTGTGATGAGGAAGTTAAACTCGCAGCTTCCGGCATCACTAATCGCCCCCAGCGGCTCGTGTTGATGACATCATCAGCGGGTCGGTCTCCCGCTCTAATGGCGACTAATGACGTGATGAGAGGGCAGCCCCATGCCGTTGGGAACCTGATAATCCCACTTTGTTCCCTTTGGATTTGTTAAGAAAAGCCCCCCCCCCCACGGAGGCAGATCCCCTTCGTGTTGCAGCGACACAATGCACCCCCCCCCCCCAGCCGCCAGGGCCCCCCCCAGCTCTTATTCTCCAAACACCTCTCTCATTTGACGTGGGGGGGGGGGGGGGGGGGGGTGGACGACATATTATTTTCTTCACAATTAGCGGAAAAGCCTTGAGTTGATCACTTCCTCTGCGAAAGGTGTGCAAACATTCCTGGGGGGGGGGGGGGCATCGATGGCGAGGGACACCGTGAAATAAACAGACAGGAAGTGGAGGTCTGGTTTCCTTAGCTGATCTTGCGAGCGTGCATGGATTTGTTCCAACAATAAAAAACACCCCAAAAGACCCCCCCAACCCCCCCTCCCTCCTCCCACCTCACTCGGCCTCATTATGGCGTCTCCAGTTCAAAAGGGAGGGAGGGAGGCTTTGATGAACCTGTCCTCCCACTTCCTGCTGGACTCTCACAGTTTCTGCCAAATGCTTAAACCCAGCCCCCCCCCACCCCCCCTCCCCCTCTCCCCCCAGGGGAAGAATAGGTGAGGGGGGGAAGGGAGGACGGGTCTGATACCGAGACTAAAGGGTCGATTCAACGATTTAAACTTTTCTAACAAAGTTCCTCGTACTTTAAATGAGCTCATTGCAGGTTTTTAAATGATTATAATAATAATAACATGATCATAATTGTGACCCAGCAGAAGGAACATTATCACAATGAAAGATTAAAGAACAACCAATCCAATTAATCAATACTTCACCTTTTTATGTAACTTTAATCACAATGAATCAGGTTTTTTCTTCTACAGACTAAATCTGTGATGAATAATGACTTTAGAAAGCGTGTATTTTTAGACACTGTTGTTGGATTAAGTGCGCCATGTGATCACGTTGGAGGTGGAATGTGTTGAACTACAACTCTTCCTCTCGTCCTCGTGCACTTTGCTCTCGACTCTCCATCATGTGACGGGTTTCCAGTGGCAACAACGTCACACGTTTAGCAGGGCGCTTACAGACCAGGCTCTTTTATGGACACGGCGATGGTCCTCTCAGGAGAGATGTTAGGGTGGAAGTAGCCTAGCAGCTACCTTAGCATAGCGACGCGTAGCCCTTGTAGGGACACAGTGGTGGTCCTCTCAGGGGAGATGTTAGGGTGGAAGTAGCCTAGCAGCTAGCTTAGCATAGCGGTGCGTAGCCTTTGTAGGGACACAGTGGTGGTCCTCTCAGGAGAGATGTTAGGGTGGAAGTAGCCTAGCAGCTACCTTAGCATAGCGACGCGTAGCCTTTGTAGGGACACAGTGGTGGTCCTCTCAGGGTAGATGTTAGGGTGGAAGTAGTCTAGCAGCTAGCTTAGCATAGCGGTGCGGAAGGTGGTCTGTTTGTTTCTATTGAACGGTTGGGATGCGCTCGTGTTTTTATTACATTGATCTCTTTTTGACGTTTCCTTTTCTTTGGAGACTCTTTGTATCGGGGTGCTGAGTAGAGGGCGACCCCTCCCCCTCCCCCCCATGCACCCTGGGGTGCCAAGAAGAGCTTGGAGAAGGAGACGGACAGATGGCCGTGGGTTTTAATAAAGTGGTCCTCTGCAGAAAGCAGATGCAGCTACATACGTTTTGAGGGACGAGCGGCTCGGTTCTGATTACCGACGGGTCGGTCGAGACGATGGTTCCCATGGCGCCAATTGAGACTTCATTGGTCCATAACTTTGTTTAGTACTAGATCCAGTATTTGGTTTAGTACTTGGTCCTATTTGGTTTAAGTGTCAGTTCATTCTTGACACTGTAAAAAAAACCACCTGGGTTTCCAGTCACGTCTCTCGTCACGTCTCTCTTCTCTTTCTCATCTAAACACCTGCAGCGCCTCAGGGCCGATCCGTTGTCCGCTGCTGACTAACACAGCAGCCTGTCACACATACACACGCACACAGACACACACAAACACACAAGCACATGCACGCACATATGCGCAAAAACACATGAGCCCTGGCGTTACATTGAAATTAAATAAAAACACCATCAAGACTTTGATCTTTATTAACCGAATGGCCGGATACTTAATAATGAAGATGAATAAAGCTTGTGTTTGTGCGTGTGTGTGTGTGTGTGTGTCCATTGCCTACTGGTCTGGTGATGCTAGTGGGAAAGGAACCTTGCCCAGTTATACCCCCCCCACACACACACACACACACACATCACACCTTCGTACTACATTACCCATGAGCTCTAGCTGCTGTCCTACTGACTCAACTGATCCAGAGTCAGAAAAATGCACCGTAGGAGTCGTTGACTTGTCAAACTTTGATGTAAAGAAACCTTTGTGTGTGTTTTGTGTTTCTGTGAAGCAGTTAAGTTGCGCATATCTTTACGATTATGTGTGTGTTTGTGTTTTGCGTTCATCCTGTGTTTGTGCTGCAGGTGAGGATGTACACCCGAGGTGTTGGGGGCGTGTCAGCTTAGTGTATGTGTGTATTTGCTCCTTTGTGATGTTGTGTTTTTGCACATTGCCTCTGCGTTCTCTCCGGAGAGAAGTGACACTGCGGGAGGTTGCTGGTTCAACTCCCACATTGAGTCTGAAACATCTCACCAGCTGTGTGGCTTTAAGGAGCCTTTTGCCACATTTAGCTTCCACTGTCTGGTTCAGTTTAGTTTTCGGAATAAATCCCTGACAGAGCTGCTGAACCCAAACAGCATGAAGATGAACTTCAACATTTAACAGGTCAAGAGATGCATGTCTTCCTCAGGAGACCAGTTAATTTCTGCGGTTATAATGCAACGTGTTGCTCTCTCCTCCTACCTGCCACCAGTTCTGTGATGAAACTAATAGAGCTGCATATAAACACTGATTCATATGTTCGTAAGTTGAGATGACAAATCATATTAATATCCCTCCAAAGAGAGAAAAAAAAGACTTGCTAATGATGGAAAAAAGGCTTCTGCTGGCTGCGGATCCGCCGCCGGTTGCCACCATCGCTTCTCTCCGTGAAAGTGAGAAGTTGATTGGCTGTCAACAACTTTTCCACATTTCTCTCTTTTTGAACCGTAATTAACACTCAACGTGGCACCGGGCAATATTTGATTACATAAACAATAAATTACCATCAACAACATGCACACAGAACACACTTTGGGAAAATAGTGACAATGATAATTATGTACAGTCAAAACCACAGTGTCAAAGTGGGGGGGTAAGTGGGGGACAGGTGGAGCTGTTACACCGCGCTCGTCTATATCATAATCACCGATAACGAGGAATCAAAGCGGCCAATCGTACGCGAAGGGAAAGCAGATGAGGTGCTTAGAGGAGGAGCTAATGCTATGCTAGGCCACGCGTCGCTAACCTGCATCCCTTAAGTAAGTGCTGTTCAATCAGAGTGAGATGAGGGGAGGATTATTAATCACACAAGATAATGAATCCCTTTGGGTCAATTTATTCATGTGGATTAAATTAGGTAAAGCGAAATTGAGAATGTAACATCATTTATAGATAAGATCAGAGACTTTTGGATTGGTGCCGTTTTA
This sequence comes from Apeltes quadracus, assembly GCA_021346845.1. Taxonomy (NCBI): domain Eukaryota; kingdom Metazoa; phylum Chordata; class Actinopteri; order Perciformes; family Gasterosteidae; genus Apeltes; species Apeltes quadracus. Next base: position 678,247 of record CM037920.1, read on the forward strand.
TTAAATATAAATGAGTATGTCATCAGCGTATCAACAGATTTCATGCCAGAAATCTCTGGTTGCCCAAGACAACGTCATATCTATGAGGGTTTCTAGAATTGACACCCTTGTTTGTGACGCGTGATAAAAGAAGCAGGCGTTGATTTGTAGTTTTGATTTGTTCAATGATACAAAACTCTCAAATCCCAGCGAAAGGTTTTGTCTGTTTTTAATATGTGAATACGATCAGTTCCTCAACGTTAAAACACCTGAACCTAATAGAAACAAACCTCTTTGCTCCGGATAATATTATATGCTCTCATAATATTCTCATGTCCTTGTTCCCTTTCTCTCTCATCTTTATTTCTTGCTCTCTCTGTCTATTTGCGTTTTTTTCAATCTTCCTCCTCTCCCAACATGCTGTCTCCTCTTCTTCCTCACCTCTCGTCCTATTTTTATCGTCCTTCCTCCACACTCTCACCCTCCGTCTCTCTGCCACGCTTCCTCTTTTCCATTATCAACACATTTTATTTCCTATCTTTATTTCTTTCCATTACTTTCCTCTTCTCTTTCTTTTCACTACTTTTCCCTCCAACATCTACACTCTTGAATATTTTTCACATCTCGGTTTTGCTTTCTGCGATCAATTCCCACATTCGGTCCTTTTCTATTTATCCACCTTCTCAAAACCTCTATTTCCTCTTCAGCAATCCTGCTTCCTTCTCTTCACCCCTTCTGCTTCTTTTCTTTTCATTCCTCATCTTTTCCTTCTCCTTTTTTGTAATTTCAATTGAATTGAATCTCTTTCAAAATTATAGGTTTCTCGGATTTCTCCTGCTTCCTTTTCTCCTTGGTTTCTGTCTCTTTTTTGATGAGTGCATGTTTCCTTTTCTTCAAACCTTCTTCACCTCCATTTGTCTTTCCCTGGAGTGGCAGAGCCTCGCCCCGACGCCTGCCGCCGCCCGGCGCCGCCTGGCGGTGCTCCTTGGCTGCTTTGGTGTTGGAAGCGTCCAGTCCGAGCAGCTTGCTAGCGCTAACGAAGAGAGCAACAATAACCTCTCTGACTGAAACAACAGACACGAGTGCAGCTGGTCATTTGGGGAATATTTATTTGTGGTATTATATACTCTAGAGTCCCAATCAGCGTGTTTATTACCACATGGACATTGCCCATTGCCGCTGAACACATATTCATGTATAACAGTAGTTTGATGAATTCAAGCAGATCATTGCAGGCCAAACTTTCCCCCAATATTTGTAAAAGGCAGATTCACGTCAGTGTTACAGGTGACAGTAAAAGTCTCGGCTCTAGAAGTCTCAATGCTTCATTTTCAGTCAACACCTCTTGGACATTTAAAACTGAAGCAACGCTTCTTTTATTTTGAGTCCCGAAGAAAAATAATTTTTAAATGTTATGTACTTAATATATTTAACATCTTACATAACACGATGAGTAGGTTTTTTTTATATATCAAACCTGTCAAAAATATATAAAGTCAATTAAATACTAAGATTACTAATGAGTACTTTTACTTAGATGTTTTAATTACATTTGTTTTTAAAATATTTTTGTGTTGCATTTCAAATGATGTGAATGCTTCATATATCTGTACATTTAAATACATATATATATTTATACATACATACATATACACACACACACACACACAGATGAATGCGTCTCCATTAACTTCCTCTTTCCTCTGTTGTGTTGTCTCTTCTTCCCACACATTTTTAATCCTCCTCTCTTTTTCTCTCTCTCGCTCTCTCTCTTCTGACACATTTTGCTTTCCCCTCTCTCTCCTGTCAGGACCCACATACACACACACACACACACGCACACACACACACACACACACACACACTCGCTCTGCAGAGGTGAAGTGGAGAGTCTCGTCTTAGCGGGCCATCTGTCCTCGGCGCTGACGTTGGCTCTAATTACCGCGTCTCCCCCGGCTAATGCCGCCTCATTAGGCCTCCGGAGCATGTGCAGCCGACACCAGGAGGCTCTGCACCGGGAACCGGCAGCCCGAGCCATTACGGGATCAGCGAGTCTGTCTGCTGCGACAGGCAATTCACACTAGCGGCTAAACGCTCATTTCGCTTCTCCCTCCCTCTCCTCCTCCTGGTCCAGGCACCGAGGCCAAGGAGTGAAGGAGGAGTCGAGTTCAGCCATCAGCCTCCCATTCACACACCTGCAGGTAATTCACAAGAGACCTCCAGAGCTGCTCCCAGAAAGAACCCACGCAGGCACCTGACCACACAGCATCACGTGAGCAGATGATTCCATATATATGTGTTTACATACATGCCCACCAACATTCTTCTCCTTCAATAAGAACTTTTTTAATTCAGAAACATAATTTTTTATTTACATCAGTAAAGAATATTTGAACCAAAACCACCGCCAGCGGCAATCCGTCCGATTGGATGAAGCGAGCCGGCGGCTGGAAGATGGAGAGGCGCACATCTCCCCTGCAGAGGACCACCACTGTGTCCCTACAAGGGCTACGCACCGCTATGCTAAGCTAGCTGCTAGGCTACTTCCACCCTAACATCTCCCCTGAGAGGACCACCACTGTGTCCCTACAAGGACTACGCACCGCTATGCTAAGCTAGCTGCTAGGCTACTTCCACCCTAACATCTCCCCTGAGAGGACCACCACTGTGTCCCTACAAGGACTACGCACCGCTATGCTAAGCTAGCTGCTAGGCTACGATGGCCACGATCGCCCCTACGATGATCGGAGGTGTTCTCCACGAGCTCCATGGGGAGCCGTTAGCAACGAAATGAAACAGGGCGCCGGGGAAGGGGGGTCGTGGCGAGGAAGAGGCGTTAGTCATGTGACCGAGCAGAGCGACTCTTCATGCTAAATGATTAATTCCAGGTGAATTGACAGGTAAAGATTTAGTGTCTCAACATCGATCCAGAGGAAGAGAATGTTCTCAAATGAACATTTTGTGAACGTCGTCTTCACAGAACCGAATGTCTTCGCTTAGCGCCTGTGCTGTTGTTATAGACCTGTGGACTTCATGAGTACTTCAGTGTTAAGAAGAGCTCCTCCTGTCTACCTTTGAAGAACCAGGGGTGGAGAAGTGTTTATGCCTCCATATGTTCCTGCTGCCTCCTGAAGCGCTAATGGAGACGGTTCGAAGGCGACGGCCAACTGGGCGCATCACCAACTGCTCGCCGGCGCCAGGAGCAGAAGCTCTACTTCCTGTGGGTTTACGTTTGTGACTCAACTTCTAAGAACTCTAGTTGTCGCCGGCTTTTGTGAGCTGAAGATTCTTTGAGAACATGACGACAGAGAAGCTTCATTGGTCTAGTTGTAGTGTGTTTGAATCAGCGTGCAGGGATTTGTCTTTTATCTGATTTCATTGTACGAGTACGAAGTACGAGACAGATCCAACATCACGAGGATTACGAAATGTTACTCTGACAACTTGAAGACATTTTTGAAGTCCTTTATTGCTTTTCATCGCAAATTTTAAACCAATTGTCAAATCCTGCGAACTTTTCTCCATCCAGAAATAAAACAGAATTTTCTAACAAGCACAAATCTTGTTGAAGTTCCTTCATGATGTGAGAAACGATTAGGAACTGAAACCAGGTTATTCTACTGAGTATATTCACCAAGTGACGCAGCACTGAGCTGCCTCGCCGATCGCCCACACAGACGCTTCCTCCCAGAACACAGCCTCCGTTCCACAGTGACCCCCCCACCCACAAAAAACCTCCACCGTCCACTCTGTCCGGAAAGTCCAAATCCGGGCCGACGCCCACGCGCCGCCGCCGCCAGGGCCAAACTCCCACCGCCGTCCTTCCCACGTGCGACCACATCATCAGGAGGAGGCCGGGCTCTGTGCGCCGGCGTCTGTTTGGGTCAGGCCTCGGAGAGGGGAGGCGGGGGGGGGGGCACGGACATCTCCCTCCAACCGCCCGAGAACAATGGACGCGAGCGGCTCCAGAAATGCACAAGACACCCAAATCACTGGGAGAGCGGAGAGGAACACCTACGCGGCGTGAGATGATCACGGATGCTCGTGCTTCCAGGAACACGCTAAAGGAAGCGGAAATTCTCTTCACGCGTGACGAGCGTTGGTTTGTCGCCCGAGTCTCCTCAACATCCCCGACTAGCGGCGATCTGGGATCCCACCCGTCTATTTTTAGGAGATGAGTAAGAGTCTCAGACTTCGGCAGCAGGTGGAGGGTGAAACGTCGAGGAAGAGGAAGAAGAGGAAGTGACAGGATGTTCGTCATTGTGTTGACGAGCTGGAGCCCGTCCAGACATCTTGTTTTGGTGGAGGGGGGGGGGGGGGGGGGGGGGTACATAAAGAATCGGGACTGGGCTGGAGGCGGCCATCTGCAGCTCCAGGCCTTCAGCGGCCAAAACGCAGCCGCCACTTCCTGTTCCGCGTCAGAGCGTCCGACGTGTCCTCTCAGCCGCCGCAGACGAAGTATCATGTGTTGCTTTAAAGAAAGAAACTTCCTCCCTCTTATCTGAAGGATTAAAAATGTGCTAAATAAATGAGTTCATAGAAAAGCGTCTCCACCATCTCAGAACAAATCGTCCAATTAAACTAAACACAGTCACACAGAGTCGAAAAACCTTTTCTCACCTGACACACGATGGAGTTTCACAGACTTCAGGTGTGTTTGCGTGTGTCTCTGTGTGAGTGTGTGAGTGTGTGTGTGTGTGTGTGTGTGTGTGTGTGTGTCTAGTCTCTCTGTGTTTGTTGAGGAGAAGGCCGAGGAGCGAAAGTGACATCGTCTCTACACCTGAGGTGACGGAGATGACACCTTCGTCTTCACGCGCGAGAAGAACAAACAATCCAGAGCCGTAACCACGACGACTCATTTTGGTGCATAAGTTTTATTTTTTATCTTTCCTTGTGAATGTTTTATCACCCGTCCTCGTAATGGAGTTGCAGGCATCATTTGAACCTTCTTCTGGATCTTTTATCTGCCTCTCGCACCCTAAAGGGTTCAAAATGGTGCTGCTAATAAACTTCAATCTGCAGCATTGTTTCTTGATGCTCTTCAAAGATGATGTAACCCACACTGGATAATTAAGTAATATCACAGAAGTGTGATTTATAAAATCATAGTCGCAGAAAACTCCACTTAACCAGCCTTAACTGGAAGAAGTTTTAACATGACATATCACTTTATACCTGTGTGTATGTACATGTACATTTATATTAACATGTAACTTGTATACAAAAGACAGCCCTCGACAGATGAGAGCTGCCGAGGTTTGAAGGCGGGATCATTGAACCAATGGGCTTCTTCCTGTTGGACACTTCCTGGTTCTGGCCCTTTCACGTGCTCGTCCATCTCTGGTTCAGTCTGATGACACCAACAAACTGCAGCACTTTCACTGCACTTAAAATGGCTCGCGTCTGTAGCAAGTTGTGAATCTTTCTTGTTTCTCGTTCTTCTGTGTTTGTTTCCGAAGGTCGAAGGTCAGCTGAGGGACACGTGATGTCATGTGACAATGAGGTAGAGGTCGGCCTGGCCGCGGTGAGGGCCGCAGTGCCCTCGCTCCTCTCTCTCTTCCTCCCCTCCGCTTCGTCCTCGCTCGCCCCCGAGTCGGCTTCGCTCACTAAATTGGCTCCTCAGACACCCTTCCCCTCTCTTCCCCCGTCTCCTCATTTAAAAAGTGAGAAATTATAATGATCTGAATTATGCTTTTAATGATGCGTTAATTAGACTCACGGAGCAGGATCAGCCCTGTGTAGTTTTCCTCGTGAAATCTCTCCAGATCCGTTCGAGCTCTTCGCGGCGGAGAGGAGGGAGAGAAATGTTGGTGATTAGCGCACCGACAAATAGCCAAACAGATTGCGGTGCATATGCTTCCGATTACAACTTTTAAACCGACGCTTTAAACTCACACCGACCGGCTCGGTGCTGGCAGGAGCGACTCTGCACCAGCAGCCCTTTTCTCCGTGCAGCTCGCTCCAAAACACCAGAGCTATTATTAAACGGCGTGAAGAGAACCCTCGATAGCAGCCATGAAATCACAGCGAAAGGAGCCGAGGGGCCTCGAAACGTAAATGTGCAGAATCGGCCTCATTTGAGAGGAAATCGTCGCTTCGAGCTTTTAGACCTCGTAGGAATAAAACGGCACAAAGAATCGTCTGCAGTCTTCACGGTCCTGTGCCGATGTTTTGAGCGTCGATGGAACAATCGGGATGTTAGCATAGCGTAGCGTAGCATAGCGTCGATCCATCCAGCTCCATTCAGAAGCGTCTTCAAACCGTGTCGATTGGCTGAATGAATCAACATGATTATAAAGTTTGTTCTGCTTCCATTTATGTGCGTTTATTGAAATCCAACAACAGGAAGCTGTTTTGGGTTCGAAGGAGTGGAGAGAACGGCGCTCACATTTTGTTACAGATGCTACAGGTAATATGACTCCCTTACTATTACTATTTGTAAATGATATGACCCAAGTCATTTCTATCAATGAGGATAACTATAATAATAATAATAATACTAATATTCATACTGAATAAAAGAATTAGGAGGAACATGAGCCATTGGGTTGTAAACAAACAGAAAGTGAGTGGAAGACGATAATCTTCATTGTAGAGGAACGAACAATACTAATAACAATAGAAGAAGCAGTAAATACCCGATGTTGTGATTTGTTGTGGCGAGATGTTGGTCTCTGCTCGCACACAGAAACAGAACGACGACCCAAAGCAGTTTACTGGCTCATTGCACTTCATGTAAAACACGTTCGCCATTATTACTCCTCACATTTACATGGGGAGGGGCTCCGCCTGCCAGCACGCTGCACCTCCTCTTAACGGGGGGGTCATTCAGGCTGTGCAGTTAGTGGCGGTGTGGGCGAGGGGGGGCGGGGCCTAGCCAAAGGACTCCAGGAACGATGCAAATCTCCCTTCTAATTACAAAAAGCACCTTTGAATAATTGGTTGTTGTTTTTGGGAGGTTTCTGCTCCCCGAGACGGAGAATAACATCTTCACACAGGAAGAACAAGGAGCACAAAGAAACCTTTGGATCCACTGACCCGGTTTTATGCTGCTGATGCTGATTATTGATGATCAGCAGCTGGTCTCACAAGCAGGAATCAGCTTCTGATGAAGATGATATTTTTTGTTGATGGGGGAAATTCTGGTTTTGCAGCGCCTCAAATGTAGAGAATAAGATTAAGATAACCGATGAAACATATTATACGACGTATTAAACACGTGCATGTGTGCAGTGGAGTGGACATGAGTCCAGGAGACGGAGCTCACCTCCTCGGACATTTGTGTAATCCGTGCGCCTGTAACAACACGGCCCGAGCGCTTTGAATCCGAGGCGACCCGCTCACGCAGCGTGACGCCGTGCGTCTGGAGGGGGGACGGGGGGACGGGGGGCGGAGTCTCTCTGTGCAAACCCTTCGAGGGAAATCAGCCTGCTGAACGCGCGGCCTCCTCCTTCGGCCCCGGGGCCTCGCAGCACCCCGCTGCTAGCAACTTTAAACAAATGAGCTCTCTGGGGAATCGGCTTCACGGAGCCGGAGGCGGAGTCAGTGGAGTCCATCCCGCATTTCAGGGGACACAAGTCCATCCCGCATGTCAGAGGACACAAGTCGCCGACATCCAGCTTCAGTAACTAAATGATAACTGAAGGCGGCTTTCAGATGAGGACGTGTCAGGAGAATACGACCTCACTGACCTCTAGGAGACCTCCGTCTTATCGTTCTCGTCTTCTTCTCAGGAGGAGGAGGACAAGGAGGAGATCCAGCCAGTCCTCAGTGCGGACCCGGATTCCCTTTGTTTCCTTTCTTCATCTCCTCTTCACGCTGCTCGTCACTTTTGTACCTCTCATGGATGCTGTAAATAAGACTCCAGACTTTTAGTAATTTATTGGAGTCAAATATAATTAAATTATTAAATTAGTATATAATAATAATTGTTGCAATATTTAAATGTTTCCTTGCGTGATTAGAGCCCAGCCCACATTGGTGGAATCCAGCTGTATTTACGCATTCCTTTTGGGTGAAAAAAATGAATATTCACCTGAAAACCTGCAGGATCCCCTCATGACCCCCCCTCCCCCATCTGCCAAACTTAACACTAACACTGTTTCTGGGTCGGAAATAGAACGCAGAATCCCTCCCGCTGAACCTACCAACGAAGAAGAAGAGCGTCAAAGCGGCTCGAGGGCCCGAAGCAAAGTGACGGCAAGCCCGCCTTCTGCACAGGTTTATGCAAATGAGCCGGCGCCCCCCCATCCTCTCCTAACATTAATTAGCACAGTGCTACCTTGCTCAATATTTGGTAACAGATCCGGAAATTTGCAGGATTTGTCTTTTAATTAGTGAAGGAGAGCACAGGTGCACTAACGAGCAGCTCATTTGAATAAAAAACGTCCTTTTACCCAAAGAATAAAGGAGCGGGGGTGTGGAGACGCGGGGGGGGAGGGGTTAATTGGCAGCAGCAAATAGTGACACATTTGCAGAATTTCTTTTTCGTGAAGCTTTTATTCCAGTTTGAGAAACTTCTGATGAGATCCAGACGACGTGGGTTCATTCAGGGAGAAGAGCGCGTGACGGTTAGCTTAGCATTGCGCTAACCTCCTCCGACGTCTGCTCCTCCACAGAAGCCGAAAAGCCGTCGAGGTGAAGTCTCTCTCTCTCTGAGTGGAAGGAGTGTGGAGTGAGAGGTGAATTGTTTGCTAGTTTTCTGTTACTTCGTTTATTTTCGGTGTCGTTTCTGGTGTGAATGTGTGGTGTGTTGGTGTGATTGTTGCGTCTGTGTGGTTGTAACGTCTGTGTGCTTTAGTTTGTGCGTGTTTGCAGCCGGTCGGCATGCTGCGCGCTTCGGTGGACCTCACGGGGCTCACACGGAAGCCCGGCGTCAAACTGGCGCCGGGCTTCCCGTGTTCCGTGGAGGACTGCGGGCTGGCCGTGGGGGTCGTGGGTTACGGCAGCGTGAAGTCCGCCGCGCGGATGAACAACGCGCTGGTCCTCTTCCTGGACAGCGTGGAGAAGGCGCGCGAGGTGGTGGCGAGCGGCGTGGTGGTGGTGGGACGCGCGTGCCCGTGCTGCCGCTCGCCGAGCCGGCTGTCAGAGTCACGGTGGCGAACGTCCCACCCTTCGTACCGGACTCTGCGCTGCTCGGCGAGTTGGCGAAGCACGGGAGAGTGGTGTCACTAATGACAAAGGTGTCCTCAGGGTGCAGGTCAGAGGTGGAGAGTCTGACTCCTCTTCAGGGTGGGGCTCCGTCACCAGCGTCTCCTCAGGCGGGACGGCCAGCAGAAGGTACGGGGTGGGGCAGATGAGGGAGTTCCTGCGGACCACCAACAACGAGAGGGGAGTGAAGATCCTGGAATACTTCTCCGACGAGGAGAAGTTTGCTCGCTCTGCCAGACATGGCAGCACCAAGAAGGGCGCTGGAGACGACACCCAGCAGGACGTGTTCAGGCTGAAGAAGTTCCTCATCAAGATCAACCGAGAAGGGGGGAGCACAACCGGGACCGAGTGAGGCGCCTGTCCGGCTGAGGAGCATCCTGAGCGGGGAGGCGGACCACTGAAGGAGACGAGCTGCTGGAGGAGCGCGGCGGAGAACTGATTACATATTTATTTCATTATTACATACCTGCTAACTAAATACCGTTGATATGTTTGTTTATGTAAAATAAATGTTTTTCTAAAAATCAAATCTCTCTCTCTCTCTCTCTGTGTCTCTTCGTGTTTACCAGGAAGCTCTCACACCAGCGGGTCTCTCTTCTTGTTTTGAAGCGTCGGCTTTTGGCCGCAGCCATCCAGCGTTTTGTGCCCAGTGACCAGGAAGTGACCATATCTGGACCACTGCCGGTCAATCCTTCGGGTTGTGCCATGAGAAATGTCCAAACAAGTCAACTACAAGACTGCTGACCCTCCTTCCGTCTTCGCCATAAACAAACCCAAGCAGTCGTTAACAAACCTGAATTCCACCCGTGGTGTTTCAGAGGGAAAAAGAAGCATTAAAACGGCCTCCACGTGTCACATGACACATAGCAGGCTCAGGCTTCTGCCTCATTTAGAAAGTTGTCTTTGTTTGTCTTTGTTTTCGATGAGTCAGACGAGATGTAAAAGTACTAATACCACACAGTAGAAATTCTCATTAAAAGTACTGATACAAAAGAGTTAAAATACTTACAATAAAAGTATAATTCAACACATATCCTGTTACCTACATATCCTGTTACTACCTAAGGTACTATTCCCAAACTGCACGAATACTCTGTTACAGTTAGAGTACTAAAACTAGTTACGAGTTAAAATGAACCACCTCTAGAAGTAAAATATGTTGGTGAAACATGTCAATTATTACAGTTATTATAAAGAAAAGCAGAAAATGTAACATCAGATCTGGAGCCATCAAATGTTTTACATTCAGGTGTTAAGTGAAGACTGCCACCTTTGTTAAAGTAAAACTTAAATACTTTCCATTTCTGGGAATCCAACCCATCGCGCTCCTCTTCCCTGTAATAAAGAGGATGACTGTGTGTCTGCAGGAGGCCAGCAGCGTACCTGTGGGGGGGTCACCTGTGTCAACTTGTATCAGAGGGGAATTAATGACAGACGACTGTCCGACCGGCTTCTTCTTTTCTTTTATCGCCCCCCCCCCCCCCCTTGAATGGCTGCAGGGCGGGAAGGGGAATCTCGATGAGTGGAAGCCGTCCAATCGTGTTGCTTCCTCCTCGCCGTGGGGAGCTGCGTTCAGCGTTCCCTCTCTTCATCTCGTGTGGCGCTCCTCGTTAACACGGCGGCTTCTATGGAGCGAATCCAGACTGAGGAGGCAACATGTTGATGTCTCAAAGTCTCCTTTGTGAGGGTCTCTGCCTTTGAGGTGTTAATTTACTACAGCACAACAACACAACTAAAACCCAACTACGACACAACTACAACCCAACTACAACCAACAACAGCACAACAACAACACAACTACAGCACAACAACACAACTAAAACCCAACTACAACACAACTACAACACAACTACAACCCAACTACAACACAACTACAACACAACTACAACCCAACTACAGTACAACAACAACACAACTAAAACCCAACTACAACACAACTACAACCCAACTACAACCAACAACAGCACAACAACAACACAACTACAGCACAACAACAACACAACTACAACCCAACTACAACCAACAACAGCACAACAACAACACAACTACAGCACAACAACAACACAACAACAACACAACTAAAACACAACTACAACCCAACTACAGTACAACAACAACACAACTAAAACCCAACTACAACACAACTACAACACAACTACAACCCAACTACAACCAACAACAGCACAACAACAACACAACTACAGCACAACAACAACACAACAACAACACAACTAAAACCCAACTACAGCACAACAACAACACAACTACAGCACAACAACAGCAACCCAACTACAACCCAACAACAACACAACTACAACCCAACTACAACCCAACTACAACACAACTACAACCCAACTACAACACAACTACAACACAACTACAACACAACTACAACACAACTACAACACAACTACAACACAACTACAACACCTACAACACAACTACAACCAACAACAGCACAACAACAACACAACAACAACACAACTACAGCACAACAACAACACAACCTGGCCCCAAATCAGACGGTAACTTCTGGTTCTTCAGAGTGAAGCCAGCGCTTCTTAAAGCTGCATTCTCTGTAGTGTCCACCAGGGGGAGACTCCTCTGGTCCCATAGATGTCTATGAGAAAATGACTCTCTTGATTTATTCCCTTAGTAAACATGTGTTTATTCTCCCTGATTCAGTGTATTTGCTACGATTTACTTTCACGCAGCATCTGCGCGTTATGGTGCAGTCGTTTGCTGGTTCACCTGAGAACGCTGTTTTATAGCCTGTAAACTTTAAACGTCTCTGTTCGTTTGATGGTGTTAAAGCGGAATCTGCCCGTGTAGAGGAAACAAATCAGAGGGACAGCAGCACAATTCCTCATGGTTCTCCGAGCAGCTCCCTTAATGAGCTCTAATCCGCCGTCAAACACGTGAAGCGCTCAATGGCGTGAACAAAGAGGACAAAGCAGCGACCCGTCGCCTCGGGTCCAACCGGCCGACACGGCAGCTAACGTTTCAACAGGAAAGAAAAGAGACCAGGGAAGGAGACGAATCCGGCGATCTGCTCTCTAAAACTTCATTTCAAAGCTGAACATGGAGCTCTGATATTCTACGACTCAACTTTCGCTACTTTAACAAAATGAACCGGCTTTGAAAAGAGTCGAAATATCACATCACATATATTTGGAATATGTTCCTCACGTTAAAGATAAGGTAAAAATCTATTGATGATTTTTGTTAAACTTTAACTTCCAGTGACACGTTTCCAACATCAACCTGCTGTGAAGCATGAGGGGATCGAACCACCGACCTCGTGGTGGAATTCATTATGTGTGATCATTAAAGTCCGACGTCAAACTCCTCTCAGCCAATCGCAGCGACTCGTCCAGGTGTTGGAGGGCGGGACGAGGGCACCTGCTGTTCCAGGATCAGCTCTTTTGCACCAGGCTGATCTGGGAGCAGCTCCGTTCGTCATCATCATCATTAAAGAAAGACAAACCAGCTCTTCCAGTCTGTGAAACCCTGAAACCCGTCATTATCCCGGCCGGCTCGGCCGTAAATCAGACCCGTTGCCAGGGCAACGCCTGAGGACGCAGTTAAAGTTCTACTAACTGTATGAAGTTGCAGCTGCGGGAGTTTTTTCCAACGTCCCAAATGTTTGCGGTTATTGTTTTGAGGATGTTGAGGAGCCAATGCACTGCTATCTTCTTAATGAACATTTATAAATAATCATATTTTTAGTATCCTGCTCTCCTGGTTGCAATTCTCACGTGTGAAAGTTATTTCTTTAACAAAGTAACAAACTCAATGGATCGTTTGTCCATTTCACCGATTGAAAGTGAAATGTTTTTCCACTTTGATGTGAATACTTTTGTGCCGCAGTCGTTTAATGCACGACTTTTACTTGCAACAAAGAATTAATTATTATTAATTAGTTTATTGTACCGAGTACTTCTTTCAAACATTTGAAATTTGTCTTAAAATGTCCTTATGACAATTTGTTTGTCTTTTAGCAAGTTTTAGATGCATAACTTCACCAATCACCATTTTAGTGAGAGAGAGGGAGGTTAAGACGCTCAATTGAAAGATTACAAACAAATATGTGTGATCAGCCGACGTGAGACAGCAGCAGAGAGGCTCTCATGATAATTGCTTTTATTTGCAGCAATTAAATCAATTAGGTTTGATGAACAAGTGGCTGGTTTTAATTTGCCCAGATTAAATACTTACAATCACATTACCAAGCTCAAACACAGTGATTGGGGCTAATTGTGTCACTAGACTGATTGGGGGGTTATTACCTCAACGACTATATACCGAAAATATGAAAGTATTCATCTTTTACTGGATCAAACAAATCAACGTGATTCAAACCTTCTCAACAAAATCAACGTCCAAAATCAGCCTTGTGTACGTTTTTGCTCGGTTACACATTTCATTGGCTGAATTTGGTTTAGCCCCTGTGTCAGCGAAGCTGGTTCTTCAAAGTGAAGTCAGAGCGTCACGTGTTAAAGCTGCATTATTTGTAGTGACCAGCAGGGGGCGACTCCTAAGCTCCCATAGACGTCTATGAGGAAATTACTCTACTTCTCTGTAGTGACCAGCAGGGGGCGACTCCTCTGCTCCCATAGACGTCTATGAGGAAATTACTCTACTTCTCTGTAGTAACCAGCAGGGGGCGACTCCTCTGCTCCCATAGACATCTATGAGGAAATGACTCTACTTCTCTGTAGTGACCAGCAGGGGGCGACTCCTCTGCTCCCATAGACGTCTATGAGGAAATGACTCTACTTCTCTGTAGTGACCAGCAGGGGGCGACTCCTCTGCTCCCATAGACGTCTATGAGGAAATGACTCTACTTCTCTGTAGTGACCAGCAGGGGGCGACTCCTCTGCTCCCATAGACGTCTATGAGGAAATGACTCTACTTCACTGTAGTGACAAGCAGGGGGCGACTCCTCTGCTCCCATAGACGTCTATGAGGAAATGACTCTACTTCTCTGTAGTGACCAGCAGGGGGCGACTCCTCTACTCCCATAGACGTCTATGAGGAAATGACTACTTCACTGTAGTGACCAGCAGGGGGCGACTCCTCTGCTCCCATAGACGTCTATGAGGAAATGACTCTACTTCTCTGTAGTGACCAGCAGGGGGCGACTCCTCTGCTCCCATAGACGTCTATGAGGAAATGACTACTTCTCTGTAGTGACCAGCAGGGGGCGACTCCTCTGCTCCCATAGACGTCTATGAGGAAATGACTCTACCTCTCTGTAGTGACCAGCAGGGGGCGACTGCTCTGCTCCCAGTAAAGTAAACCAGTAAAGACTGCTGGTCAGAGCTAAAACAAAGCCACGCTGTGATTGGCCAGTGTGTGCATGTGGCGAGACTCAGCAAAGGCTCCATTATCCTCTGCTATGGGGCCAAAATAACTGGATTCATAATAACATTTTCTGTCCTATGGGCAACATATTTTGCGTAGATTCATGAACTTTCCTTCTTTCCTTCCTTCCCTCCTTCTTACTCTGGAGCTCGAACCTCCAAGAATTTATAGCTCACAGATATTGTTTTATATTTAAAGAGATGAAGCACAGAGACGAGATGAGGATTTACTCAAATACACATGAGCCCCTCCTCCGATCTGATCACTTAATTCAATAACCGTCGCGTTGCCTCACTCCGAGGAGACGTGATAATTTGTTTCCGTCAGTCGTGCACCTACATGCCTCCATCTGTTATTCTGATTCAGCCTCCCATTGTGAATATTGGAACGTCTCCATGGCAACGCCGCCAACATACAGGCAGGTAACGGGACTTCAAGGGGTTACGAGGGTTTTTTCATATTTCTACTTTAGTGGATCACTATAATATCCTCTATGAATAAGATTCATCCAGACATAGTACTTCATGTACATCACCTTAAATTACTTCCTTCGTACTGAAGAATGTTCTGTGTCTAAAAGAACTAACTCCAAAATTCTAAAAGTAACAGTAAAAAGTACTAATATACACATGTATATGTATACATATATATTTATTTGAAATGGTCAGGACGCTTTTAAAATGTGGAACAAAAGAAGAGGGCTTTATGAAATTATAATTACTAAACTATAATTACAATTAAATGATCTGTCGATGAAAAAATAGTCACAAAAAATTGTTGAAATTGTAATAATACCGCAAATACTACTACTATTACTAACAAATAATAAATAAAAGTTATTCATTTATAACAATAAATTATTAATATTAAAAGTAATCACAATAGTAATGCAACTAAAAGTAATAAGAATTCAAATTACATTAAATCAAATTTAAGATTCAAAGATTTAAAATTCATAAAACCTTCATATCTCATAAGAAAGAACATCAATTATCTTTTTTGTTTTATCTAAAATCCACAACCCAGCGAAACATGTCGGCCTTCGATCGTTGATCTCTGCGTTTTATCTCTTTAAACACTTTCAAACTCAAACATCCACACGTTTGATTTCATCTCTGTTTATTTATGTTTGTTTCCAACGTGAACACAGCGAGTGTGAGAGGAAACGTCGTACAGTTAGTGCATTCCATCCTAAAACGATGAAAAAATAGATTTGACTAAGAAGAAGAAGAAAAAGTGCTACATAAGATGATGAG
The DNA here is from genome assembly GCA_021346845.1 of Apeltes quadracus. Taxonomy (NCBI): domain Eukaryota; kingdom Metazoa; phylum Chordata; class Actinopteri; order Perciformes; family Gasterosteidae; genus Apeltes; species Apeltes quadracus. The sequence continues at coordinate 693,999 of CM037920.1, forward strand.
GCAAATCTGTCCATGAAGAGGAAACAGACAGCAGAGAAACAAACAGTCCACACGTTATTATCATCATCATCATCATCATCGTCGTCATCGTCGTCATTATTGTTATTATGTACACAACAGATGCATAGAATATGTTTGTTCAATTCAATGTTTTTACATAAATACCTACATTTTTCCAAAAAGTCCAAAAACACAACCAAAGTGAAAACAAGGAACCAGCAGAATGAAAAGGTTCAGCTGCTCCGGGATCAGCTGCTTTCCGGTTCTGCCGCTGCAACAATCCTGCAGGCGTGTTTCACATTCACCTTCTGCAGAGAGCCGGCAAACCGCAGTGAGAAAAGGCCCAAACGTGGATTAATCCGCGTCTGGAAATAGTCCCCAACAAGTGTATTATTGTATTATTCTCTCCCGTTCTGTGTAAAAAGTACGGTGGCCCTGAAGTGTTTAGAACCTGAAACGAACCTGAAACGAACGTGTGACAAATGTGAGCCGTCCGTTCCTCCGGGACAACATGGCCGCTCTTACTAAAGCTCTCTTTTAGACAATTAGCTCAACTAAATAATTATTTTTATGTTACTCAACAAGTGAGCAAAGGAGCCTTCGGCCGCTCGCTAGTGTCACAGACTTAATTTAACATTTAATGCTGTTGGATTCAGAAAAAGTTCTGTTTAATATTTGGTACCAATTCTTTTTCATTTGGGTGTAAATGTAATTAAAAGCACATCGAGATTCACGCGCGCGACTCCTGGGGGGCTGTAAGCTAGCTAGCTGACAGGCTAAATGCTAACACTAACTAGCACTGTTGCTAAGTAGCCTTTTTCAAACGTATTAATGGATAACCTGTTTACGGTTCAATACGCCACATTGACATCATTAAGAACCCGGCGACTGTCACGTGACTATATTTCAGTATGTGGGATTGTTCGTGAGGATGTTTAGATGCGATCACATGATCCAGTCCAAAGGTCGACAAAGACCGCGAGCAGCATTTCTGCCTCAGACTGCTGGACTCCCTGGAGTCGACGTGTTCGAGGGGTTTTTCTTCTCGCTCTCCTTCAGACTCGTCTTTCTCCACCGAGCAGATTTTCTCGCCGTCTGCTGCGAACAGAAGCTCAGAAAGCAGCTTCTTCTCTCACTTTATTTCTATTTCGTTTGAGTGACGCTGGCTGCGTTTGGCACCAAAAAGTCAGCAGCTGCGACTCCGGTTTTCCCCGAGAGGAAAGGAAAGTACGGGTCATCAGTTTCAGTGATGTCGTCTTTAACAGGACAGTTTGGACCTCCTGCTGTTTGCAAGAGTGTGATGCCTTCAGGGACATCCATCGGCTCTCCGGAAGGTGAGTCCCGTTTGTGTGGTGTGTTGATGGTGTGTGTGTGTGTGTGTGTGTGTGTGTGTTGGGCGTTCAGTGTCATTAAATGAAGGTCTTGGTGGTTGAATCTGTTATTTCCTTTACAGAAACTAAATAAACGAGCTGATCCTGTTCACACAGACGTCATTTTAACTGAAGCTTTTATCCAAAGCGACTTACGTTGCGTTTTTAACCCACGGCTTACACGCTTTTGAGGGGTTGGCTGTCTTGCTCAAGGACACTTCGACATGGCACACGGGGCAGCCAGGACTTGAACCAACAACTTTGCAGTTCACAGCGCACCATCTCTACTGCACGCGCCACCATCGCCCCTTCACATGAGTCTAATCTGATGATACTGTGCTGAATGTGTGTCATTGTGAGTGTTTATCTGTGTGTGTGTGAGTGTGTGTGTGTGTGTGTGTGTGTGTGTGTGTGTGTGTGTGCGAGTCTCTAGTCCTCACTGAGGACGTCCACGTCCTCCCCCCCGCCTCCCGGCTGCTGTGTGGCTGCTCTCCAGCGGTTGATGTGCTGGCTTCCCTTCCTCTTCTGCTGAGCTTCAGGAGATTCCTCCTCCAGCTTCTGCCGCTTGTGCTTCGTCCTGCGGTTCTGGAACCAGACCTTCACCTGCAGGGACCGAGACACAGGTGGGTCTTTACACAGGTGATAGAATTATGATAATAATATAATACAAGAGTTTTTGAATCCCGGCCCTGAGATCTCCTGAGGGAACGCTGATCACTCGATTCATCATCCTCGATGAAAAGGCAATGATTGCAAGAGTGTAATTTACCTGTGATTAATCGCTGCTGAATGTGTGACTGTGTGCTGATTGATGGATTACTCTCTCTCTCTCTCTCTCTCTCTCTCTCTCTCTCTCTCTCCTCTCCCTCTCCCTCTCTCTCTCTCTCTCTCTCTCTCTCTCTCTCTCTCTCTCTCTCTCTCTCTCTCTCTCTCTCTCTCTCTCTCTCTCCCTCTCTCTCGTGTAATAATAAATAATTGCTGATGATTCATGTTATCTTGCTGACTCTTATCGCCGTGGCGACCGGTCGACAAACACACCATAAACCTGCCTCCGGTTAATGAGCAAGGCACTTACACAACATTTCTTATGATGCAATGACATTCTTTACTGTCACCTCTTCAACACGCGTAGAATTTTGAACTGTGGCTTTTTCGATTTTTTTGGAAAGTTACCAGATATACAATAACACAACTTATTGTTACATATTCTGACTGTCCCCCCCCCCCCCTTTGCCATGACGATGAAACCCCGTCCCTCACCTGCGTCTCCGTCAAGCACAGCGCGCCGGCCAGCTGCTTCCTCTCCGCTCCGACCACGTAGTGGTTCTTCTCGAAGGCTCGCTCCAGTCGCAGCAGCTGCGACGGCGAGAAGGCCGTCCGGATCCGCTTGGGCTTCCTGGAGAACGGGCCGTGCAGCAGCAGGTTCTCGGGACTGCCGTCCTCCCCTGGACGCAAAGAGGACGGACGTTAGCGAGGAAATGGCTTGTGTGTGTGTGTGTGTGCGGAGATCATGCAAAGCAAAGAGAAATCCGAACATTAAAAGCTGAATGATTACATTTTAGCAAACAGCCTGTGTGGTGCTTCTGATTTTCCTGAAGCGGTTGTGAGATTTGACCTTTGACCCCCGGGGCCGTCGCGGGTTATTAAAATAAAAAACTGATTTGTTTAGGAGACGCGCTGACGTGCCTCTCGGCGAAACCGACAATGTCGGTTAAAAACGGACGTTGAGATTCTCTTTGTGTCGTCGCTTTCGCTCCGAAACCCACACGCGCATTTTTTTTTGCGACCGCTCATTGAAAATTTCACAATAAAATTTTACATAAAAACAAATTCACGCACGACTTCTCCTCAACCGCCGCGGCTCGGCTGAAAAGAGTTCGCCAACGCGGCGAAAGAAAGAAAAAAGGCGGGCTAGCCTCGGGGGGGGGCGACACGCGCTCACGCCTTTTAGCCAACGTTAGCGCCCGTACGCTCATTCACATGCAAAGCCCCGGGGGGGGGGGCGGGGCCGATGGGGGGGTCAACGGCCGTCTCAGAGGAGCGCGGCTTGCAAATAAGACGGACCGCGCTTTTCAATGTGGAGACATCAAAGTTCATTTGTTAAATTAAGATACAATAAAGTCAAGATTTGCATCATCTGAACTTTGGCATCCAAAGTGCTGAATCCGGTTTAATCAAACAAACTCAAGCTTTTATAACGAGGAGTCCACTTTATTTTGAAGAGAAACATAAATATTAGAAAATAATGAGTTTCACCTTTAAAAATCCCGCCAAAAATATGAGGTCAAAATGTCGACCAAACACGACAACTATGTGTGTTGCTTTTTTATATTTCAGAAGCTCAAACTAGCCGAGTTTGAGTTCTGCAAACAGGAAATAAAGAACCTGTGTTTCCTCCTTTAAGAGGAAGATCTTCTTACAGAGTTTGGCTGGAAAGACGTCAATGAGATCGAAACCATTCAGGCTGCAGACTGAAACATGTAACAAGAAGGTCAACTTCTTCTGCTTTGGTTCGTTACAAACACATCAGAGGTATTTTAAACCATCACTTCCTGCAACAAGACGCACAGTGGGGACATGAGAGGAAGAGGAGGAAGAGGAGCAGGAGGAAGGGTAGCAGAAGTGGGTTGTTGGGGCAGATGGCTCATCAGGCACCGACTAGTCCAGTCCTGTCTGTGTGCGTCTGTGCGTGTGTGTACGTGTGCGTGTGCGTGTGTGCGTGTGCGTGTGTGCGTGTGCGTGTCTGTGTCTGTATGCGTGTGTGTATGTGTGTGCGTCTGTGTGCGTGTGTATGTGTGTGCGTGTGTGTCTGTGTGCGTGTGTGTCTATGTGTGTATGTGTGTGCGTCTGTGTGTGTGCGTGTGCGTGTGTGTCTGTGTGCGTGTGTGCGTGTGCATGTGCGTGTGTGTATGTGTGTGCGTCCGTGTGCGTGTGCGTGTGTGTGTGTGTGTGTCTGCGTGTGTGTGCGTGTGTGTATCATATCAAAAGTTGTTTTAACAACCAGATCCAAGTTCTCTGTGTACATTTATATAGAACTTTAACTAAACAAATCCAAGTAAAATGTATAACTTTTACTTGCACTTCTTTTTCAATTTGATGTTTAGTTAAAAATACAAAAACATAAACAGCTGAATGTATTAATTAACACAAATTAAACTTTTGCTGATACCTTCTTTTTCTTTAATTCCAGTGAAGTTTACGTGAAACTTACTCCGTACGTCTCTGTTAGTACTTTCATTCCTCCTCGCTTTCACGTCTCAATGCTTTACACGTCGGATTAGCGGACGAGCTAACGGAGCTAACGCTGTGGCCCGAACTCATTAACAGCCCAAAGCTGCGAAACTGAGGATAACAATGAGCTCGATAAAGAAAAGAAGTGTGAAAGCCGCATCCAGAAGGAGCACCTCAAGGACCTGCCGTGGTCCCCGGACCACAGGTTGAGCCCCCACATGAAAGAGGAGCTAAGTGGGGGCTGTCAGCTGCTTCCAGCTAATCATTACAAATGGGGCCGAGGTGAAGCCTGCACGAGGCCGCCGTGCAGGCGGATGACGTAATCACACGGTGACAACAGGCCATCACAGCTGTTCATGAGACACTGAAACTAAAATTTTTACCTTTTAACTTAAAATGTTAACTAATTTTAACTTAAAATGTTAACAATGAACGTTTGTCGTATTTAAAACATGTACATATTTTACTACTTTTTCTAAACTGATTTATTGAAGAAAATGCAGATTATTAAATAATGATGATATAACTAAATGTGTGTTTTAGGATGCCGGAAGTACACATCCCAAATGGATTGACAGCGAGATTCACCAATCTGTTAATGACTTCTTGTGTCAATAAAGCTAGTTTGAATTGAATCAATCTTTAAACTGATACAGATATTTATTCGTTTTTCATGCGAGTCGCTTTTTTTATAATCTTTGTAACAAAAACAAAAACATTCTGATGGATCTTAAAGGGTCAAGAGGAACCTTTAGTTTTCCTTAAAGCATCTTTTAGTCAATATTACATCACATCATCTAAAGCGACTTTCATTGCATGTGAGACACAGGGGGGGGGGGGGGGGGGGGGGGGGGCAGGTTGCTGCCAGCAGGGGCCCTGGGGGGCAGTTGGGGTTCGGTGTCCTGCTCGGGGAAACTTCGAGCAGGCGGGGTTCGAACCCTCTACTCCGCGCGCCATGGTCGCCGCTTAAAATGGACTTATTTCATTAATATAAGATCACTTTTTATGTACGTGTTTTTAAAAGGAATTTTGTCTATTAACCGCTAAATATTATTTAACCTCAAAAATGTATCAATGAAGTTTCCTTTTCTTTTCTGTTCAACGTAAAAAGAAATCCAGTCCAGCTCTATTTGTATTTTTGTTTTACAAACGTTTAACAGATTTAGTCACAAAACAATAATAATTCCCTAAACTCCGGATCAATTGTTCATTATTTATTTCTTATATTCTTTTGAATTATAGATTTTCTCTTCTGATTTCATTCCGGGACTTTTTTCCTGCAGCGGCTCCGCTTCGCTGGGACACGTTTCCACTTAATAAAACACCCGTCATTATAAATCAAAATGATGATAATTCATCGCGGAGAGTCGAGGCTAAAAAGATACAAATAAAAACAGATATTTGAGATCAGTTTCTCTCCCGCGGGATCATCACGTTAAAGTCATTCTGCAAATGAGAAGAGGACGTTAAATTCATAATTTATAAAGTCATTTAAAAGAAAAGGAAAAACGTCAAAAATTGACTTTTCCATAATGTTATGAAAATGCATTAAACTATAATTGAGTCTCTTTGACTCAACTCTATTTTAATGACTATAAAAACCGAACCGTCTCCTGTTAAACTACCAAACCTTTTTTGAAATGTATTATTTGTCTTCTTTTCCAACTGTTTAAGTCACGTTTTTTATATACAAGAAAACCAGTGAGTGCGTTTAAATATCTGTTAAACATTAACTACTATTGCTGAGATGAAGTGACACTAAAACGAACAATATGAACCATTGAAACAAGAGAAGATGCAACAATGATGATGTTCTTTAAAAAGTCAGGCGGGTTGAAGATCAGAAAGGACAATTATTAAACATCGTAGGACGTTTAAAGACTGAAATTATTATATGAACAAAACAGTTGCTAATGTGAATCCCACGGGGATATTACAGAGTTTTAGTGTTTTATTGGTCAGGAAAAAATATAAAATACGAGCTGAACAGTAATAATATAAATCCTGAGACGAGATGTGAGATGATGTTTTGTTCTCATTGGTCATCAGGAATGAAGAAATGAAGAAAAGCAAATGAAGAAAACATGAAGAGTAAAGCATGTTTTTTTATTAATATTAATCATTGAAAGTAAAACCGCTGAGAAAAAGTTTGGATTAAAATAACACGCTGTAGGTGTAACTCAAATACTGCAGTAAAACAAGGACTACTAATATATGAATTAGCTGGTCGTCGGACCTGTTAGTTAAACTCAATTACTTCAAATGAATTATGCTGAAAAATATCGTCAATAAATATTACTATAGTTATTAATTAACGAAACACGAATGACAGAAGAATAAATAGAATAACAGAGGTGAAGTGGGAGTAAAGAATCTAATATTTATATTATTATAAATATTTCTATAATTATATAACGCACTCGCTGTTTTGTCTTTAAGCACATTGAGTCTATGTAATATGAAATGAAATGAAATGTGCTATACAAATAAATCTGACTCAAACCGGTTAAATCAAAAAACAAAACCAGCAAAAACAATATTGATAAACCACCAGAAGAAAAGGTTGCAAATGCTGTAAAGGTGATGGTCGGACCCCCCCCCCCCCCCCTCTCAAACACACACACACACACACACACGCTTGCCCCCGCTCACCTTGGAAGCGGTGGCCCAGGTAGCGGCTGCGCAGCACCCAGGGGTAGAAGCCCAGCGCCTCCCGGTGCTGCGGGCTGAAGAAGCCCTGCGGGGGGAGCTGCAGCGGGTGCAGCGGCAGCCCGCCGTGGCCGTGCGTCCCGGGCTCCTGGAGCACCACGTCCGGCCCGGTCGAGTACAAAGTCCTCCCGCCGCTCCCCTGGAAGCAGGAGCCAAAGACCCCGGAGGCGGCGGGGTGCAGGGACTCCGGGAACCGGAGCGCCGTGGGCCGGATGGGCTCATCCCCGGAGCCGGCGCCTCCGGTGCTTCCGGGGCCGCGGCTGCTCGCCTCCTTCCCGACCAGAGACTCGATGGTGAAGCATTTCTTGCCGCTGCCGTGGTGGAACATCCTGGATGGAGTCCCGGAGCCGCGCGCAGGAGGAAGATGGCGAAGTTGGGAACAAATCGGCGTCCAGGTAGTCCAGTTGCTCGGGCTGAGGGCAGCTCAGAGTCCCGGTGTCCCCCCGAGAGACATAACTCTCCCCAAGAGTTCCCCGCGCGTAAAACCACGATCCGGACCCGGTCGCACCCGGTGGAGCCGGTCTTCTTCTCACCTGTGCGCGCGGGGCGGGGTCTCTGCAGCGGAGGATGGGTTTCTATAATTATTTAGTCCTCCGGAGTCGCAGCGGTCCTGCGGCTCTGCTCGGTGTCTCCTGCAGACTTGCGCTGGAGTCTGGAGCCGAGAGGGTCTGTCAGTCAAACCGGCTGAGCAGAGAGAGAGAGAGAGAGAGAGAGAGAGAGAGAGAGATACCTGCCCTGCCCTCCTTGGCAGAGGTGTGCTGAGCATGCGCAGAAGCAATCTCTCGTTTCAAGACATCCATTTTGTTGATCGATTGAATGATGTTAAAGGTAGATGCGGGGGGGGGGGCTGATTGACAGCAATGAGGACGGTGATGATGTCACTTTTGGTGAACATCACCGACCGTTGACGTCATTAGTCATCATCAGAAGTGATATTAGACCAGATTAGCAAAGCTTCGTACAGAAAATGCTTCAATTTTCTGCTACAATGAAGGTTGTTGATTAAACAGTCTATTTAATTACTAAAGTTACATTTTGAATGTGTTCAATATGTCAAATGTCAAGATCACTTACATCACTTACATCGAAATAACGATAAGTAAATATATTTACATATATATATATTTTTAAAACTGTTGTTGTCAGGGCTTTGATTTTCTTGTATGTGTTTGTGAATGTGTGTGTGTGTGTGTGTGTGTGTGTGTGTGTGTGTGTGTGTGTCTTTCTGCTGAGCGACAGGTCAATTGACACAGAACAAGACAATTGACCCCGGGGGTCAAAGGTCAGAGGAAACCTCCCACTTTTATCTTTGGTGTTAATCACAATGAGAAATTTCAGCTCGTCACCTGACGTCATAAATATCCAATATCCCAAAACAATCAATTCATCATACACCTTGAGATTGATCATTCTATTCTACTTAGAGCATATTATTCATGCTAAGCCATATTTATACTATAGTATCATATTACATCAAAGTACTTATTAATAACTCAGTTAATGATCTGAGGACAAACTCCTTCATATAAAGACGACAACAAAGGTTCCTGAGTCGGCTCCACTATAAGAAAAGAGTGCTTTTACTTATTGATCCATCGTTTCGTTATTAAAAAAAAACACCTGCAGTGAAATCATGAGCTGGTATGGAACGAGGAGGAGAGGACACCGACGCACAGCGAGACTGATCAGCTGATCAGCTGATCAGCTGATCAGAACATTTTGTGAGTCTCCTTTGTTTGTGTGATCGGTTGAGAAGAGACGAGTGTTTCCTCATCGTTTCATCGGTGCGTTTCTTTAAGTCTCAACGGACAGAAACGCGTTGACGAGGCTTCCTGCCTCTCTGTACTTTGAACATGTGGACCATTAAGCGTAAAGGTGAAGCCAAATCGCTTTATATGTTACTATTGAAGGAATAAATCAATTTTACCCTCAGAAAACGTGTAAGTCGGCTGAATGACGTGTGATGTCATGATTTATGTGCTCTGGTTTTGTCTTGAGAAATAACACTCACATGATGTTCTTCAGTGTCTCGTTTCCTTTGAAACTTTGTTTGAGTATTTTCACGGTGTGAAAGCCGAGACTCTAATGTGACTCGGATGTTTTAAAGCATATTGTAGTGAAACCCTTCAGGTGCAACAGGGTCAAAGAGAAAAGGAATGAACCGATCACAACACGTGCACAGTGTGATGGTGACTGTACAATAGAATAGCTGGGATTAATAACAGGTATTATACAACACAATGGTAAATGATATAATACAGGATAATATTAAGTGCATGGTACAATAGTTACGATACATCATTTCCATAACAACAATACGATATAATAGCTGCCTTGCGACTCCTGCAATCCGATAGCGACGACATAATAAGATACGATAGTAAAAAAATGTGTTTGTTTCCTTGTGTGTTTGTGTGCATGTAAGCGTTTCAGTGGCTGAGTCTGGGTCTTACTATTGAGCAGCACATGGTCGCGATCGCGTCGGCCTCGCCGCTTCACTGATCGCACTCGGACGTTCCTGATTTGCACCCATGCGTCCCGGACTCGCGTCCTTCCTGTCCACTTTTGGACCTAAGGGGACAAATGCCAGGCCGTTCAGGAGCTTCTAATTGCGGCCCGTTGGAAGCGCCACAAAGGCCCCCTGCGTCAGCCTTCAATGGGCCGCCCTGCGGAGGCCCGTGTGAACCACAGAGCCCATCCTGCACCCCCCCCCCCCCCTTCGCCCCCTCCACATGTTAATTAATAGGCCTTACTGGCAGATTTGGATCCCGCTCTGCTTTTGATTGAAGGCGGCCATTAGCATCTATTAATTTAGCCTCTGGCGTTTTATCACCAGCTCTGAAAGAGGGAATTAAGTGGTGTGAGTTATTGTGAGCTCTCGGGTGTGAGGCTGAGTTAACATGTGATTATTGTCCCTGCGGCCCGGAGCCAGCTCACTGCTGCTAAGCCCTCTTGAAAGTGAAGGGGCGACTCCTCTCATTAGGGCCCCAAAAGGGAAAGATATTAACAGGAAATAGCTGCAAATTTCTTTTTAACCCCCTCACTTCTAATCTCTCCTCTTTATGTTCCGCGTGAAAGGGGCATTTAAAGAACGCGAGGCGCGCAGAGCGAGCGGCCACAGTGACGAGGCGGCGGCCGGTCCGGCCCAACGGACGTCGCCTAATTGGGCCGAGGAGGAGCAGCTGCTGAAGGGTCGAGCTCGCCCGCAGTTTGCCGCCGGTCCTCGTTCGTGTTCAGCATTTTGAGAACGATTTAGATACGAAACCGAAGCGGCAAAGCAGGAAGAAAACGGGTTAAAAGGCTTCAGGAGGATCCGGACCTGTGTGACGGGGAAACGATCGCAACATCCCTCCGTCATCGGCTGCGTGGATCGTCTACATTCATAAAATGTGACGCATTGCATTGTGGGATTGTCGCTCTGCAGGGCGTCAACGACAAAAAGGGCACAAGAATGTCAAACGCAGACAGACGCAGGACGTTTGAGGAATTATTGTGTGACATTTTGCTTCTTCGCTTTCACAGTAACAATCAGATGTGATCGGCTCTCGCCCCGTAACCTGTGTAACGATAATTCAAGGTGGAAGTGGCCAATTAGCTTGCTCGCTAATCGCTAATCATGCTTCAAGGTGGATGTTGTCGTTTTGACGTCACGTGTTTTCCCCTGAAAGCATCCCCTGCTTTCACTCTAAGGAGGACCGTCATTTACTAAATGAGTCACGTCGCAGTAAAGACAACATGAAACTAGAGATTGAGAACATAAACGCGTGTTTACAATGTTTCCTGAGGGAAAGGAGTAATTATCTCATAGCGCTCTAGTCGCAGCTTTAAGAAATGTCTTTACAGGAATCTGATCAATTATAAATAATCAATGAAGACTGAATACTTAAATGATTAATTGTACATTACAGTACAGATTAGTAGCACAACTGCTGATTCATTTATAACGTTAAACTCATTAAAATCATCCGTGCCGTAAAGTGATCTTGGATGTTTCCCACACGAGTCCCCGACTTGTTTAACGCAGGACTTTTCCACCGATCGACTCGTCTTCCTCTCATCCATCCCTCCTCCACCTTCACGCTCCTCTCTGCTTCAGGTGTCTCCAGGTGGCTGTGAAGTGCCATGGGAACACTGTGACATGACAGTCCAAGCTCTGACCCATGGCTAACACACACACACAGACACACACACACACACACACACACACACACACACACACACACACACACACACTGATGTGCAGGGTTCAGGTTTTGTCAAACTGACACGCTGATCCTTTCACATCCGCTCGATGCTTCACGCTCACATTAAGAGCTGCTGCCTAACAGCAGGTCAGGGGGGCTGAACCGTCTGTGGTCACTCTCTCACACGCACACGCACACGCACACACACACAGACACGCACACAGACACGCACACACGCACACACACGCACACACACAGACACACACACACGCACACACACACGCACACCTTTATCTACCTGTGAGGGGCCTGATGCCACACTTTCTACTTCAGTCAAGCAGGGACTTCACAGTGTAGATTCTCTTTCCAAATATAGAAGTCGTATAAACCAAAAAGCACCAAAAAAAACAACCCCCCTCAGAATTATACAAATTATACTGCAGTAAATGTAAGTGCTTTCGTTCTACCTCTTGTAGTCATTTTGCAGCGATTTACAGATTATAAATCAGACTAGATCGGTTTTGAAGCCTCGTGTTCGGCGCCTTCTCTGTCGCCATCTTGAACAGTGACCATATAAGGACTGAGGAGGATGTAGAAACGCCGTTTACCTCTTTGAGACCTGTCAGTCAGCGTGTTGACCCCCCCATAGACTTCTATGGGACCAGAGGAGTCGTCCCCCTGGTGGTCAGCAGAGAGAATGCAGCCGTAGCACGTGAAGCATTGATTTAACTTTTCAGAACCAGAGGTTGTCATCTGGTAAAAAAAAAAAAAAAAAAGAGCGGCTTTGTGCCGCGGACCAAAAACTAGACAGCAGTGACCAAATTAAATCAAGACAACATCTGAAATGCCAAACTCTTTATTTATACACTCTTTTACACACACCCATGATCACACACAAGCGGTCTAATCATCTCAAGTAGACAATAATTACATTAAAGTACTATTTTTTCTTTAAAAAACCCTGTAGCTCGTTAGTTCTTCAGAGGTTTGGGACCAGTACAAACGAGCCCTGTGGAGCCACTGCAGCTTGTTCTGTGTCCCCAAGTTTACAGGTTCAATCCCAGCAGCAGCAAACGCAAACGGGCCTCTGCTGCACCCTTGAGGAGATTCAGGTACAATACAAGAATGATCGCTAGTAAAAGGTTGGACCCCTTTTTGTCTCCAGAACGGCCTTAATTCTTGGTGTCAGACTTTGAACAAGGTGTTGGAAACATTCCTCACAGATTTCGATCCGTATTGACGTGACAGCATCACCTATAGTTGCTGCACACCTTTGATGTGAACATCCCAAAGGTGCTCTATTGGATGGAGATGGGGGGACTCGCAGGCACTTTGAGAACAGTGAACGTGTTTGAGATGAAGCTTTGTGACACTGTGGCCATAAAGGGATGGACATGCTCAGCAACGACACTCCGGCAGGCTGCAGCATTTAAACCATCCTCACTAGGTACTAAGGGGCCGAAAGTGTGCCAAGAAACTACCCCCCCTTCGTCCCACCAGCAGCCTGAGGCGTTGACCCGACCATCTGAAATGAGACTCGTTATTGGAGTTCCGGTTGCCTTTCTCACTGGGTATTATATAAACGCTGGAGAGGGTTTGGACGTACTTAGACACCACCAACCAGGTTCAAAGTCACTCGAGTCCTTTTTCTTCTCATTTCTGATGCTCGGTTTGAACTTCAGCAAGTTGTCCTGAGCATAACTGACGTACTAGTTATTGTCTTTTAGTTGATGTGCACAGACATGAAACTGAATGTTTTAGTTGCAGCTTTTTATTAAGTCAAGCCAAAAACACAAATGAAGCAAAGATGAAATACGTTTCTACATGAGAGAAGCCAAAATGTCTTATACAAACCCCTGGTAAAATACTGTCAAAGTGCTCGTGCATAAGGAGAAGAGGAGAGTTGTCAAAACGCAGACCTTTTTTTTGGCATTATGTCACATCACATGAATTCATTGTCACTTAACAAAAAGAGAAAGACAATTCTCAACGGACAGTATGGCAACATTTTCACATCTTCAAAAAGTAACAAATCCAACACTTATCAAGCTTCTCAAAGGCCAGATGTTTACAGTGATTATTGTTCTTGATAACACCAGAAACCTCTGACGGTAAAGACGAGACAGGCAGACACAGCTGGCTGGGAAAAAGGTTTATACACAAGCAGAACCGCCACGGATTCCTTTACTGCGAACATCGTTGACTCAATCGTCCTCACAACAAACCTCGAGCGACGCTAAGGGGACGCCTGGAATAACCGAGTAGTTGGAGACTAAGAGGAAAGAAGAAGTACCAGTGCTTCTTGAAGCCAATTCTCTCTTTTGTCTCTTAACTGTTTATAACTAAGGCAAGCTAGACAAGAGTCAGAGGAGACACCAAATGTGTCATTTAGTTTTCAACCCTGTGCGTTTTGAGGTAGATCCTGTAACAAACCAGAAGATCCAGCTTTATGTCGAGATCACTGCCTGTTAATGGGGTCTCAGGCACTTCGGTAGAACTGGTTCATGCAAGCAACGGCTAAATTATCTGCATGACTGATGTATTTATTCATAAAAGGTTACAACAAACTCTGACTTAAACTCTGACTTAACACAACACTGCAGGGAAGAGGCGCTAGAAGAAGCCGTGGTGTCACCGGGGGGCGACCTCCTGCACCACGGCCGGCAGGTGGATGGTGGGACACGAGTCTCTGTGTCTCAGTCTGAACATCAGCTGCTCCTTTTCCTGGGATAGCTTCTGGTTGACCAACGCCTGCCTCTCCAGCGCCACCTTCAGGTCGTGCTGCTCTTTCGATAGCTGCCTGGGAAACAGGAGGTTTGAATAAATGCATTTAAAGTTAGAACATCTGCAAAATGGCTTTAAGTGTTTATGTTATCTGATAAAATTACAAAAACTGATTTTCTTAGGTTTTAAACGGAATTAAACAGCAAGCAAAGACATTACATTAGTACCTTATTAGTTATTTTGGGTCCGATTCATTTGAACTAAACTTGACTCGAATGATTAACAGCTCCTTTTCCTTTTATAACAAACTATTTTATTTCAACATATTTAAAGTTGAGGATTCTAGATGTATGCTTTAATTAATCAAAAAAATATATAATAAAAACAATAGTAATGAATTATTTCGATTGATTTTACTTGATCAATATCTTATTTTTTTTTAATGGACATTCTAATACAATATTCGTTTAATTTAGCCATATGTGTCTTGATTGAATATATACATTTAAGAATAAAACAAACAGATTTAAATCATTCTTGTCGTGTGGGTGAAGGTGTTTCTATTTTCTTTGCTGCTACGTCCAATGGGCACTTTTCTTAAGGTAATAATGTAAAAATATTAGATATTACTTCTTTTTGAATCCCCTCAAATTTCTGAAACCGTTTTGCTGAACGTTCCACTCATCATATTACATTAACCACGGAGCAGCACAGTGAAGATAGGAGGGCCACTAGCTGTCCTGCAGGGGGCGCCGCAGCGCTGTCGGTTTCACAGAAGAAGAGAGGAAACCTACTGGATCAGGGTCTGGCCGTTGTCTATCCGGACCCTCAGGTCCTCGTTCTGCTGCAGGATGTGGACGATCTGATCCTCCAAAGACAGATTGTTCTCCACCTGAAGAGCCAAGAAGAAGAAGAAGAAGAAGAAGAAGAAGCAGGAAGTGCAAACGGACGACTGATGGAAATCTGTAGAAAGAATCACGTCAGCCGGTCAGTTTTCATACCAGAGTGTCCATCTGCTGCAGCTTCCTCCTCTGCTCCTGGACGCGCTCGCTCTTCATCTCGATCACAAACAGCAGAGACTCCTGCTCTGACTCCCAGAATGCACCTGGGCTGCCATGCTCCTGGAGGCCACGAGGCACAAAAACACGGTTTGTTCATGTTATTGGAGAACTAAGCGCCATTTGGCGGACTTTTCTTACAGATGAATGAAACCAAACTACTCTGATTTCTTTTCTCGAAGCAAAAAAAATCACAATGCAGATTAGTAAAACGTCTCCACAAGATGACAAGCAAACAACTTTTAAAATGCTCGTTTGACAATAACTGCAGAGTTGTGCAAACATCATAGCAGCTCCATGCACACTCAGAGTGATGCATTTTAAACATCTACTGATGGAGGTGCACACGACCATCAGCTGGACACAGACGCCCTCACACACCTGGATGTTCCTCTGCAGATCCTTCTTAAATGTGGAGCCTTGCACCCTCCTCTTCAGCTCGTTGTAAACCTGCAGATCAGCGGTCAGCTGCTGCACTTCATCCTTCAAAATGAAAAATATAAACAGGAGAACGCCTAAGATATAAACGAAACACTGAAGGGTTTGATCCTGCAGGCGAGAGAGACGCCTTTGATGGTTTATGGTGTCCGACTGCAGAGAAAAAAGGTCTCTGGGATCTTTGCTTTTTTTTTTACCTTGAGGACGTTCTCAGTCACCTGGAACTTTTCTATAACTTCAGTTTTTTCTTGTTCGTGTTTCTTTTGCAGCTCTGCAAAAAAAAAAAAAAAAACAGTCCTTGTTTACGGCATCAGGTCATACAAACAGTTACATGTGATACTCCTCTGGAGGCTGGAGCTTCTCACCTTCCACGGTTTTCCGATGTTCTTCAGTAGAAGATTGACTTTTCTGTTCGTGGAAGACGTTCAAATCGGCCGTCGTCTCTGTTTTCACCTGAAAAACAAAGAAAAAAATAGAATAGAATAGTGTTACTGTGAAAATGAACGGTTTTCATACAAGGAGGGAAACTCTGAAGACACATGAACGACGACTGTGGAAACATGTGGACTGTAACTTCTGTGGTGAAGCAGATCATGTGACTGACTTGTGTTCACAATGCCATTATAACAGCACTTTAACTTAAAAAATACAAACAATAATAAAACTAAAATATTGCTAATAAGTTAGAAAAACAATAATATTATTCCCCAAATTGATACGTGAAAGAATGATCGTCGTTGTATCTGCAGAGACAAGTGGACTTGATGTCTTTGTAGAGGAGCTCCTCACCTTGTCGAGGAGGCTCAGCACGAGGGCGCACACCTCCTCCTCGGCGTGGTCTTTCAGAAGCTCCGCCCTCTCCGGGTTCCCATTGGCCGCTCTTAAGATTCTGAGCTGCCACTCAAAGCGCTCGAGCTGCTTCTGCAGACAGAAGTCCGGCTCACTGGACGGGTGTTTCCCTGCAGAGGACGACCCTGTGACACGGAGAGGGACAGGTGAGCACACAAACACTTCCAAGTACCAAGTACCAAGTACCAAGTACCAAGTACCTGGACTGGGAGCTTGTAAAAGTACCAATACCCAAATCACAAAGCACAGTTGACACGCAAACACCAGCGCCCAAAGGTTTGTGATCAGAGTCATGTGACCATTCAGAGGCTGAAACATGAACTGGTCTACTCTCTTTAACACTTCTTTGGCTGGTTTCTTTATTCTTTCCGCTTTGTTTTTAATCTTTATTTGAATGTTTTAAAATTGTAAATGTATTTGTTAATATGTCTAATCAATGGGTCTCAAGTTGAGTCTGAATGACCATTAAGAAGAAGATGGACGAATCCACATTTGGGGATGAACCTCAGTGGGGTGACGAGAATGAAGAAACGTTCAGACTGAAACACACACAACCCGTTTCACTAAACATTCCCCGATTCTAATGTTTCACTGATCATTACTGCCCGTTTCTCCAACACCAGCCGGACTAAACACCAAGCTTTTATAACCGCTTATTTTCCAGTGGTTTCCTGTAACATCTGTATGATGACATCATGGGTGATGACAGAACTTTACAATCAGCTCTCGACAGGAAATGAGAGAAGAAGAGTCACTCGCAGCAGATGTGATCCCGCTTTAACGTTACTTCTATCCACTGTTGTTAACAGCAGGACCCTCCATCTGACTCAGCGAAATGGAATGCAGCCGGTCTGAACGCCATCGGTCCACCGTGTTGTGACAAGCCCACGAGGTCCGTTTGCACGCTGCTCCTGCACAGCTCTGAGATCAGCCGCTAACCCGTTGATGACATCATCTCTGGGTGGAAGTTCACATGTTTCAATAAAATGTGGGGTTCTTATGAATTAAAAGAATGAAGCATCAACTATACGATCAATAAATAATAAGTACTACGTTGTTGGTTTCGAAGACAGTTTATTAACAGAGAAGTAATTTGTTTTAAACCAGCTGTTTTTTTTTTAAGTAAAAAATGTGTTTAAAAAATTAAGTCAGATTGATTTTTAGAAATCAGGAAATGGAAACGCGCACACACACACACACACACACACACACTCACCTCCTTCATCTCGGCCCCTCTTGTCCTTCTGGTTCTTTTCTCCCTTCTTGCCTTTGCTTTTCTTCTGATGACGACAAAAGACAAAGAAAGTTTTAGTGACGCAAATCGAAAAACAGAGCAGCTACGACATCAATCTGATTTTATCAAAGCGTATTAATAAAAAAAAAGGACCGGATGGTCCGGTAAACGGTTCATACAAGTGAACACATCATGATAACGTTATCAAGTTCTCATTTTCACTGAGCAGAGCCTGAACGCACCGTAACAGTATAAATGAAGCGAACCTCCGTTGGTTAGCGGTTAGCTGCTACGGTTACTTGCTCCTCCTTGTACTGTAGAGTTAAATAGTAAATTGATGTTGACAATTTTGTTATGCACCAACGGCCATGACAAACTCCTTGTATGTGAAACACACTACTGGCATCACATGATCACCAGCGTCAAGTAGAAATGAAGCTTTAGGCAACGAGCCGGTAACGTTGGCAGAAAGCTTAGCTTAGCATAAACACAGCTAGCACGAGACCAACTTGTTATGTCCTTTATTTTCTTACTACGCTGGTCTCTCTGTTGCAAAAAGATCTTCATAATCGTTAATCCGATTACCAGATTAAATGAAAAGGATTAAACCGTTGAGGCCGTGATTAACAGCTTTTATAACATCGAACTGGGGAAGTTAAACGTCCTCTCAGGGGGAAATACCAGGCCCCTGGTGTGGTCTTTCAGTTCTACATAGATTCATCAATAATCGAAACTGGCTCCCACATTACCCACAATGCAGCTGGACCCCTTAACATGGCAAACCACAACCTCCTCCTCGTTAAGGGAGGAGCCAAAGCTCCTGCAGTGTCAATAAGGACTTTGTCACTGAACAACAAAACAGTTTAATAACAATCAATACGACGATAAGTTCTTATCAATAATCCTATTGATCGGGAGTTGGGAGCCGCTGGACTACAGCGACCGCACATGTATTAGTTAAAGAAAGCTCCGCTTTGCTTCTCGGCTCCTCTGATCGCAAACTGCATTGCGACGGCGTGTCTCTGGTTGCTGCGGTAACCGGGGACGACATCAGCTGCGTGATGAGTCACACGCCGCCAACGAAAGGTCACACGGGTCGTTTTCAACAGCTTCAAAACAGTGGTGAACTTCACTGATGAATATTGTTATTTAAAGCTGCAGACGGAAGAAAGTAATAAACTGGAGTTCAGTTTAGTCTGCGGTGAAAGTAACTTCCTGTTTTCTTAAGTTTCTCTGTTTTGTGAGTTTTTAAAAAACAGTTATTTTTAGCTCCAAGACTAGAAGTCGGAAAGTGAACCAGCAGAAGTCTGCGGGGCGGCCGGAACCGGGTCTGTCCTCGGTGGACTGGTCTCTGGAGGGTCTGGGTCTGTCCTCGGTGGACTGGTCTCTGGAGGGTCTGGGTCTGTCCTCGGTGGACTGGTCTCTGGTGAATCCGGGTCTGTCCTCGGTGGACTGGTCTCTACTGGAGGGTCTGGGTCTGTCCACGGTGGACTGGTCTCTGGTGAATCCGGGTCTGTCCTCGGTGGACTGGTCTCTACTGGAGGGTCTGGGTCTGTCCTCGGTGGACTGGTCTCTGTGGAGGGTCTGGGTCTGTCCACGGTGGACTGGTCTCTGGTGAATCCGGGTCTGTCCTCGGTGGACTGGTCTCTGGTGAATCCGGGTCTGTCCTCGGTGGACATGAGGTCTGTCTGGTCGTCACGGTGACTGGCTCTGGTGATCCCGGGGGGCTGTCCCTCGTGTGGACTGGTCTCTGGTGAATCCGGGTCTGTCCACGGTGGACTGGTCTCTGGTGGGTCTGAGCTGCAGCAGGTTCTCGTGACCTTGCAGGAGGGCATCTGGTGTCACTGGCTTTTTGCTTCATTATAAACCAAAACATAAATATTGGAATTTTTGAAACAATTCTTAGAAGATCTTCACAGAACAAAGCGGAAGAACAGAAAAGCCCAATGAAACGTTTGTAGTTCAGCTGCAGCTCAGACTCTGAGCCTGTAAATCCATTCTATTCTGAGATAATCTTCACTGCAGCTACTTATGACACAACTGGTCCATTAATTGATCCCAATAAATGGGCCCAATACAAGTGGCCCCAGTGACAGGTTCAACAACTGGTCCCAATATAACTAGTCCCAATAACTAGTGTGTGTATATGTGGACATACGTCTCCTCTCCAGACAAACCCTCAGACTCTTGTTTACTTTCTAAAGACTGTTCTTACTAATAAAAGAAAAGAACATGTTGGTTAAATGTCAACCGTTTGTTTGAGAAAGACTGTTAATTTTGTAGAATTAGAATGTCTGTCTCCCCCCTCCCTCCGTCCGTCCCTCCCTCCGTCCTCCCCCGGTGACCCACATGAAGCCACTCTGTCATCTTCTATCAATAACCGGAGACAACAGCTGAACAACTTCTCGCCCTGTGAGCCAAAGTCATTAAAGTCCAGCGACACGACCGACGAAGCAACAATGTGTTCAGAGGAGACGAATCCATGACACTCACATGTGATCATGTCGTCGTAGAAGCAGTCGACTTAACATGCAGACATGCTGCCTATATAGACACACACACATACATACATACATACATACATACATACATACATACATATATTACACACACACACACACACTCACACTGGATTATAGTATCAAGTATCAAGAGAGCCTAGGCCTACTATAAGGATATTATGGGTTTGTGTTGAGAAATAAAATAACTTTAATTAAATTCATTCACATTCAAAGACATTTTAATTGAGACTCAGATGAATTCGGTATTTAAAAAAAGGGAGATTAAAGTGTCCTCACTGAAGGGAAAGCAAAGAGGAATCCTTTATTTGAGGATAAGATGATTTTAGAGGCGATAGCGGAGACTAAACTTGCCCTGGATGACGTCACAGGGGTAAACCGGATTGAATGCGGTTGCCTCGCACCGTGGGAACAGATTCAAACACGACGCCAGATTAGAAGCAGATGTTCAGAGAAGAAGAAAAGAGCCGTAACGCTCAGGTTCACTGCGCCTCTCTTAAAGCGGGCCTTCTCCTCCGTGTGGCTCGGCGGTGCTTCGGTGATAAATGTGCGTTTGGGCTCCTGTTGGAGTCGCGGTTCGCAGCACGTGAAGAAGCGACGCCGCCGCAGCGAGCAGCGGCCCGGAAACAGGCGCCTTCTCCCGGGGCTGCGCCGCTACGTTCCCCCGCTGTGCCTCACCTTGCTGTGGCTGCAGCCCATTCCTCTTCCCGGTGCTCCCGGTGCTCCCGGTGCTGCGCGGTCTGCTGGAGCTTCTTCCTCCGCTTCTTCCTCCGCTTCTTCGTCTTTTTTGTCTTCTTCTTCTTCTCTCTGTTGTCAACTTTTTAAAAAAACAGTCCCGTGAACGCACCGTTCGGGTCGCTTGTGCAGGGGGCGGAATTTATCTGTGATGCCTTCAGGAACACTTCGGAAACTCGTCAAACACGTTTTAAATTTGTGAACAAAACATAACATTTCAAACGATAAAGATACAAATGTTTATATAAATATATAAATTAAACGGCCAAACATCGTTAAATGTATCAAAAACATAGTAAAAATGAAATGTACAATTGAAATGAAAAGAAATAAGCATCTTATAAATAAAAAATGACTAAATTAAATTCAAATAAAGTCATTAAAAGTAGCATAACAATAATAAATACATTTGTTGAATGTATGAATAATACTCTGTGTTTTTTTTAAGTCAAAATATTTCATATCGCCAAATGTCATGGAAAAAGGAGTAAAATAATACTGGGTCCAAAAATATTTTGAAAAAATGTCCAAATTGGTAAGGTGGAAAAATGTCATGGAAAAAAAGTCCCAATATAAATGTTTTCAGAAAAGTGTCAAAAAGAATTTGATCAAGAAATATTATCTGAAAAAAAATAGACAAAATGTATAAGGTATAAAATAGCTTTGGAAAAAAAGATGTTTTAAAAAAGAAAGTGCAAATATAAAAGGTCGAAAAATGTTTTCTGGAAATGTTATGGAAAAAAAGTCAAGAGGTAGGTCAAAAATTATTTTAAAAAGGTAGTTAAAAGATGTTTAAATAAAAGATCTTGAGTCTAAATCTTCTGTTTCTTACATTAAATCTTCAAGGCCTTCCTGATGTCTACATTTATCTGGACACTGCCTCGTAAACCATTTGGTACATTAAGTCTCTCCAAATCACCATATTCTGTTTCATCACTAAATTGTTCAACATCTCCCTTCTCCTGCGTGACAGGTTCCACGAGGTCAACAGCAACACGTAACTCCTCTGGACGAGGAGTCCTGGTGTCTCCATCTGTTATGGAGGCGCGTCGGCCTCCAGCAGCACAGCTGTGTGTGGCATTCAGTGGGTGGGATGTACGGACCAACGCCCGTCCACGGCTGCATGTTGCAGCGCAGTCGACCCTCCTCCTCTTAACATCGGCGCAGCAGCCAGCTGCTCAACATCTGCCCTCTCTGGTTCAGGTTACTCGAACGCTCTTAATGCTTAATTAGCTGCTCTGTGCTCCGAATTCACAGAGGAATCGGAAACAACTCGCGTCCCGTCATCGAGAACCCAACATGAGTCGCACGCGCAGAAAAAAACGACCCGCTTCTTCCCAGATGTGTTCAGCTGCTGTTCAGGTTGCCGTGTGAGCACAGTTCATTCAGGAGGCGAAACCACTAAATCTGAAGAATTAAAATAATTTCATTTGGAAAAGAAGTTATTTTCTGGCCTTCCTAAGCTTCCTCTGATGAACGAATGACCTCAAAGCGTTGCTGCTTCCTCCGCAGTAGACGGTTGGTGTTGCAACGCAGTGATTGCATGTTGTATGCGAGAGAGTTTTTCCTAAACATGTTGCAGCTGGTTCACGTTGCAGAGCTGCACTGAAACGGAGAGCAGCCATGCGGGTCAGGATTGGGTTGCATCTGAGGCCGTGTTTCTAGTGCCGACCTCCAGAAAGCTCTCCGGGTGCTCATGTGACTCTGAGGCGATGCTTTTCCGTCCTCTCATGCCGTCACGCACCACAGCGCCTCCCCTTTTATGTGAATGAGCTGAGCTGCAATGGAGGACCAGTAAATCACAGCTCGCTCTTTGTGCGCCATCCACGGAGAACCGCGGCCTCCGAAGCGGCCTACTTAAAGACCTTATTTATGCTGCATGCGCCGCTGCACACTTTTCCCAGCGCGGCCCATTAACCCGAAGAAGAGCTGCAAGGAGCCGGCGCGGACCGGTGCATTTTATCTCACAACACGCTGAAACATCTGCACGTCCCTTTAAAAATACTTCATCTTCTATCATTGATCTCAGTCCAAAGGATCCAAGGGATGAATTATTCGTGGGCCGTTTTCCAGATGCGTTTCTTAAATTAAACGCGTTCTAGTGAACAACGCAGAACAAGCTCCGTCTTTTTGAACAAATAAACACATAAAAGAAAAATGCAGACAGTGGCCAGTTTGGGGATTGTAATGGTTCCCGCCCCTCTTTTCCCGCCCTGGTTTATTTATTCCCAGACGATTGTCTTTCTGCACCGTCTTTTACGGCTCCCCAGCTTGTGTCTTTTATGGAGCCGTAGGAAAATACACCGCGTCTCGCTTAACCCTCAGTCAGCCGGTGGCGAGGAGCCACTTCTTCTGTGTGGTCCTCGCCGCGGCGTCTGAGGAAACTCCCCCAGCGCCGCCGCGAAGCCGCCGTCTCTTTGGCGGTCACACTGTCCGCTGTGGAGGCGGCGAGGAGGTCAACGGGTCAAACCGACGTCTTCGATCAGAGACGGTGACGTCTGGAGGAGAAACGTCTCTTTGTCCTTCATGGATTCATTGGCTGAAACGTGTGCAGGTGCGTTTCAGGTGTCCTCAGTCTACAAGGGGAGGAGCTTCTGTACACATACCTGCATGCTCAGCTCCCATGAAGAACATCTAGCAAACCTGTGAAGGAGGCCGCACGACAAATCAGCCCAAACTGGTGCGTTGTGTTTTGTCTCCCTGCGGTGATGGATGCAGAGACACACATCTCCATATTCAACGACTAAACGTTGTCACCGTGCCGCTCAGGACGAAGGCGTCGCCTCAGTGTCCTTTAGTCAAGTCAAAGTGTCTGTTCAGTGTCTGTTGCATCAGGGTTATGTTTCCATGTTTCCATTTATTTATATGTATTTTATTTGTATAACTATTCATGTTATTGTGTACAAACCTTGTGAGAAAAGGAAAAATAATTTACACACACTTTACATTTCACATGAAATCTCACGTCATCATCATAAGGATGAAACAACAGACGAGCGTGTTCTCAAAGCAGAAGGTGGTTGTTGGACCTGTTTACATCAGCTCCTATTGTTTACACCGTCTGACAGCACTGTGCTTACATGTGTGTGTGTGTGTGTGCACTAGTGTACAGTGTGCTTGTTTATCCACGTGCACTATTGTGTTCACACACGTGTTCTGCGTCCACTCAGGTGGAGCGCATGCTTCCTTGAGTGTGTCTACACGCACGGCCTGTGTTTGTGTGTGTCTGTCCGTCTCAGCATGCAGGTTTGTGCGTCGACCAGCCGACCAGGAACCACGAGGCCCCCAGTTTGTGTGCAGCTGCTGCACGCCGTTCCTCGTCGCCTCGTCGTCGCCTCCTCGTCGCTTCCTCGTCGCTTCGTCATCGCCTCCTCGTCGCCTCCTCGTCGCCTCCTCGTCGCATCCTCGTCGCTTCGTCATCGCCTCCTCGTCGCCTCGTCGTCGCCTCCTCGTCGCTTCCACGTCGCTTCCTCTTCGCCTCCTCATTGCCGAATGAGGCCTGTTGCCTCTCTGCCTCCATCTCTTGGCTCTCTCTCTGTAATTCGGGGCATTTGTTGTTTCTTGTCGGCAAGCCTGCCTCCCCCCCCCGGCCCTCCTCTCCCTCCTCCTCCCCCCGTACATGGCTCCTCCAGCAGGCTGTTTATGTGTCGAGTGCAGCGCTCCGTGCAGCTCGGGGCCTAATGGAGTGTGAGACAGGGCCTGGGCTTCTTCAGCTTGTGTTCAGCTGTACAAACATGCTGTCGCTCTCTCTGCCCTTCACTTCTGTCCTTTCCTTCCTTATCAGGTCCTCTGCTGTTCCCTTCCCTCGCTCAGGTGACATGTCCATGAAGGTCCTCTCATGAGTGGACAGGGGTTCAGAAGGAAATGATTCAGGTTGGAGTTGGTGGAGACTAAAATAAAGCTAAAGGAAAGTCAATGTCCAGTATGATTACCATCATGTGACGCTGTGGTTATTGAGTCCTCATCCAAACAACAGGGGCTGAAAGCACATTCAATCAGACCTTATTCATTAACGCTCTTACAGGAAACAAAAGCTTCCAGTGTTTTTCCTTTCTGTGAGTCATTTTTGCCATCTTCTCACATCCTTTCACCCGGACCACATTCAACATCATTCTTCAACCTTTCCTATCCTTACATGTGCTGTGGATATTACAAACAGCTTGAAAAGCACATTTCAAGGGGTCAAAACAATGCTAGCTTAGCACGCGCGCTACTTCAGCTACTAACAAGCTTACCTGCTCACCTTCCACGTGCATTTAGCACCTGTCTCCATGGATTGTGTTGAGAGAGCAGAGCAGTGCGTCCTGTCTGCGTCGCAGTAGAAGTAGAAACAAGAAGGCCGTGTGCGTCGCACCAACGTTAAACGTGAGCGGCCTCGTCGGCGTTAAAGGACGCCTTTGAATCACTTCAGACGTGTTTACATAAATCCTGTGTGCCACATTCTGTAGCGTCCACCAACCGTATCGTGATTAATCGGCGCGGCGCTGTCCGCCGTCTATCCGGCCTCCCAGAAGCCTGTTCTCTGGAGCGCCGCGGCCTCGCTGAGTGGAAACCTGCGGCTCGCCGTCCTCCAAAGTACAAGCACCTGGCAAAATAAGCCTGCTTTTAAATATAGACGTCGCTCCCCTTCAGCTGGACCCAAACGCATGAGAGACCGACGGGCACGTGAGAAGTGCTCCTATCAGAGACGGACGGCCTCGCTGATTAGAGTCCTGCTGAGTTCAGAGCGTTCAGGGAAAATCCCACAGAGGCTCCATGAAGGAAAAGAGGGACGGATCTGTGAGCGGGCGACCGTCTCTGCACACAGAGACACTTTGTCTGCGTCCATGCAGAAAGAAGCCGCTTCGTCCTCAACACGCAAACGGCCGGATTATTCTCACAACTCGGAGGAAGCGTTTGACATTTCGGGAAATACGCTTAGCGGACAGAATGAAGCTTCGCTTTGCACAAAGCCTGCGAACACCTTCGAATTCACTTCAAACACAATTGTCTCATTGACCCACATTTAATGGATTTTAATAAATTCATTAAATGCAATAAAATTTGTAATACAATTGTAATCAAATTTGTAATGAAATATCTCTCCAATAAAACTAAATAATCTTTGTATCTTGTGTCTGACTACTGTTTATTTGATATACATGATTAAACGTCAGACCCTAAAGTGACCCTGGAGTGAAACAGCAACTGTTAAAAGGTCACTGAATGTTTCATTACTTTGCTGAGTGTGAAAAGGTGAATTTGCTCCTGTTTGCAGTTTGTGCTAAGCTAAGCTAACTGGATGCTTTGTAATGAATAAGCACAACATGCAGTAGAACACCTGCTGCTTTCATTGGCTCACTCTCTTCTCCGTATGTCAAAGGCCTCGTGGAGGAGCAGCTCCATCACGTCAGCGAGGCGACAGATGCTCCTCGCTGACGGATTCACTGCTTCAAACACTTCAGAAGCTCCATCGATCCGCCCGGCGAGCCTCACGGAGGGAAACCTCCGTGTGTGAACGCGTTTCACGACGGAGCCGTTTCACGTCTCTCAGCTTCATCGACATGTTTCACTCCGATGGAGCAGTTTATGAACTCATGTAAATACGGCCTTCATGAATGAGGTTTAAAAAAACATTGTACTTGTAAGAGGAATAAATGAATCAAATTACATTCATAAATGCATCAAACATACATACATATACAGTATTTATTGAAAACCATGTAGTTCCAATATGAGTGACTGGGCTCCGTTATGGGAAAGAGTCCTACTTCTGAGCCGAAATGCAAAAAAGATTACAACTGTGATCAAATCCGTTGTCAGAATTTTTCTTCACGTGTATTTCAGATGTACAAAGTTTCTTCATAGGAAGGTGAAAATAACCCAAAACGCGCTTTGAAAGGAGATTTTCTTCTGGGATTTATTTTCGTTATTGCTCAAAAGTACTGCCCAATACTGTATTGCTTGTATTTTTGTGTTGAGAGATTACCAACGATTTCAAATCTACGAGACGTTCAGTGTCTGACTTCCACCGATGGAAGCTTCTCCATCGCTGTTCTTCGGCTCGCGGGAGACTCAGTTGGCGAAAGTGGAAGAAGACGTTCTTTGTAAAACTCTCAACAGGAAGTGAGGGTCATCGGTATCTCCATGGCAACAGGAACTCTGACACGCGGCTGCTTGAAGGCAGACGAGCGACCGACGAAGTACTTTCTGTTGGAGGAACGTAGAGCTGAAAATATGAATCAACCGTTTGCACGTACTTCACATTGAAGCACAATCGGCAAAATGTTCTCAAATGTAATAATGTGGTTTTAATTAATTAAGATAAATTATGGTCTTTCTACATTTTAATTGTTGGTCCAACGATGTGTGCTTTAATCATGTGGATCTTTGGCTTTGGCAAATTCAAGATGTGACATTTTAAAATGATTAAGAAAGTATATTGTGCAACATTATAGTTATAGTTTTATAAAATTATAATTATTGCTAGTTCGTTTTTATATCATAGTACAGACACTACTTAATTATATCAGCAATTCTTTTATTTAACTGACTGTGACGCTGTAAGCGACATCCGGCCACTGTCACTTTGTGTTTTTGTGTTTAAGCACCAGGTACTTCATGTTCATATTTCTTTGTTTAGATACCTTATACAACTCCTTTGTATTTCATACTCATCTGTCTTTTTTAAAGATCATCTTTCTGCTGAAACCATTGCGTTTCTCCTCCAGGGATCAGTGGAGGCTTTTCTTATTCATTGATACGGTGTAATGTTTCAATCACCTCCTCAACACTGATGCTCCTCTGACATCCACGCTGCCAGAAGACCGGTCATCTCCAACCAGGTGAAACGGCTGCTGACGGAGATCCGGGGTGCTGAATGGATGTGAGGTGTAAAAGGCTCCAGGAGAGGGCACTGCACCTCCACCTCCACCTCCACCTCCCTGTGAGCCGCACAGAGCTCTCCTTCTCCACCCGACAAGAGGCCCTCAGTGTGACAAGCCTACGAGACATCTAGACCACGAAAAACACCAATCACAAGGTCGTAAAATGGGACTCCATCACGGCAGAGTGCAGTTACACATGAATGTACGTATTGATTTAGTCATTACTATGTAAAAACCAGGTAACGTTTCAGAAAGGCGCGACCTGGAATACCTCCGACTGCACCCGCTATTCTTAAACACATCATTATTTGTGTGTATAAGTTCTTAACTTTTAAACTTGTGTTTCCACCACTAAAACCTTGATTAATGTATTTATATATACAACACATATATGCAGTATGCATCATGTAAACATGAACATACTGCAACGCAAGCTAAAAAACACCAAAACTACTATTTAAAGGAGCCAAACAAAATATGAATATCCCTAAATGCCAATGCTTGGAATGTAGTTATGTCTGTTTTGTTCACTGTATTAACAGTAAAATCAAATTATTTATTAAGAATTGATTTACTCCAGAATAAGAGGCAAATATGTATTTATGAAAATGTGAGCAAAGTGTTTAAAATCTCCCAAGAGCATTTTTTATAATTTGGGAACATTTTCCCAATTTATTCCATCACAGAATGACTCAAAATATTCAATTACATATTTAACAACTAACCTCAATATATGGCTGACATTAGCTTTATCCAGGGTTGCTAACCGTCCTGTATTACCCGGGACACCCCGAATTATGTGCATTTTGATTTGTCCCGTCCGGGACAGCTCCAGTCCCGTCTTCCACTCACAGCCCGCCGGTGCAGTTTGTGCGGCCCACGGACTTTATGCGCGACCATATTATGGACACGCCCCTCCACCCCCCAAAGGACATATGATTGGCTGGTTTGTTATTAAGCCAACTCAACATTAACATACCAGGTATTTTTACATGTAATTCTTTCTGTTGCTACTGCGGCCTTGAAGCTAACTATGCTATTGCTAAAACAAACGCTATAACAGACGAGTCATGAAGCAACAACAAACCAATTCAAAGTTATTGCATCGAACCACAAGTCAGTGAAACAGATTAGCCACCTTAGCTAACGCCAGTCTGCGTTAGCCACCTTAGCTAACTGTCATAGACATATACACTAGGTGTCGCATTCGTTACGATTGCTAATTGGCACAAATACATCAATAGAGCCGCCATCTTGCTTCGGGGGAGCCGATCCTTTTTGAACACACCAACGTCAATGAAGGCACCGTAAATAGTCAGAATCTAATGCAATTTTCTAGTTTTTTAGCACCGAAAAATGTTGCCATGTAAGAGTTTATAGACAAGGAATTTACATTGGCAGGAAGGTCCGGAGCTGAGACAAGGGTGCGGCGCGGTGTCTCCCCCGGATAAAGTGATCAATTTTGGGACACTTTGGGCAACTGTCCGGGGTATGGAGCTTTTTTTTGTTCTCCCCTTTTGGACAAAAGAACCCGCCAACCCTGGAATTCATTCCTTTCATTGGAACAGCCAAAGGCAGCACACAAGTCTGGCATAGTCCGTTGAAAAGTATTGAGAGAGAACCGAGGTAAGATGGCAGCGGTTTTGACGTATGCTTAGAACCCGAATGCGACATCTAGTGTCTATGTCTATGAGCTAACGTCAGCCTGTGTTAGCTAACGTTCATAACCAAGTGAAGCCTCCATCAAAGTGGCCTTCTGCTGCCGATGAATCACATGTTTTGTTCGTAAGAGGATGAACGTGCTCTGGTTTGAACTTAAAAAGATTTTTTGGGGGGAAATTTGTGAAAGCGTGACGTTTCTTCATCTTGTGGAGGAGCAAAGCTGCGGGCGACCAGTTGACGGACAACCGCCGCCGCCGAGGCAGAATTTATTCCAACAACAAGCTGACACATTGAGGGGAACCAAACAGCGGGAGGAGTCATCACGGTGGAACCGCTCTGTTCCCACGCTCGGCGGGAGGAAGCCGGAGAGGCGAGCAGCTCCCCGACGGACGGCGCCCGGCTCGGCGAAAGGCCGGCGAGCAGGCCCTCGTCCCGTGGAGTGCGGGGCGGCCGGGTTATCCTCAGAGACGCGGCGAGGTGAAGTGGGTGACCGTGTTTGAGGTCCGCCCAGCTGTTATTGCCCCTAATACGCAACAGATGTGGGGGAGCGCGGCCCGCTAAGTCCTCGCACATGCTGGAGCAGAGAAATCAAAGCAGAGAGCGTCCGTTGAGCAGCACGCACAAACACACACACACACACACACACAGCTCTGTGTGCATTAAATCACTCTCATTAACCATTTAGTCAAATAATAGAGCCAATTAAGATCAGTCTTGATTTTCGGAGCAGGGATCAGAAAGCAGCGGCTCTCTGACCTTTACGGAACACAACTGTTTTGGTAGAAAATTAATTCAAATAAAGTAAATGTTGTGCTTTTTTCACATCCACGTGAATTAGGTCTGCAGTCTAAGCGTTCTATTGACCACATTTATTTCATTTGCAGGTTGGATTCCTCCCTTTTGGAAACGCAGCAGCATAAAAATGGTGTCGTCTCTGAAGCGTTTACTATAAATGCGTTTCCGACGGCCGCGTCCCTCGTGATAATATCTGTTGCACTTCGCCTGTTCGTCGTCCCGAGGAGCCGCTTTCCCGAGCCCCCTTCTCCGGGAGCGGAACCCCGAGCGAAATAAAAAGCACCACTGTGTTCAAACACATAATCCATGCAGAGGCTCTCGACTTGAGAAAGTGGAGAGCTGCTTTGCCCCAAGTGGTCACGAGGGGGTTGAGCGTTTCGAGGCCCACTCGCTTACTTTGGAGAGCGCTCGAGGGAAGGCAACATTAGATATAATGAAACATTCAGTGCGCCTCGCTGCCGGCCTGCTCGCGTTCGCTTCCATCGAGGACGTTCTGACTGAGACCTTTCTGCGAGTTGTTATAACAGGCCATGCCAGAGCAACATGGGCGAGATATGGGAAGAAAAACACTTGACTCGCTCACTCCTTTGCTTTGTTTTCCTACTGCGCGCGGAGGAGCGGTCGTCCAAGTGCTTTCAAAACGCATTTGTGCCTGGAAACGAGAGGAAAGCAGGAGGGAAAATCCAGTAAATGCTCTTTGTTTGGTGGAAGTGTGCTGACACTAAGCATGCACGCCGCGGAGACGACTGCCCTTTATGAGTCTCTCCTGCCCCGATGCTCGTTTCTCTCGTGCTGCTGAAACGCCCCTTAAGAAAATAATACCGCACATGTTTGCAGCTTTTAAAAATAACAATGTCCTCTAAGTCGATCCGAAATGCCGTCCGAGCAGGGTTCCGTTTTCCGTCGCGTGGCCTCGGAGTCAAAGAGGGAAGTCTAGAGTTTCATGATTCCGGATTACTGCAGGAGAAGAAGTTCACGTGATGTTTTTAGGCCCCCAATTAATGCCTTTCCCCGGGTTTCCGTTGTGGTGCTGCGTGTGTCCCATGCTTGGCGGCGGCGGCCGGCCGCGGAGACACTCCCAAGAATATAAATCGACCACGTCGCTCTGACACGCGTTGAGCCGGACCCAAATATCCAGTCAACTGTGAAGAAGATAGAGTCCACAAATCAAGCCCGGGCTCATAATGAGCATTTCTTGCCATCTAAAGAATATATTCATGATTTGGGGACCTTTTATGAGGAAGGTGATGGCAGATTGACACCAGATGTGTCATAAATTATCAGCGGAGAGATGCCAAGCTAAACAGTCCAGAAAAAGTATACAGCGACCTCAAATATACTGGTCGCTTCAAATTCAAATACTGCTCGTCTGTGCGATTTCTGCTACCGAGATGTCTCTGATATTCTGAAATAACCTTCTAATCACTCATTTGATATCACTCAATCCTTTTCAATTGGACCGCTGCTTTGAAATAACATAATTAACAGAGCTTACTATAATGTTTGACTTTAGTAACAGAACAGTAAAAGCTTTTTTTCTTTGTTACAGTAAAATGAATTTCGGATAGATAATTGTTTCATATTGTCATCAGTACTACAATAATTTGTATTTATAAGATCAGACACAGTTCACGGAATACTGATCGAATAATTCAATGAATCATTTGGGACAAAAAAACAACGTTGTGAAAATAAACGTTAAACTTTTGGGAGCATGTTTTTATGACGTCACTTTGGGATCGAGGAATTTCTAGACTAATTAACAAAGAAAATAATCAACCTTATTAATTGATCATTGCATTGTGTGCAGTTGTTTTCAGGGTCACAATAGTTGATTCATTTCACGAAGAATTTTGCTTCAATTAAAGTTTTAAAAGTCACAACCATCACAACCGTCACAACCATGAACCATCACAACCATCACAACCATCACAGCCGTCAACCATCACAACCGTCACAACCATCAACCATCACAACCATCACAACCATGACAACCATCACAACCGTCAACCATCACAACCGTCACAACCATGAACCATCACAACCATCACAACCGTCAACCATCACAACCATCACAACCATCAACCATCACAACCATCACAACCATCACAGCCGTCACAACCATCACAACCATGACAACCATCACAACCGTCAACCATCACAACCGTCACAACCATGAACCATCACAACCATCACAACCATCACAACCGTCAACCATCACAACCATCACAACCATCAACCATCACAACCATCGCAACCATCACAACCGTCAACCATCACAGCCGTCACAACCATCACAACCGTCACAACCATCAACCATCACAACCATCGCAACCATCACAACCGTCAACCATCACAACCATCGCAACCATCACAACCGTCAACCATCACAGCCGTCACAACCGTCACAACCATCACAACCATCACAACCATCACAACCATCACAGCCGTCACAACCATCACAACCATGAACCATCACAACCATCACAACCGTCAACCATCACAACCATCACAACCGTCAACCATCACAACCGTCACAACCATGAACTATCACAACCGTCACAACCGTCACACTCAGACCGGCTGCATGAGGAAGAGGACGATGAAGCTTGAAGCGACGCACTCGTTTCATTGGGTGGCGGTTGGATTTGAATATTCGCTGTGGCTGGTGAACACGGTTCCTGTGTGCGGCGGCAGCAGTGACGTCCCCCCCGCAGGAATGTGTCCCCCCGGTTAAGAGCGCCAGACACGGGGCAGTGGGAGTCTGAACGTAAATAAACCCATTATGCCCGCCATGTCTCGGGCTGCTGTCACACGCTGCAGGTAAACACAGAGCTTCCTGCAGGAATACCTCTGGTGCTTCACAGCGGCTCCAAGTCTCACGCAGCGAATCGCCAGGAAAACGTCATCTACGGTGCAAAGGTCAGCGATGTCTTCATCAGGGCCCACCTGAGGGACACCGAAGCAGTGCAGGCTACTGAGGTGACCTGCATATACACACATATGTACATATAAATACACACACAACAAAAAGTCTTTCCCGAATAACTCCTCCACACCAGGGACAGCATGATGGAAGGAAACGATCATTTCATATTATTATTCTATTATTAGGAGACATGAAGGACAACCAGTCGTCGATGTGCCGCTGACTCTGATCACCCATCTGAACCGTCGTCACTCTTCTGGACCTGAAAACCGCCGACGGGTCAAACAACTCAAACCGGGCGACGTTTAGGAAGCGCGCCGCCCTCTGACGTGTGGACGGAATCCCGTTAGCAGCCGTTAGCGCCGATTCACGCTGTGACATTTGTGGCCAAACACTCCCGAGGAGGTTCTGACCTTTGAGTGCACGTGTGAGCCTGCGGGAGGTTCTTGGTTCTAGTCTCTGGTGATCCTGTGCCGGGACCACCTAGGTCCTGTGTTTATTGTTGGGCCGGACAGAAGCAGAGTGCAGCTCCTGAAGAGGGGCGGAGGACAGTGAAACGGGGAGCAGGAGGACTTTGAGGGTTTTAGGGTTTAGCGGCGTTTCAGCCCGAGGGGGCACATGGGAGCCGTGGCCCGAGGACGGATCCCAGCCGACCCTCCCCCCCCCGAGGTGTCGGTGTTATGACATGTGTCCCGCTCCGCTGTTTTCTCTCACAACAAGAGCACTTCATCTTCCCGGGTGGCCGGGCCTCGTAAAAAGGGCTTGATTTACACGCTGGGGATCAGACCGTCCACCGTCTCCTCTTCCTGTTGCACTTACGCTTCACTTCCTGTGGGCCGGCACCCAACCGTCAGGGGGGGATAGAAAACCGCGGAATGCAGCGGGAAGAACTCGGATTCCCTCTCTGACTCGGTGTCACACGCCGTCGGAGACAATCAGCCCTTTTCTGCATTCGTCAGTTGCGCTCTAGTTTTATGTTGCGTGACGGCCCCTCAGATGCAATCACTGCGCCGTCGCTGCAATGACGTCTCAGGCTGGATGCAGATGGAAAACATGACGCGGCCTAATGGATGTCATACGGCGGCTGCAGACTGAAGACGACTGCGGTTGTCAGCAGGCTTTTGGGAGATGATATTTATTGTCATGTGTGATGAGTCATGAGGATTCGTTCAGACTCGAAGTGCACAAAGTAAAACCTTCTGAAACATGTCCTACGTTTGTCTCCGTGGAAACGGTGAAGGTGACGTTCTTTTTTTGTGTTTGGTGACGTTTGGGCAATAAAATCTGCTCGGTTCAAGTGAGGAGCGAGTTAAAAGGCACCTGCGTTGACTTTCGGTCGAGCCAGCGTTTGTCTCCGATGTGCAATTACACGACAACTGAAACAAGACTCAGTCAGTTCACTAAGTTTGTGAAGGTCGATCCTGATCACATGGTGGACATTACTGTAAAAAGGGACCAGTGCTGTTCAGATGCATTCAGGTACCTTCACGGACGCCGTTCCAACGCAGTGAAGTCAACGGTTCTAAATGTTAAAATACAGAAGCTGGGCCATTAACATCTGTATGTCTAAAAGAAAAGTTGTAATCTAGATTAAGATTTTATATTTCATCCTTTTCATTTGTGTCAACAAACCCTTGAGCTCAAAACACGAGTTACACAATTAGAGCTTTTTGAAAAAATGGCTCCTTTCAACACGAGCCAACGAAGAGACGAGGTGGTCAAAGGAGAAACGATGGCTCCACTTGGTCTCCACTTGGTCTCCACTTGGTCTCCACATGGTCTCCACTTGGTCTCCACTTGGTCTCCACTTGGTCTCCACTTGGTCTCCACTTGGTCCTGGTTCCCAGCAGATGTCCCCTCGTCTCATTGTCTCACACTGCCGCCGTTGTCCGCCGGCGACCCGTCGCGGGGCCTCTGGCGCCGCCGAGAGAAACGGCCTCTCATCTCGCGGCACAAATAGGGAAACCCTTATGCCCCGTTGCCATCACCAATACATCCGAACCACCGTGATGGTCCCACACAAATATTTCTTGTTGTCGGCGGCATCCAAGAGCAACAGGGCCATGAATGGAAAAGGAAACCTGCGTTCTGTCACTGCTCGAAGGCCGCCGGCCAAAAAGTCAGCGAGTGAAAAGTCTCCCCACCTCGGAGGCCGGCGCTCTTAACCTCCCTTCATCCCGGAGGAGTGTTCGGTCACCAGCACGTCGCCCTCTGCTTTTTCTCTGCTGCCACATGAGGCGGCCTCTGTTTCAAAGATAATCCAAGTGTTCCTTTTAACCGTCATTTGCATTTCATTAATTAAAGCAAACATGGCCTCAAGTGGCTGCAGGAGCAGAAGCCCGACGTGCAGGAGTGTTTCTTAATACGTGTAATATATGCGCTGAGGCGTCTTATAAATGAGGTTTTCTTTGCTAAGTGTCCGGGTCTATTTTTGTATGTCAAAGCACATGATTGACTGCACAGAAAAAGAAAACACCTTAATACGTGTGATAGTCAGGAGTTAAGGTATTTATTCTAATGTGATAATAAAAGAGTCTTTGAATGTGATTTTTATCTTGTGAGTTTTTCCTGCAAATATGTAAATGCATAAGTGAATAATTGGTCTGAGAGGAAAATAAACAACTTCAATAAAGTAAATTACTTCACTGGTGGCAGCAGCAGACGTGAACTTAGTTTTCCTCTTATTTCAAAGGTAAATAAAGAAAATGAAACATGAACAAAGGCAACAAACAGGAAGCTCGTACCTCTAAAATGAGGTGATTGACAGTAGATCATTTGTTAAAGGAAATATTTAAGGTGACCACAACTTAATGAAGCAGAACTTTGTTCAGAGGAAATCGATTCAAACGTACAATATTTTGAGAGCCATCACTTCTTATTATCATTAAGTGTGATATCTCTAGATCTATGAGGGAATTCTAATTTAATATAAAATCCCGCACTGAGCCGGTGGTTTGTGGAGAAGCTGGCACGAGATAGAAGGTTATTTATACGTCACACGTGTCGAGTCCAGCGCACAGCTGGGTGCATTTCTTCCCATCACAAGATCCCCTTTCAGCCGTTTCCAAGTTCATTTTCACGTCTCAGCAAAGCCCGCTGGAAGTCAATGAGGATCAAATTTGCCTTGTCAAAATACGTGATTGGCAGATATTTGAAAACACAAACTGCAAATGTCAATATGTACTGTAACACAAACCGTGAAGTGACTACATGTAGCTGCTGGACAGCGGCCCACTTTGAGAAAAGGTGCTCGAGCAGCAAAGCAGCTTTTTCCAGGTTTTCGTTTTCAAGTTCAACATCAAATTCTTGTTCTCCTGCGGCGATAATGAGATAAGTTTCTTCTCGGGATTCGGGCCCCCTCAACTAAACCCAGCGAGTACACACACTTAGAACTTAGAACTGGTCTGATGTGACGGAATGAAGACGTCCCGAGTGGATGAGACACCAGCAGACACATGGACAGTTACACAAACACAGGAAATGATTCACAGCGCAGCGCTGGAATGACAGGAAGAGGCCTCCAGCAGCGCGATGAATGGAGCCCTATGTGTCCCTCTGCAGATCTAAAAACTGACCTAACGCCTTTTTACAAGGCCATAAAGGAGGGGGGGCTCCTCTCGGTGACGGGGGGGCGGCGGCGAGCTGCGCTGCGCTGCGGTCGGCCGAGGTGCCACTTCTGGTCCATCCCGTCACTCCTCACCACACTGTTGGATTCATGAGGCCGGGGCTCTGAGCGCCCCTTCGGGATGATGAGCGGGAGCCTCCTCTGTCGTAATTAGAAGTTTCCAGGCCAGATACTTATTTCTGTGTCATCCATCACCGGAGGTTGTTGCCCTGCTTCTTTGCTCTCTTTACCTCGGCTGCAGTTTTTCCTCCGGCGGCGTTTAACAAGTCTCCCTTTATGGGACGGAGCCGCGGCACAGTGGACGTATTGAATGTAAATGATGGCGCGCAGGAAGACGTCCTCAGACACCTCCGCGCGCACAAACAGAACAAACTCCAAAATAAAGTGAGACATGTCACCAATATCCTCCTTCCCCCGGCACCCGCTCGCTTTCCGCCGGGCGAAGGATGCGGGTTCCTCCGCCGATCACCTCGCTGGCTTTGGAAAGAAGCCGCCGCCCCCGCCGCCGCCGCCACCGCCGCCGCCGCCGCCGCCGGGGGGGAATCCCAACCTCTCACCCGAAGCCTGCGGCCATCTGCTGCAGCCTGAGACAAAGAGACAAAGAGACGAAGGGGCAAAGGGACGAAGGGACGAAGAGACGAAAATACGAAGGGACAAAGATACAAAGAGACGAAAAGACGAAGGGACGACGAGACGAAGGGACGAAATGACGAAAAGACGAAAGGGCGAAGAGACGAAGATACAAAGATACAAAGAGACAAAAATACGAAGGGACGAAGATACAAAAAGACGAAGAGACAAAGGGACGAAAAGACGAAGATACAAAGATACAAAGAGACAAAAAGACGAAGGGACAAAGAGATGAAAAGACGAAGGAACGAAAAGACAAAGAGACGAAGAGCGCGTCACGCATCTGCAGGAGGACGCACATTGATGTTCACGGCTAAATGGTCCATCACATCAGTTAATTGTTTGTCTTTAAATACTTTAAACTCAACACTTCTAAACAAGATTCTAAAGATGTTAAATTAGCTTCAGAAGTTTTCTTGTGCGTCCTTGAGGTCAAACAATGACAACATGACATCGTGACGCATGGAGATGGTCATGTGACCCACGTTGCAACGCCGCCTCGGCCTGAACATGTGGAACATGACGCAGCGCGCTGGAGCGCCTCACGCCGCTAATTGTCCCTTTTTCCATTTTACGACTCAATTTAAATTCAACCTCTACTTGGATTTTGATTTCTTTTGTCATCCACTGCGCTGCTGAGAGCGCAGTTCATGGCAGACCAGCGTGACGGCTCATTAGTGAGGACGTGAAGTGTGTCAGAGGGCCGAGGTGCAAATCCAAGTCGCTTCCTACGTTCAGATGCATCTGCTGCAAACACAGCGCGCTTCTTTTCTTCATGTTCTACCTGAAAAAAGCTGCTACACAGTTACACTTTAATCCCATTTAGTGTTTATGTACTTTCTCCTGGGGCTAGGGGCAGTGTGTGTGCGTGTGTGTGTGTGTGTGTGTGCGTGTGTGTGTGTGCGTGTGTGTGTGTGTGTGTGTGTGTGTGTGTGTCGGGGAGAGAGAGAAGGGTCTGGCAGGTCACAAAGGCGGCTTTGTAGAGGAAGTTAATGAGCGTTTTATGAAAGTCTCTCGATGCTCTGCAGCTCTGCAGCTCCTCAGCAGCGCATCAGCTCTAAGTGTGTGTGTGTGTGTGTGTGTGTGTGTGTGTGTGTGTGTGTGTGTGTGTGTGTGTGGGTGGCTGAGTTGTGTTTGTGAGTATTTTTAAGCCATGATATCTCCTTTAAGCAGAGATGCATGGTCTTCTGTCGCTGTTTGGCTGTTGTGGTTTGGAGAGAAGTTTCCTTTTTCCACACAAAGTGAAACGCGATGGAAAGTGGAAGAAGGCCGGTTCCTCCACGCGGCTCCGTTCTGCACATCTCCTCCTCCTGTGGTCAAGTACCTTGCAGTTATTAGAGCTTATTTGTTCAAGTGGTGAGGAAATATTAAATATCACTGGTTCTGTGCTGCGACGGGGCGATGATGATCAACAGATGTCTGCCAGCCGGCCGTTTAAACGTGTGTGTGTGTGTGTGTGTGTGTGTGTGTGTGTGTGTGCGAGCGTCTGGTGGCGTGAAAGCGGAGCGGTTGTGTCTCCATGCGGCTGATTGAAGGCTCCCATCACATCTGCCCTCTGCGACCAGAGAGCGGCGGAATTACTGGGATGGAAGGTTTTGAGTGGCGGTCGCCCCCGGTGACCAATCGTAAGCCGTCCCGCTCGGGATCAGGCTGAACTTAATGGCTCAATCTTTCCCACTTTGGACATTATCTTAACCCTTTCTTGCGTACCTCGCACGGCTAATGCGAACCGTGTGTGAAGGGCGACCTCGTTTCTACGCACAAAGAGATCGAGTGATGTCCGGCTTCACAAGTCGTGTAATTAGCGGTCTTGAAATGTGACTCTTCTCAAAAAGAATTAGTGACAAATTGCATTGGAATGCGACTTCAAATGCAAACGTGTGTCAGCGACGTTGTTGTTGTGATTCACACACAAAAGCCCATTTTGAACTTTTCCTAAGCGACGGTGATCCTTCAGGATGAGGTTCTCTGCTCTGCTGAGGATGAGGTTATTGGCTCGTCGGTATGAGGGGTCAAAGGTCAGCGGGGCTCCGAGGAACGGGGCGGTGAATGACAGGAAGATCCCCCACGCCTTCTCCACACGTTGGACCCAAAACACTGACCTTTGTCGCCCCCCGCGGGCGCTCGCCCACCGCAGGCATTAGCCACTTAAACGAAACCCCACACCAGAAGAAGCACACGGCACCGTGTGCCGAATCACATGACCAAACATGTGTCCGTCCCTTTTATCTCCTGCACGCTAATGCCGGCTAACTCAATTAAAGGTTGAAAGACGGACAAATTGGGCCCAGACGTCATTGAGCGACTTTAAGAACCGACCCAGACGTCTCCTGGGTGTGAAAGTATGTGAACAGAAACAACAATCAACACGATTTGTGACTCTGAGGTTCGAGAGTTCACTGGCAGGCCGAGCGCTGAAGGACGCCGGTAACGCGTGCTCATCCCCGCGCTCGTCCGCCGCAGCACAAAGCCGCGCTGTGTTGAGCCGCGGCCGGTCCTCCGAGAGGCCGCTTGCTTTCTCAGCTGGGGAACATAAGTGCTGACCCCGGGACAGAACCTTTCTCCCCTGCTGTGAGTGACAGCCCGGCTTGAGATGTGGACACAGGGCCTTGTTGCCCCCGATGGGAGGCGAGGGCACGCTCCCTCGCAGCCGGGCCGCGTGGGTGGGCTGCATCGCGCGGGACGTCTTCCTCCGCTCGTACAGTACACGCAGACGTGTCACGTGTGAGTCGCGTATCGCGTTACGAAACAAATCACACCGACTTCATGGTTTTGAGAAATTAGCCGTGTCAATCGGATTTCTGGTTTCTTTGCTCTGCAGATTAAAAGCCGGCTTTTGGAAGCGGGAGCTGGGAGGAGTGCTCCACACACAACAAACATCGACGCACGGAACCCAAAGCGACCCGACCGACGTCTGCCGGAGAAGCTGCTCAGGATCCGCGGCGCCTGGAGACAGAAAGGTGAACGCCATCACGCCGAGCTCTCAAAGCTTCCTGCCGCCGGAGGAAACGGAGGAGACGCAGCACTTATTGCACCAGATGCCACGGCTCGCTGATGCTTCAGTGAAGCAGTCCCCCTCTTCCTCCCCCCCAAGTGCACCAAGCATATATATATAAAAAGTATAGTACATATATGCTGATAAATTAGCCACTTTGACAGCTGTTGAAGCGGGTTCTTTGTGATTGATGGGCGCGTCGCCCGGCCAGCGAGCTGGCAGCAGAAACACGCATCAATTGAGTTTAATGGAGTCTTTGATGAAACCATTGTTGGCTAAAAAATCAGAAAACCATAATGCAGAAGATTTAATGATGGAAATAAGTTGTTTAATAACCCATCATCAACAAGTTGCATACTGGAGGTATTTAAAGTGGTGGGGGGGGGGGGGGCTGCACTGCATCTTGCCAAGTCTGAAGCTGTGTGGTGCACAAACAAATAAGGCCCAACAAGTCCAAATAAAGCAAAGTACTTTGGCTCCATTTATATAACTGGGCCTCTTACGGTGGGACCGGCCCCCCCTCTTTGACTCCCTTTGATGGCGTCCGACGGACACGACGTGGACACGGTGCACCTGAACCCACCGCGGGGAGCAAGTGGGCAGATGTTCTGAGACCAGCTCTATTTCAGGCCCTTCAAGTGGCAGAGAGAGTTTCCTTGTGATCCCCCCCCCCCAAACCCCCACCTGGGCCGGGCCCGCCTCTTCTT
The DNA here is from genome assembly GCA_021346845.1 of Apeltes quadracus. Taxonomy (NCBI): domain Eukaryota; kingdom Metazoa; phylum Chordata; class Actinopteri; order Perciformes; family Gasterosteidae; genus Apeltes; species Apeltes quadracus. The sequence goes on from CM037920.1 coordinate 735,259, forward strand.
CAAACACCAACGTGACGCTTCTCTTCGTGTTTCGCTGTGCGGCTTTGTTCGCCGTCCGTCAGCCGCCCCCCCCCCCTCTTTAAACGTGCGCCTGCAGCACTGCGCGCAGTCAATGACCTCTTTATTTGTTAAAATAGATTATTTTAAATAAATTACAGAGCACTTTCCCTGAGTAAACAGAGACTCGGGGGCTGCGGCCTGCGCTACATACTCGCCGCAGCCACAGAGATGCTAAATGACTGGCGAGCTGTGTGATCGCCTTTGATTTCACTGATAGGACGAGAGAGACGCGGCCATTGAGGAGCCTGAAAGGCGACACCGCTAACGGGGGGAAACGGGCCAAAGCAAAGAAAAGAAAGTGTCACGCAGGGAAACGCGAAGTCGAGATGATTCTGAGCCGCCGTGCGGACGGAGGAGTCCATTAGGGGAACAGAGGGGAGCTTCAGCGCTCCTTCGGCCTGGGCCGGCGCCACGCTGGAGACGCCACCCGGGTCGAGAGGAGGCCGAGCGCCTCGCCGCTGCTTCCCCTGCGCCGACCGGCGGGTTAATCCCACCGTCCGACCGCAGAAGCGCCGGCGGGACGGCAGGAGAGCTCTCTGTGTAACTCGAGGCCGGCTCCAAACGGGCCGCCCCTTCGTTCTGGAATTGGTTCATTTCCCCGCCGCGCGGCGCCGGCGTGCGGAGAGGTGAGAAACGCACACTCTGCTCTGCGTCCCCGCGCGGCTAATCTGCTGTGGCAGGGCCTGGTTACGCCTGGATTACTGCGGCCCAGAGAGAAACCCAGAATAATACAATGACAGGATAAATGCTGGAGGAACCAAAGCAGAGAAGCCATGAAGGAATTACAGTTGATTAACCTTATGAGTGCTCGTTTCAATTCTCACAGGTCTATTTATTTTTGAACATGTGGTTGACATTCCTCCAGCGGCACATTTCCCGGCACGTCTATTACATCTAATCTTTAAGTGGTTCCCCCCCAAAAAAAGGGTTTTGGAGAAGGGCAGCGTGCATGTGCGCACACGTCATGCGGGCAATTTAGGAGACGGACATTAGAAATGGTTCAGATTATAGAGGAGACTCCGCAGAGGGTTTCACAGCAACAGACGCAATACATCATGAGTGAATCGGCCCGCTCGCTGGAGACACAGACCTCAGACCAGTCTGCGTTTGAGTCCCTGACTCATGAAACACGGACTGATGCAAAACATCTCAACCGCCTCCGGTTTCTCTTTTCGCTCGGCGCGTTTGGGACGTTTCTGACCAGCGAAGAGCCTTCGGGCAGGCAGCCCCTCCACAATAAGATGTGTGCAGCCCCTCCACAATAAGGTGTGTGCAGCCCCTCCACAATAAGAGCGAGCACTAAATCCGTGGGGCCTGGGGCGAGGAGCCGAGTCTGACATTCACATGAATGTCATTAAACCTTGGATCGGGAGGTGAAGGAGCTCCAGTGTAATTAATTAAGACATTCACGTTATTTATGTATTTTAACTGACAGAAACTGTATTTTTGCAGCTTCATTTTGAGTATCATGAAATAACTAAAGTTTGTCTTAGTAAAGCTTTTTCAGCGTCCTCTTAGATTTATCTTGTGAGCCCCTTAAAGAGTCCAGAACCTCATGTTGGGAACCGCTCAACTCATCAATGAATCCAACAATGGCTTTGGCTCCGATCATCGGTCTCAAACTGTGATGATTGTTGACCAACCAGGAAGAACGTTATAAAAACAGGCTTCTCTTTTTTCTGCGCGATGGGAATAATTACAGGGAAAACTTAATTCATAAGCTATTAAGTGTTATGAATAGCAATTCCTGTGAGCCTCAGTGGCTCTTTAAGGCACAGAGCCGCCTCAGTGCTCGCGCGCTCTGGCAGCTATAATTGGGCCTAATAGCTGCAGCGCAGACACACAGAGCCTCTTTGACACCTACACCGAACCTTCTAATGGAACCATCACGCCGGCATCAGGCGGCCGCGGCGCATCAAAGCCGCCGGGCGCCATAAGCGCTGCCAGGCCTGTTTCCCTGCATGTCCTCTGGCCTTGTATTAGCACTAATAATAGGAAAGGTCTGCGCGTGGAGGAGACGGACGGCTGAGTGAGTGTGACAACACACGCGAGTATGTGTGTGTGTGTGCGTGTGTGTGTGTGTGTGTGTGTGTGTGTGTGTGTGTGTGTGTGTGTGTGTGTGTGTGTGTGTGTGCGTGTGTGCGCGCGTGTGTGTGTGTGTGTGCGTGTGTGTGTGTGTGTG